>JAWNOP010000038.1:0-399172 GCA_035045925.1 Drosophila atripex
TTACTGGCAGCTCCGAATGGGAGGTCTGGTTGCGCGACTCTAAAAGCGCAATGAAACTTCTGCACATTTGGGAGGTTCACAACTCCATTCTGTTGTTTATAACTTACCAGGAGCGATGGTCCCTATATTCCGGAGGAGCGCAATGATGTTTTCACACCTTTGGTAGAAAAATTAATTGATTATTTTTCGCCGATACGCAATTCAGTATTTGAGGCGACATTTGTACCGTGGCATGACTCCGCGGGGTGGAGAATGTTCTCAGAGTTTCTTATGCGAGTGCGTCAGCAGGTAAAGTAAGTGTAATTTTAGGACTTCCAAAGCCGAAGAAGAAGAGATCTGTCTCCAGGATAAAATAATTGATTCTTGGGCACCGGCTGAGCTAAAGAAAAAGTTGCTGTCAACTGAACAGTCCTTGGATGGAGTCATATTTGTATATCTAATTAAGGAACAGGTGAGCAAGCAGACGCAGTCAATGTCAAATGGATGCTCAGACTCTGCGGTCAATAAGATTGCATCGCGCACGGCTAAATGGAGCAACACTAAAGTAGATCATGATTCAAATAGCTTGCTTTGTCCAGCGAAAAATGCGAAATGTAACAGGTGTGGCAAAGGCGAGCACTTCGCTAAGAGATGTCGGACTGCTATGAAGAGATCAGGCGGAAATTTTCAAGGAGATACAAAGCGGCGTTATGGTGGTGAAGCCCCCGGTCTGAGCTGTGAGTGATGGTAAACAATTTACAATTGCTGTTTCCGAGGTGCGGATGATTGTGACATGGGCGAAGTCATTTCTTGCCGAGTTGGTGGTTTACCAATTACCATGGTGGTCATCCAATTCTGGAATTCGAGTTGGCAACTGACCATAAGCCATTGGAAACGATTTTTAAACCAACCTCTAAACCTCCAGCTCAGAATTGAGGTGGTTATTACGTCTTCAGGCATACCGTTTTCAGGTGATGTATAAGTCTGGGAAGGAAAATATTGCTTTGATTCGATATCACGCTTATGCGACATTTCAAGTACTAAATCATTTGATTGGGGGTGGAGAGTAAAACATATTCCATATGATTTCCAATTTCTGCTCCACATCATTAAATATATCCGAGATTTCCGAAACGAGTACAAGAGACGAGGAGGTACTCGATGTCATAACATGCCTGAACAATGACTGCTGGAATTCTGCAACAACTAACCCATATTATCCGTTTCGCCTGAAGCTGTCGAATATTGGCAGTATGCTATTAAGAGGAAGCCGTCTGATCATTCCCCAACAACTACGACAGAGAGTTTTAACCACTAGCTCATGAGGGACACCCTGGAGAAGCAGCAATGAAAAGGCGACCAAGAATAAAAGTATGATGGCCGAAAATTGACAGGGATGCAGAAAAATTTGTCAAGGATTGTCGTGACTGTATGTTGGTATCTTTACCAGATAATCCAGTCCCAATGAGACGTCATGCATTTCCGAGTAGCCCATGGGTATGGGTAGCCAATGACCTGTTAGATCCGTTTCCAAATAATGAGCACTTGTTAGTTCTCATCGATTACTGGCGCTCGAATGGGAGGTCTGGTTGCGCGACTCTAAAAAGCGCAATAAACTTCTGCATTTGGGAGGTTTGCAACTCCATTCTGTTGTTTATAACTTACCAGGAGCGATGGTCCCTTTATATTCCGGAGGAGCGCAATGATATTTTCACACCTTTGGTAGAGAAAATTAGTGTTGATTATTTATTGGCTGATACACAATTCAGTATTTGAGCGACATTTGTACCATTGGCACTGACTCCGCAGGGTGGAGAATGTTCACCGAGTTTCTGTATACGATTGCGTCAGCAGGTAAATAAGTGTAATTTTGGGACTTCCAAAGCCGAAAAAGAAGAGATCTGTCTCAAGGATAAAATAATTGATTCTTGGGCACCGGCTGGAGCTAAAGAAAAAGTTGCTGTCAACTGAACTGTCCTTGGATGGAGTCATATTTGCTTGTCTAGTTAAGGAACAGGTGAGCAAAAGCAGACGCAGTCAATGTCAAATGGATGCTCCAGACTCTGCGGTCAATAAGATTGCATTGCGCACGGCTAAATGGAGCAACACTAAAGTAGATCATGATTCAAATAGCTTGCTTTGTCCAGCGAAAAATGCGAAATGTAACAGGTGTGGCAAAGGCGAGCACTTCGCTAAGAGATGTCGGACTGCTATGAAGAGATCAGGCGGAAATTTTCAAGGAGATACAAAGCGGCGTTATGGTGGTGAAGCCCCGGTCTGAGCTGTGAGTGATGGTAAACAATTTCACAATTGCTGTTTCCGCGAGTTGCGGATGATTGTGACATGGGCGAAGTGCTTTCTTAACTGCCGAGTTGGTGGTTTACCAATTACCATGGTCATCAATTCTGGAATTCGAGTTGGTAACTCACCATAAGCGCATTGGAAACGATTTTTAAACCAACCTCTAAACCTCCAGCTAGGAGTGAGAGGTGGTTATTACGTCTATCAGGCATACCGTTTTCAGGTGATGTATAAGTCTGGGAAGGAAAATATTGCTGATTCGATATCACGCTTATGCGACATTTCAAGTACTAAATCATTTGATTGGGGTGGAGAGTAAAACATATTCCATAGATTTCAATTTCTGCTTCCACATCATTAAATATATCCGAGATTTCCGAAACAGAGTACAAGAGACGAGGGAGGTACTCGATGTCATAACATACCTGAACAATGACTGCTGGAATTCTGCAACAACTAACCCATATTATCCGTTTCGCCTGAAGCTGTCGAATATTGGCGGTATGCTATTAAGAGGAAGCCGTCTGATCATTCCCCAACAACTACGACAGAGAGTTTTAACACTAGCTCATGAGGGACACCCTGGAGAAGCAGCAATGAAAAGGCGACTAAGAATAAAAGTATGATGGCCGAAAATTGACAGGGATGCAGAAAAATTTGTCAAGGATGACTTGTAATGACTGTATGTTGGTATCTTTAGCAGATAATCCAGTCCCAATGAGACGTCCATGCATTTCCGAGTAGCCCATGGGTATGGGTAGCCAATGACCTGTTAGGTCCGTTTCCAAATAATGAGCACTTGTTAGTTCTCATCGATTACTGGCAACTCCGAATGGGAGGTCTGGTTGCGCGACTCTAAAAAGCGCAATAAACTTCTGCATTTGGGAGGTTTCCTACTCCCATTCTGTTGTTTACAACTTACCATGAGCGATGGTCCCTTATATTCCGGAGGAGCGCAATGATGTTTTCACACCTTTGGTAGAAAAATTAATTGATTATTTTTCGCCGATACGCAATTCAGTATTTGAGCGACATTTGTACCGTGGCATGACTCCGCGGGGTGGAGAATGTTCACCGAGTTTCTTATGCGATTGCGTCAGCAGGTAAATAAGTGTAATTTTGGGACTTCCAAAGCCGAAAAAGAAGAGATCTGTCTCAAGGATAAAATAATTGATTCTTGGGCACCGGCTGAGCTAAAGAAAAAGTTGCTGTCAACTGAACAGTCCTTGGATGGAGTCATATTTGCTTGTCTAATTAAGGAACAGGTGAGCAAGCAGACGCAGTCAATGTCAAATGGATGCTCAGACTCTGCGGTCAATAAGATTGCATCGCGCACGGCTAAATGGAGCAACACTAAAGTAGATCATGATTCAAATAGCTTGCTTTGTCCAGCGAAAAATGCGAAATGTAACAGGTGTGGCAAAGGCGAGCACTTCGCTAAGAGATGTCGGACTGCTATGAAGAGATCAGGCGGAAATTTTCAAGGAGATACAAAGCGGCGTTATGGTGGTGAAGCCCCGGTCTGAGCTGTGAGTGATGGTAAACAATTTCACAATTGCTGTTTCCGAGTTGCGGATGATTGTGACATGGGCGAAGTCATTTCTTGCCGAGTTGGTGGTTTACCAATTACCATGGTCATCAATTCTGGAATTCGAGTTGGCAACTGACCATAAGCCATTGGAAACGATTTTTAAACCAACCTCTAAACCTCCAGCTAGAATTGAGAGGTGGTTATTACGTCTTCAGGCATACCGTTTTCAGGTGATGTATAAGTCTGGGAAGGAAAATATTACTTGATTCGATATCACGCTTATGCGACATTTTCAAGTACTAAATCATTTGATTGGGGTGGAGAGTAAAACATATTCCATATGATTTCAATTTCTGCTCCCACATCATTAAATATATCCGAGATTTCCGAAACGAGTACAAGAGACGAGGAGGTACTCGATGTCATAACATGCCTGAACAATGACTGCTGGAATTCTGCAACAACTAACCCATATTATCCGTGGTCGCCTGAAGCTGTCGAATAGTGGCAGTATGCTATTAAGAGGAAGCCGTCTGATCATTCCCCAACAACTGCTATCAGAGAGTTTTAACACTAGCTCATGAGGGACACCCTGGAGAAGCTGCAATGAAAGAGCGACTAAGAATAAAAGTATGATGGCCGAAAATTGACAGGGATGCAGAAAAATTTGTCAAGGATTGTCGTGACTGTATGTTGGTATCTTTAGCAGATAATCCAGTCCCAATGAGACGTCATGCATTTCCAGTGGCCCATGGGTATGGGTAGCCAATGACCTGTTAGGTCCGTTTCCAAATAATGAGCACTTGTTAGTTCTCATCGATTACTGGCGCTCCGAATGGGAGGTCTGGTTGCGCGACTCTAAAAAGCGCAATAAACTTCTGCATTTGGGAGGTTCACAACTCCATTCTGTTGTTTATAACTTACCAGGAGCGATCGTCCACTTATATTCTGGAGGAGCGCAATGATTTTTCACACCTTTGGTAGAAAAATTAATTGATTATTTTTCGCCGATACGCAATTCAGTATTTGAGCGACATTTGTACCGTGGCATGACTCCGTGGGGTGGAGAATTTCACCGAGTTTCTTATGCGATTGCGTCAGCAGGTAAATAAGTGTAATTTTGGGACTTCCAAAGCCGAAAAAGAAGAGATCTGTCTCAAGGATAAAATAATTGATTCTTGGGCACCGGCTGAACTAAAGAAAAGTTGCTGTCAACTGAACAGTCCTTGGATGGAGTCATATTTGCTTGTCTAATTAAGGAACAGGTGAGCAAGCAGACGCAGTCAATGTCAAATGGATGCTCAACTCTGCGGTCAATAAGATTGCGTCAAGCACGGCTAAATGGAGCAACACTAAAGTAGATCATGAATTCAAATAGCTTGCTTTGTCCAGCGAAAAAATGCGAAAAGTAACAGGTGTGGCAAAGGCGAGCACTTCGCTAAGGGTGTCGGACTGCTATGAAGAGATCAGGCGGGAATTTTCAAGGAGATACAAAGCGGCGTTATGGTGGTGAAGCCCCGGTCTGAGCTGTGAGTGATGGTAAACAATTTCACAATTGCTGTTTCGGAGTTGCGGATGATTGTGACATGGGCAAGTCATTTCTTGCCGAGTTGGTGGTTTTACCAATTACCATGGTCATCAATTCTATGGAATTCGAGTTGGCAACTGACCATAAACGACTGGAAACGATTTTTAAACCAACCTCTAAACCTCCAGCTAGAAGTGAGAGGTGGTTGTTACGTCTTCAGGCATACCGTTTTTCAGGTGATGTATAAGTCTGGGAAGGAAAATATTAGCTGATTCGATATCACGCTTATGCGACATTTCAAGTACTAAATCATTTGATTAGGGTGGAGAGTAGAAACATATTCCATATGATTTCAATTTCTGCTCCCACATCATTAAATATATCCGAGATTTCAGAAACGAGTACAAGAGACGAGAAGGTACTTGATGTCATAACATGCCTGAACAATGACTGCTGGAATTCTGCAGCAACTAGCCCATATTATCCGTTTCGCCTGAAGCTGTCGAATTTGGCAGTATGCTATTAAGAGGAAGCCGTCTGATCATTCCCCAACAACTACGACGTAGAGTTTTAACACTAGCTCATGAGGGACACCCTGGAGAAGCAGCAATGAAAAGGCGACTAAGAATAAAAATATGATGGCCGAAAATTGACAGGGATACAGAAGAACTGTCAAGGATTGTCGTGACTGTATGTTGGTATCTTTACCAGATAATCCAGTCCCAATGAGACGTCATGCATTTCCGAGTAGCCCATGGGTATGGGTAGCCAATGACCTGTTAGGTCCGTTTCCAAATAATGAGCACTTGTTAGTTCTCATCGATTACTGGCGCTCGAATGGGAGGTCTGGTTGCGCGACTCCAAAAGCGCAATAAACTTCTGCATTTGGGAGGTTCACAACTCCATTCTGTTGTTTATAACTTACCAGGAGCGATGGTCCTTTATATTCCGGAGGAGCGCAATGATGTTTTCACACCTTTGGGCGAAAAATTAATTGATTATTTTTCGCCGATACGCAATTCAGTATTTGAGCGACATTTGTACCGTGGCATGACTCCGCGGGGTGGAGAATGTTCACCGAGTTTCTTATGCGATTGCGTCAGCAGGTAAATAAGTGCAATTTTAGGACTTCCAAAGCCGAAAAAGAAGAGATCTGTCTCAAGGATAAAATAATTGATTCTTGGGCACCGGCTGAGCTAAAGAAAAAGTTGCTGTCAGCTGAACAGTCCTTGGATGGAGTCATATTTGCTTGTCTATTAGGAACAGGTGAGCAAGCAGACGCAGTCAATGTCAAATGGATGCTCCAGCTCTGCGGTCAATAAGATTGCATCGCGCACTGCTAAAATCGGAGCAACTTTAAAGTAGATCATGATTCAAATAGCTTGCTTTGTCCAGCGAAAAGTGGCAAATGTAACAGGTGTGGCAAAAGGCGAGCACTTCGCTAAGAGATGTCGGACTGCTATGAAGAGATCAGGCGGTACTTTTCAAGGAGATACAAAGCGGCGTTATGGTGGTGAAGCCCCAGTCTGAGATGTGGTGATGCTAAGCAATTTCACGATTGCTGTGTACCAGTTGCGGATGATTGTGACATGGGCGAAGTCATTTCTTGCCGAGTTGGTGGTTTACCAATTACCATGGTCATCAATTCTGGAATTCGAGTTGGCAACTGACCATAAGCCATTGGAAACGATTTTTAAACCAACCTCTAAACCTCCAGCAAGAATTGAGAGGTGGTTATTACGTCTTCAGGCATACCGTTTTCAGGTGATGTATAAGTCTGGGAAGGAAAATATTGCTGATTCGATATCACGCTTATGCGACATTTCAAGTACTAAATCATTTGATTGAGGTGGAGAGTAAAACATATTCCATATGATTTCAATTTCTGCTCCCACATCATTAAATATATGCGAGATTTCAGTAATGAGTACAAGAGACGAGGAGGTACTCGATGTCATAACATGCCTGAACAACATGCCTGCTGGAATTCTGCAACAACTAACCCATATTATCCGTTTCGCCTGAAGCTGTCGAATATTGGCAGTATGCTATTAAGAGGAAGCCGTCTGATCATTCCCCAACAACTACGACAGAGTGTTTAACACTAGCTCCTGAGGGACACCCTGGAGAAGCAGCAATGAAAAGGCGACTAAGAATAAAAGTATGATGGCCGAAAATTGACAGGGATGCAGAAAAAAATTTGTCAAGGATTGTCGTGACTGTATGTTGGTATCTTTACCAGATAATCCAGTCCCAATGAGACCGTCATGCATTTCCGAGTAGCCCATGGGTATGGGTAGCCAATGACCTGTTCGGTCCGTTTCAAATAATGAGCACTTGGTAGTTCTCATCGATTACTAGCGCTCCGAATGGGAGGTCTGGTTGCGCGACTCTAAAAAGCGCAATAAACTTCTGCATTTGGGAGGTTCACAACTCCATTCTGTTGTTATAACTTACCAGGAGCGATGGTCCCTTATATTCCGGAGGAGCGCAATGATGTTTTCACACTTTGGTAGAAAAATTAAATGATTATTTTCGCCGATACGCAAGTCAAGTATTTGAGCGACATTTGTACCGTGGCATGACTCCGCGGGGTGGAAATGTTCACCGAGTTTCTTATGCGATTGCGTCAGCAGAGTAAATAAGTGTAATTTTGGGACTTCCAAAGCCGAAATAGAAGAGATCTGTCTCAAGGATAAAATAATTGATTCTTGGGCACCAGCTGAGCTAAAGAAAAGTTGCTGTCAACTGAACAGTCCTTGGATGGAGTCCTTATTTGCTTGTCTTATTGTGAGGAACAGGTGAGCAAGCAGACGCAGTCAATGTCAAATGGATGCTCAGACTCTGCGGTCAATAAGATTGCATCGCGCACGGCTAAATGGAGCAACACTAAAGTAGATCATGATTCAAATAGCTTGCTTTGTCCAGCGAAAATGCCCAATGTAACAGATGTAGTAAAGGCGAGCACTTCGCTAGAGGTATCGGACTGCTATGAAGAGATCAGGCGGAGGTTTTCAAGGAGATACAAAGCGGCGTTATGGAGGTGAAGCCCCCGGTCTGAGCTGTGAGTGATGGTAAACAATTTCACAATTGCTGTTTCCGATTTGCGGATGATTGTGACATGGGCCAAGTCATTCTTGCCGAGTTGGTGGTTTACCAATTACCATGAGTCATCAATTGCAAATTCGAGTTGGCAACTGACCATAAGCCATTGGAAACGATTTTAAACCAACATCTAAACCTCAGCTAGAATTGAGAGGTGAATATTACGTCTTCAGGCATACCGTTTTCAGGTCGATGTATAAGTCTGGGAAGGAAAATATAGCTGATTCGATATCACGCTTATGCGACATTTCAAGTACTAAATCATTTGATTGGGGTGGAGAGTAAAGCATATTCCATATGATTTCAATTTCTGCTCCCCACATCATTAAATATATCCGAATTTCCAGAAATTAGTACAAGAGACGAGGAGGGTACTCGATGCCATAACATGCCTGAACAATGACTGCCGGAATTCTGCAACAACTAACCCATATTATCCGTTTCGCCTGAAGCTGTCGAATATTGGCGAGTACGCTATTAAGAGGAAGCCGTCTGATCATTCCCCAACAACTACGACAGAGAGTTTTAACACTAGCTCATGAGGACACCCTGGAGAAGCAGCAATGAAAAGGCGACTAAGAATAAAAGTATGATGGCCGAAAATTGACAGGGATGCAGAAAAATTGTCAAGGATTGTCGTGACTGTATGTTGGTATCTTTACCAGATAATCCAGTCCCAATGAGACGTCATGCATTTCCAGTAGCCCATGGGTATGGGTAGCCAATGACCTGTTAGGTCCGTTTCCAAATAATGAGCACTTGTTAGTTCTCATCCGATTACTGGCGCTCCGAATGGGAGGTCTGGTTGCGCGACTCTAAAAAGCGCAATGAACTTCTGCATTTGGGAGGTTCAAAACTCCATTCTGTTGTTTATAACTTACCAGGAGCGATGGTCCCTTATATTCCGGAGGAGCTGCAATGATGTTTTCACACCTTTGGTAGAAAAATTAAATGATTATTTTTTCGCCGATACGCAATTCAGTATTTGAGCGACATTTGTACTGTGGCATGACTCCGCGGGGTGGAGAATGTTCACCGAGTTTCTTATACAGATTGTCGTCAGCAGGTAAATAAGTGTAATTTTGGGACTTCCAAAGCCGAAATAGAAGAGATCTGTCTCCAGGATAAAATAATTGATTCTTGGGCACCGGCTGAGCTAAAGAAAGAAGTTGCTGTCAACTGAACAGTCCTTGGATGGAGTCATATTTGCTTGTCTAATTGAGGAACAGGTGAGCAAGCAGACGCAGTCAATGTCAAATGGATGCTCAGACTCTGCGGTCAATAAGATTGCATCGCGCACGGTTAAATGGAGCAACACTAAAGTAGATCATGATTCAAATAGCTTGCTTTGTCCAGCGAAAAATGCGAAATGTCACAAATGTGGCAAAGGCGGGCACTTCGCTAAGAGATGTCGGACTGCTATGAAGAGATCAGGTGGAAATTTTCAAGGAGATACAAAGCGGCGCTATGGAGGTGAAGCCCCGGTCTAAGCTGTGAGTGATGTTAAACAATTTCACAATTGCGGTTTCCGAGTTGCGGATGATTGTGACATGGGCGAAGTCATTTCTTGCTTAGTTGGTGGTTTACCAATTACCATGGTCATCAATTCTGTTGGTATTCGAGTTGGTAACTGACCATAAGCCATTGGAAACGATTTTTAAACCAACCACTAAACTTCCAGCTAGAATTGAGAGGTGGTTATTACGTCTTCAGGCATACCGTTTTCAGGTGATATATAAGTCTGGGAAGGAAAATATTGCTGATTCGATATCACGCTTATGCGACATTTCAAGTACTAAATCATTTGATTGGGGTGGAGAGTAAAACATATTCCATATGATTTCAATTTCTGCTCCCACATCATTAATATATCGAGAGTTCGAAATGAGTACAAGAGACGAGGAGGTACTCGATGCCATAACATGCCTGGAAAATGACTGCTGGAATTCTGCAACAACTAACCCATATTATCCGTTTCGCCTGAAGCTGTCGAATATTGGCAGTATGCTATTAAGAGGAAGCCGTCTGATCATTCCCCAACAACTACGACAGAGAGTTTTAACACTAGCTTATGAGGACACCCTGGAGAAGCAGCAATGAAAAGGCGACTAAGAATAAAAGTATGATGGCCGAAAATTGACAGGGATGCAGAAAAATTTGTCAAGGATTGTCGTGACTGTATGTTGGTATCTTTACCAGATAATCCAGTCCCAATGAGACGTCATGCATTTCCGAGTAGCCCATGGGTATGGGTAGCCAATGGCCTGTTAGGTCCGTTTCAAATGAAGAGCACTTGTTAGTTCTCGTCGATTACTGGCGCTCGAATGGGAGGTCTGGTTGCGCGACTCTACAGCGCAATAATCAACTTCTGCAGTTGGGAGGTTCACAACTCCATTCTGTTGTTTATAACTTACCGGAGCGATGGTCCCTTATATTCCGGAGGAGCGCAATGATGTTTTCACACCTTTGGTAGAAAAATTAAATGATTATTTTCGCCGATACGCAATTCGAGTATTTGAGCGACATTTGTACCGTGGCATGACTCCGCGGGGTGGAGAATGTTCACCGAGTTTCTTATGCGATTGCGTCAGCGGGTAAATAAGTGTAATTTTAGGACTTCCAAAGCCGAAATAGAAGAGATGGTCTGCAAGGATAAAATAATTGATTCTTGGGCACCGGCTGAGCTAAAGAAAAGAGTTGCTGTCAACTGAACAGTCCTTGGATGGAGTCATATTTGCTTGTCTAATGTGAGGAACAGGTGAGCAAGCAGACATAGTCAATGTCAAATGGATGCTCAGACTCTGCGGTCAATAAGATTGCATCGCGCACAGTTAAATGGAGCAACACTAAAGTGGATCATGATTCAAATAGCTTGCTTTGTCCAGCGAAAAATGCGAAATGTCACAAATGTGGCAAAGGCGGGCACTTCGCTAAGAGATGTCGGACTGCTATGAAGAGATCAATTGGAAATTTTCAAGGAGATACAAAGCGGCGCTATGGAGTTGAAGCCCCGGTCTAAGCTGTGAGTGATGTTAAACAATTTCACAATTGCGGTTTCCGAGTTGCGGATGATTGTGACATGGGCGAAGTCATTTCTTGCTGAGTTGGTGGTTTACCAATTACCATGGTCATCAATTCTGTTGGTATTCGAGTTGGTAACTGACCATAAGCCATTGGAAACGATTTTTAAACCAACCACTAAACTTCCAGCTAGAATTGAGAGGTGGTTATTACGTCTTCAGGCATACCGTTTTCAGGTGATATATAAGTCTGGGAAGGAAAATATTGCTGATTCGATATCACGCTTATGCGACATTTCAAGTACTAAATCATTTGATTGGGGTGGAGAGTAAAACATATTCCATATGATTTCAATTTCTGCTCCCACATCATTAAATATATCCGAGATTTCCGAAATGAGTACAAGAGACGAGGAGGTACTCGATGCCATAACATGCCTGGAAAATGACTGCTGGAATTCTGCAACAACTAACCCATATTATCCGTTTCGCCTGAAGCTGTCGGATCTGTGGCAGTATGCTATTAAGAGGAAGCCGTCTGATCATTCCCCAACAACTACGACAGAGAGTTTTAACACTAGCTCATGAAGGACACCCTGGAGAAGCAGCAATGAAAAGGCGACTAAGAATAAAAGTATGATGGCCGAAAATTGACAAGGATGCAGAAAAATTTGTCAAGGATTGTCGTGACTGTATGTTGGTATCTTTACCAGATAATCCTAGTCCCAATGAGACGTCATGCATTTCCGAGTAGCCCATGGGTATAGGTAGCCAATGACCTGTTAGGTCCGTTGTCCAAATAATGAGCACTTGTTAGTTCTCATCGATTACTGGCGCTCGAATGGGAGGTCTGGTTGTGCGACTCTAAAAAGCGCAATAAACTTCTGCATTTGGGAGGTTCACAACTCCATTCTGTTGTTTATAACTTACAAGGAGCGATGGTCCCTTATATTCCGGAGGAGCGCAATGATGTTTTCACACCTTTGGTAGAAAAATGAAATGATTATTTTTCGCCGATACGCAATTCATTATTTGAGCGACATTTGTACCGTGGCATGACTCCGCGGGGGTGGAGAGTGTTCACCGAGTTTCTTATGCGATTGCGTCAGCAGAGTAAATAAGTGTAATTTTGGGACTTCCAAAGCCGAAATAGTAGAGATCTGTCTCAAGGATAAAATAATGTGATTCTTGGGCACCGGCTGAGCTAAAGAAAAGTTGCTGTCAACGTGAATGGTCCTTGGACGGAGTCATATTTGCTTGTCGAATTCAGGGAACAGGTGAACAAGCAGACGCAGTCAATGTCAAATGGATGCTCCAGACTCTGCGGTCAATAAGATTGCATCGCGCACGGTTAAATGGAGCAACACTAAAGTAGATCATGATTCAAATAGCTTGCTTTGTCCAGCGAAAAATGCGAAATGTCACAAATGTAGCGAAAGGCGGGCACTTCGCTAAGAGATGTCGGACTGCTATGAAGAGATCAGTTGGAAATTTTCAAGGAGATACAAAGCGGCGCTATGGAGGTGAAGCCCCGGTCTAAGCTGTGAGTGATGTTAAACAATTTCACAATTGCGGTTTCCGAGTTGCGGATGATTGTGACATGGGCGAAGTCATTTCTTGCCTAGTGGTGGTTACCAATTCCCATGGTCATCAATTCTGTTGAGTATTCGAGTTAGCAACTGACCATCAAGCCATTGGAAACGATTTTTAAACCAACCTCTAAACTTCCAGCTAGAATTGAGAGGTGGTTATTAGGTCTTCAGGCATACCGTTTTCAGGTGATGTATAAGTCTGGGAAGGAAAATATTTGCTGATTCGATATCACGCTTATGCGACATTTCAAGTACTAAATCATTTGATTGGGGTGGAGAGTAAAACATATTCCATATGATTTCAATTTCTGCTCCCACATCATTAAATATATCCGAGATTTCCGAAATGAGTACAAGAGACGAGGAGGTACTCGATGCCATAACATGCCTGGAAAATGACTGCTGGAATTCTGCAACAACTAACCCATATTATCCGTTTCGCCTGAAGCTGTCGAATATTGGCAGTATGCTATTAAGAAGGGAAGCCGTCTGATCATTCCCCAACAACTACGACAGAGAGTTTTAACACTAGCTCATGAGGGACACCCTGGAGAAGCAGCAATAGAAAAGGCGACTAAGAATAAAAGTATGATGGCCGAAAATT
The DNA here is from genome assembly GCA_035045925.1 of Drosophila atripex. Taxonomy (NCBI): domain Eukaryota; kingdom Metazoa; phylum Arthropoda; class Insecta; order Diptera; family Drosophilidae; genus Drosophila; species Drosophila atripex. Next base: position 13,661 of record JAWNOP010000038.1, read on the forward strand.
GACAGGGATGCAGAAAAATTTGTCAAGGATTGTCGTGACTGTATGTTGGTATCTTTACCAGATAATCCAGTCCCAATGAGACGTTATGCATTTCCGAGTAGCCCATGGGTATGGGTAGCCAATGACCTGTTAGGTCCGTTTCCAAATAATGAGCACTTGTTAGTTCTCATCGATTACTGGCGCTCCGAATGGGAGGTCTGGTTGCGCGACTCTAAAAAGCGCAATAAACTTCTGCATTTGGGAGGTTCACAACTCCATTCTGTTGTTTATAACTTACCAGGAGCGATGGTCCCTTATATTCCGGAGGAGCGCAATGATGTTTTCACACCTTTGGTAGAAAAATTAAATGATTATTTTTCGCCGATACGCAATTCAGTATTTGAGCGACATTTGTACCGTGGCATGACTCCGCGGGGTGGAGAATGTTCACCGAGTTTCTTATGCGATTGCGTCAGCAGGTAAATAGAATGTAATTTTGGGACTTCCAAAGCCGAAATAGAAGAGATCTGTCTCAAGGATAAAATAATTGATTCTTGGGCACCGGCTGAGCTAAAGAAAAAGTTGCTGTCAACTGAACAGTCCTTGGATGGAGTCATATTTGCTTGTCTTATTGAGGAACAGGTGAGCAAGCAGACGCAGTCAATGTCAAATGGATGCTCAGACTCTGCGGTCAATAAGATTGCATCGCGCACGGCTAAATGGAGCAACACTAAAGTAGATCATGATTCAAATAGCTTGCTTTGTCCAGCGAAAAATGCGAAATGTAACAGGTGTGGCAAAGGCGAGCACTTCGCTAAGAGATGTCGGACTGCTATGAAGAGATCAGGCGGAAATTTTCAAGGAGATACAAAGCGGCGTTATGGAGGTGAAGCCCCGGTCTGAGCTGTGAGTGATGGTAAACAATTTCACAATTGCTGTTTCCGAGTTGCGGAGGATTGTGACATGGGCGAAGTCATTTCTTGCCGAGTTGGTGGTTTACCAATTACCATGGTCATCAATTCTAGAATTCGAGTTGGCAACTGACCATAAGCCATTGGAAACGATTTTTTAAACCAACCTCTAAACCTCCAGCTAGAATTGAGAGGTGGTTATTACGTCTTCAGGCATACCGTTTTCAGGTGATGTATAAGTCTGGGAAGGAAAATATTGCTGATTCGATATCACGCTTATGCGACATTTCAAGTACTAAATCATTTGATTGGGGTGGAGAGTAAAACATATTCCATATGATTTCAATTTCTGCTCCCACATCATTAAATATATCCGAGATTTCCGAAATGAGTACAAGAGACGAGGAGGTACTCGATGTCATAACATGCCTGAACAATGACTGCTGGAATTCTGCAACAACTAACCCATATTATCCGTTTCGCCTGAAGCTGTCGAATATTGGCAGTATGCTGGTAAGAGGAAGCCGTCTGATCATTCCCCAACAACTACGACAGAGAGTTTTAACACTAGCTCATGAGGGACACCCTGGAGAAGCAGCAATGAAAAGGCGACTAAGAATAAAAGTATGATGGCCGAAAATTGACAGGGATGCAGAAAAATTTGTCAAGGATTGTCGTGACTGTATGTTGGTATCTTTACCAGATAATCCAGTCCCAATGAGACGTCATGCATTTCCAGTAGCCCATGGGTATGGGTAGCCAATGACCTGTTAGGTCCGTTTCCAAATAATGAGCACTTGTTAGTTCTCATCGATTACTGGCGCTCCGAATGGGAGGTCTGGTTGCGCGACTCTAAAAAGCGCAATAAACTTCTGCTTTTGGGAGGTTCACAACTCCATTCTGTTGTTTATAACTTACCAGGAGCGATGGTCCCTTATATTCCGGAGGAGCGCAATGATGTTTTCACACCTTTGGTAGAAAAATTAAATGATTATTTTTCGCCGATACGCAATTCAGTATTTGAGCGACATTTGTACCGTGGCATGACTCCGCGGGGGTGGAGAATGTTCACCGAGTTTCTTGTGCGATTGCGTCAGCGAGTAAATAAGTGTAATTTTGGGACTTCCAAAGCCGAAATAGAAGAGATCTGTCTCAAGGATAAAATAATTGATTCTTGGGCACCGGCTGAGCTAAAGAAAAAGTTGCTTCAACTGAACAGTCCTTGGATGGAGTCATATTTGCTTGTCTAATTGAGGAACAGGTGAGCAAGCAGACGCAGTCAATGTCAAATGGATGCTCAGACTCTGCGGTCAATAAGATTGCATCGGCGCACGGCTAAATGGAGCAACACTAAAGTAGATCATGATTCAAATAGCTTGCTTTGTCCAGCGAAAAATGCGAAATGTAACAGATGTGGCAAAGGCGGGCACTTCGCTAAGAGATGTCGGACTGCTATGAAGAGATCAGGCGGAAATTTTCAAGGAGATACAAAGCGGCGCTATGGAGGTGAAGCCCCCGGTCTGAGCTGTGAGTGATGGTAAACAATTTCACAATTGCTGTTTCCGAGTTGCGGAGGATTGTGACATGGGCGAAGTCATTTCTTGCCGAGTTGGTGGTTTACCAATTACCATGGTCATCAATTCTAGAATTCGAGTTGGCAACTGACCATAAGCCATTGGAAACGATTTTTAAACCAACCTCTAAACCTCCAGCTAGAATTGAGAGGTGGTTATTACGTCTTCAGGCATACCGTTTTCAGGTGATGTATAAGTCTGGGAAGGAAAATATTGCTGATTCGATATCACGCTTATGCGACATTTCAAGTACTAAATCATTTGATTGGGGTGGAGAGTAAAACATATTCCATATGATTTCAATTTCTGCTCCCATATCATTAAATATATCCGAGATTTCCGAAATGAGTACAAGAGACGAGGAGGTACTCGATGTCATAACATGCCTGAACAATGACTGCTGGAATTCTGCAACAACTAACCCATATTATCCGTTTCGCCTGAAGCTGTCGAATATTGGCAGTATGCTATTAAGAGGAAGCCGTCTGATCATTCCCCAACAACTACGACAGAGAGTTTTAACACTAGCTCATGAGGGACACCCTGGAGAAGCAGCAATGAAAAGGCGACTAAGAATAAAAGTATGATGGCCGAAAATTGACAGGGATGCAGAAAAATTTGTCAAGGATTGTCGTGACTGTATGTTGGTATCTTTACCAGATAATCCAGCCCCAATGAGACGTCATGCATTTCCGAGTAGCCCATGGGTATGGGTAGCCAATGACCTGTTAGGTCCGTTTCCAAATAATGAGCACTTGTTAGTTCTCATCGATTACTGGCGCTCCGAATGGGAGGTCTGGTTGCGCGACTCTAAAAAGCGCAATAAACTTCTGCATTTGGGAGGTTCACAACTCCATTCTGTTGTTTATAACTTACCAGGAGCGATGGTCCCTTATATTCCGGAGGAGCGCAATGATGTTTTTCCACCTTTGGTAGAAAAATTAAATGATTATTTTTCGCCGATACGCAATTCAGTATTTGAGCGACATTTGTACCGTGGCATGACTCCGCGGGGTGGAGAATGTTCACCGAGTTTCTTATGCGATTGCGTCAGCAGGTAAATAAGTGTAATTTTGGGACTTCCAAAGCCGAAATAGAAGAGATCTGTCTCAAGGATAAAATAATTGATTCTTGGGCACCGGCTGAGCTAAAGAAAAAGTTGCTGTCAACTGAACAGTCCTTGGATGGAGTCATATTTGCTTGTCTTATTGAGGAACAGGTGAGCAAGCAGACGCAGTCAATGTCAAATGGGTGCTCCAGACTCTGCGGTCAATAAGATTGCATCGCGCACGGCTAAATGGAGCAACACTAAAGTAGATCATGATTCAAATAGCTTGCTTTGTCCAGCGAAAAATGCGAAATGTAACAGATGTGGCAAAGGCGAGCACTTCGCTAAGATATGTCGGACTGCTATGAAGAGATCAGGCGGAAATTTTCAAGGAGATACAAAGCGGCGTTATGGAGGTGAAGTCCCGGTCTGAGCTGTGAGTGATGGTAAACAATTTCACAATTGCTGTTTCCGAGTTGCGGATGATTGTGACATGGGCCAAGTCATTTCTTGCTGAGTTGGTGGTTTACCAATTACCATGGTCATCAATTCTGGAATTCGAGTTGGCAACTGACCATAAGCCATTGGAAACGATTTTTAAACCAACCTCAAACCTCCAGCTAGAATTGAGAGGTGGTTATTACGTCTTCAGGCATACCGTTTTCAGGTGATGTATAAGTCTGGGAAGGAAAATATTGCTGATTCGATATCACGCTTATGCGACATTTCAAGTACTAAATCATTTGATTGGGGTGGAGAGTAAAACAATATTCCATATGATTTCAATTTCTGCTCCCACATCATTAAATATATCCGAGATTTCCGAAATGAGTACAAGAGACGAGGAGGTACTCGATGCCATAACATGCCTGAACAATGACTGCTGGAATTCTGCAACAACTAACCCATATTATCCGTTTCGCCTGAAGCTGTCGAATATTGGCAGTATGCTATTAAGAGGAAGCCGTCTGATCATTCCCCCAACAACTACGACAGAGAGTTTTAACACTAGCTCATGAGGGACACCCTGGAGAAGCAGCAATGAAAAGGCGACTAAGAATAAAAGTATGATGGCCGAAAATTGACAGGGATGCAGAAAAATTTGTCAAGGATTGTCGTGACTATATGTTGGTATCTTTACCAGATAATCCAGTCCCAATGAGACGTCATGCATTTCCGAGTAGCCCATGGGTATGGGTAGCCAATGACCTGTTAGGTCCGTTTCCAAATAATGAGCACTTGTTAGTTCTCATCGATTACTGGCGCTCCGAATGGGAGGTCTGGTTGCGCGACTCTAAAAAGCGCAATAAACTTCTGCATTTGGGAGGTTCACAACTCCATTCTGTTGTTTATAACTTACCAGGAGCGATGGTCCCTTATATTCCGGAGGAGCGCAATGATGTTTTCACACCTTTGGTAGAAAAATTAAATGATTATTTTTCGCCGATACGCAATTCAGTATTTGAGCGACATTTGTACCGTGGCATGACTCCGCGGGGTGGAGAATGTTCACCGAGTTTCTTATGCGATTGCGTCAGCAGGTAAATAAGTGTAATTTTGGGACTTCCAAAGCCGAAATAGAAGAGATCTGTCTCAAGGATAAAATAATTGATTCTTGGGCACCGGCTGAGCTAAAGAAAAAGTTGCTGTCAACTGAACAGTCCTTGGATGGAGTCATATTTGCTTGTCTAATTGAGGAACAGGTGAGCAAGCAGACGCAGTCAATGTCAAATGGATGCTCAGACTCTGCGGTCAATAAGATTGCATCGCGCACGGCTAAATGGAGCAACACTAAAGTAGATCATGATTCAAATAGCTTGCTTTGTCCAGCGAAAAATGCGAAATGTAACAGATGTGGCAAAGGCGGGCACTTCCCTCAGAGATGTCGGACTGCTATGAAGAGATCAGGCGGAAATTTTCAAGGAGATACAAAAGCGGCGCTATGGAGGTGAAGCCCCCGGTCTGAGCTGTGAGTGATGGTAAACAATTTCACAATTGCTGTTTCCGAGTTGCGGATGATTGTGACATGGGCGAAGTCATTTCTTGTCGAGTTGGTGGTTTACCAATTACCATGGTCATCAATTCTCGAATTCGAGTTGGCAACTGACCATAAGCCATTGGAAACGATTTTTAATCCCAACCTCTAAACCTCCAGCTAGAATTGAGAGGTGGTTATTACGTCTTCAGGCATACCGTTTTCAGGTGATGTATAAGTCTGGGAAGGAAAATATTGCTGATTCGATATCACGCTTATGCGACATTTCAAGTACTAAATCGTTTGATTGGGGTGGAGAGTAAAACATATTCCATATGATTTCAATTTCTGCTCCCATATCATTAAATATATCCGAGATTTCCGAAATGAGTACAAGAGACGAGGAGGTACTCGATGTCATAACATGCCTGAACAATGACTGCTGGAATTCTGCAACAACTAACCCATATTATCCGTTTCGCCTGAAGCTGTCGAATATTGGCAGTATGCTATTAAGAGGAAGCCGTCTGATCATTCCCCAACAACTACGACAGAGAGTTTTAACACTAGCTCATGAGGACACCCTGGAGAAGCAGCAATGAAAAGGCGACTAAGAATAAAAGTATGATGGCCGAAAATTGACAGGGATGCAGAAAAATTTGTCAAGGATTGTCGTGACTGTATGTTGGTATCTTTACCAGATAATCCAGTCCCAATGAGACGTCATGCATTTCCGAGTAGCCCATGGGTATGGGTAGCCAATGACCTGTTAGGTCCGTTTCCAAATAATGAGCACTTGTTAGTTCTCATCGATTACTGAGCACTCGAATGGGAGGTCCTGGTTGCGCGACTCTAAAAAGCGCAATAAACTTCTGCATTTGGGAGGTTCACAACTCCATTCTGTTGTTTATAACTTACCAGGAGCGATGGTCCCTTATATTCCGGAGGAGCGCAATGATGTTTTCACACCTTTGGTAGAAAAATTAAATGATTATTTTTCGCCGATACGCAATTCAGTATTTGAGCGACATTTGTACCGTGGCATGACTCCGCGGGGTGGAGAATGTTCACCGAGTTTCTTATGCGATTGCGTCAGCAGGTAAATAAGTGTAATTTTGGGACTTCCAAAGCCGAAATATAAGAGATCTGTCTCAAGGATAAAATAATTGATTCTTGGGCACCGGCTGAGCTAAAGAAAAAGTTGCTGTCAACTGAACAGTCCTTGGATGGAGTCATATTTGCTTGTCTAATTGAGGAACAGGTGAGCAAGCAGACGCAGTCAATGTCAAATGGATGCTCAGACTCTGCGGTCAATAAGATTGCATCGCGCACGGCTAAATGGAGCAACACTAAAGTAGATCATGATTCAAATAGCTTGCTTTGTCCAGCGAAAAATGCGAAATGTAACAGATGTGGCAAAGGCGGGCACTTCGCTAAGAGATGTCGGACTGCTATGAAGAGATCAGGCGGAAATTTTCAAGGAGATACAAAGCGGCGCTATGGAGGTGAAGCCCCGGTCTGAGCTGTGAGTGATGGTAAACAATTTCACAATTGCTGTTTCCGAGTTGCGGATGATTGTGACATGGGCGAAGTCATTTCTTGCCGAGTTGGTGGTTTACCAATTACCATGGTCATCAATTCTGGAATTCGAGTTGGCAACTGACCATAAGCCATTGGAAACGATTTTTAAACCAACCTCTAAACCTCCAGCTAGAATTGAGAGGTGGTTATTACGTCTTCAGGCATACCGTTTTCAGGTGATGTATAAGTCTGGGAAGGAAAATATTGCTGATTCGATATCACGCTTATGCGACATTTCAAGTACTAAATCATTTGATTGGGGTGGAGAGTAAAACATATTCCATATGATTTCAATTTCTGCTCCCACATCATTAAATATATCCGAGATTTCCGAAATGAGTACAAGAGACGAGGAGGTACTCGATGTCATAACATGCCTGAACAATGACTGCTGGAATTCTGCAACAACTAACCCATATTATCCGTTTCGCCTGAAGCTGTCGAATATTGGCAGTATGCTATTAAGAGGAAGCCGTCTGATCATTCCCCAACAACTACGACAGAGAGTTTTAACACTAGCTCATGAGGGACACCCTGGAGAAGCAGCAATGAAAAGGCGACTAAGAATAAAAGTATGATGGCCGAAAATTGACAGGGATGCAGAAAAATTTGTCAAGGATTGTCGTGACTGTATGTTGGTATCTTTACCAGATAATCCAGTCCCAATGAGACGTCATGCATTTCCGAGTAGCCCATGGGTATGGGTAGCCAATGACCTGTTAGGTCCGTTTCCAAATAATGAGCACTTGTTAGTTCTCATCGATTACTAGCGCTCCGAATGGGAGGTCTGGTTGCGCGACTCTAAAAAGCGCAATAAACTTCTGCATTTGGGAGGTTCACAACTCCATTCTGTTGTTTATAACTTACCAGGAGCGATGGTCCCTTATATTCCGGAGGAGCGCAATGATGTTTTCACACCTTTGGTAGAAAAATTAAATGATTATTTTTCGCCGATACGCAATTCAGTATTTGAGCGACATTTGTACCGTGGCATGACTCCGCGGGGTGGAGAATGTTCACCGAGTTTCTTATGCGATTGCGTCAGCAGGTAAATAAGTGTAATTTTGGGACTTCCAAAGCCGAAATAGAAGAGATCTGTCTCAAGGATAAAATAATTGATTCTTGGGCACCGGCTGAGCTAAAGAAAAAGTTGCTGTCAACTGAACAGTCCTTGGATGGAGTCATATTTGCTTGTCTAATTGAGGAACAGGTGAGCAAGCAGACGCAGTCAATGTCAAATGGATGCTCAGACTCTGCGGTCAATAAGATTGCATCGCGCACGGCTAAATGGAGCAACACTAAAGTAGATCATGATTCAAATAGCTTGCTTTGTCCAGCGAAAAATGCGAAATGTAACAGATGTGGCAAAGGCGGGCACTTCGCTAAGAGATGTCGGACTGCTATGAAGAGATCAGGCGGAAATTTTCAAGGAGATACAAAGCGGCGCTATGGAGGTGAAGCCCCGGTCTGAGCTGTGAGTGATGGTAAACAATTTCACAATTGCTGTTTCCGAGTTGCGGAGGATTGTGACATGGGCGAAGTCATTTCTTGCCGAGTTGGTGGTTTACCAATTACCATGGTCATCAATTCTAGAATTCGAGTTGGCAACTGACCATAAGCCATTGGAAACGATTTTAAAACCAACCTCTAAACCTCCAGCTAGAATTGAGAGGTGGTTATTACGTCTTCAGGCATACCGTTTTCAGGTGATGTATAAGTCTGGGAAGGAAAATATTGCTGATTCGATATCACGCTTATGCGACATTTCAAGTACTAAATCATTTGATTGGGGTGGAGAGTAAAACATATTCCATATGATTTCAATTTCTGCTCCCATATCATTAAATATATCCGAGATTTCCGAAATGAGTACAAGAGACGAGGAGGTACTCGATGTCATAACATGCCTGAACAATGACTGCTGGAATTCTGAAACAACTAACCCATATTATCCGTTTCGCCTGAAGCTGTCGAATATTGGCAGTATGCTATTAAGAGGAAGCCGTCTGATCATTCCCCAACAACTACGACAGAGAGTTTTAACACTAGCTCATGAGGGACACCCTGGAGAAGCAGCAATGAAAAGGCGACTAAGAATAAAAGTATGATGGCCGAAAATTGACAGGGATGCAGAAAAATTTGTCAAGGATTGTCGTGACTGTATGTTGGTATCTTTACCAGATAATCCAGTCCCAATGAGACGTCATGCATTTCCGAGTAGCCCATGGGTATGGGTAGCCAATGACCTGTTAGGTCCGTTTCCAAATAATGAGCACTTGTTAGTTCTCATCGATTACTGGCGCTCCGAATGGGAGGTCTGGTTGCGCGACTCTAAAAGCGCAATAAACTTCTGCATTTGGGAGGTTCACAACTCCATTCTGTTGTTTATAAATTACCAGGAGCGATGGTCCCTTATATTCCGGAGGAGCGCAATGATGTTTTCACACCTTTGGTAGAAAAATGAAATGATTATTTTTCGCCGATACGCAATTCAGTATTTGAGCGACATTTGTACCGTGGCATGACTCCGCGGGGTGGAGAATGTTCACCGAGTTTCTTATGCGATTGCGTCAGCAGGTAAATAAGTGTAATTTTGGGACTTCCAAAGCCGAAATAGAAGAGATCTGTCTCAAGGATAAAATAATTGATTCTTGGGCACCGGCTGAGCTAAAGAAAAAGTTGCTGTCAACTGAACAGTCCTTGGATGGAGTCATATTTGCTTGTCTTATTGAGGAACAGGTGAGCAAGCAGACGCAGTCAATGTCAAATGGGTGCTCAGACTCTGCGGTCAATAAGATTGCATCGCGCACGGCTAAATGGAGCAACACTAAAGTAGATCATGATTCAAATAGCTTGCTTTGTCCAGCGAAAAATGCGAAATGTAACAGATGTGGCAAAGGCGAGCACTTCGCTAAGAGATGTCGGACTGCTATGAAGAGATCAGGCGGAAATTTTCAAGGAGATACAAAGCGGCGTTATGGAGGTGAAGTCCCGGTCTGAGCTGTGAGTGATGGTAAACAATTTCACAATTGCTGTTTCCGAGTTGCGGATGATTGTGACATGGGCCAAGTCATTTCTTGCTGAGTTGGTGGTTTACCAATTACCATGGTCATCAATTCTGGAATTCGAGTTGGCAACTGACCATAAGCCATTGGAAACGATTTTTAAACCAACCTCTAAACCTCCAGCTAGAATTGAGAGGTGGTTATTACGTCTTCAGGCATACCGTTTTCAGGTGATGTATAAGTCTGGGAAGGAAAATATTGCTGATTCGATATCACGCTTATGCGACATTTCAAGTACTAAATCATTTGATTGGGGTGGAGAGTAAAACATATTCCATATGATTTCAATTTCTGCTCCCACATCATTAAATATATCCGAGATTTCCGAAATGAGTACAAGAGACGAGGAGGTACTCGATGTCATAACATGCCTGAACAATGACTGCTGGAATTCTGCAACAACTAACCCATATTATCCGTTTCGCCTGAAGCTGTCGAATATTGGCAGTATGCTATTAAGAGGAAGCCGTCTGATCATTCCCCAACAACTACGACAGAGAGTTTTAACACTAGCTCATGAGGGACACCCTGGAGAAGCAGCAATGAAAAGGCGACTAAGAATAAAAGTATGATGGCCGAAAATTGACAGGGATGCAGAAAAATTTGTCAAGGATTGTCGTGACTGTATTTTGGTATCTTTACCAGATAATCCAGTCCCAATGAGACGTCATGCATTTCCGAGTAGCCCATGGGTATGGGTAGCCAATGACCTGTTAGGTCCGTTTCCAAATAATGAGCACTTGTTAGTTCTCATCGATTACTGGCGCTCCGAATGGGAGGTCTGGTTGCGCGACTCTAAAAAGCGCAATAAACTTCTGCTTTTGGGAGGTTCACAACTCCATTCTGTTGTTTATAACTTACCAGGAGCGATGGTCCCTTATATTCCGGAGGAGCGCAATGATGTTTTCACACCTTTGGTAGAAAAATTAAATGATTATTTTTCGCCGATACGCAATTCAGTATTTGAGCGACATTTGTACCGTGGCATGACTCCGCGGGGTGGAGAATGTTCACCGAGTTTCTTATGCGATTGCGTCAGCAGAGTAAAATAAGTGTAATTTTGGGACTTCCAAAGCCGAAATAGAAGAGATCTGTCTCAAGGATAAAATAATTGATTCTTGGGCACCGGCTGAGCTAAAGAAAAAGTTGCTGTCAACTGAACAGTCCTTGGATGGAGTCATATTTGCTTGTCTAATTGAGGAACAGGTGAGCAAGCAGACGCAGTCAATGTCAAATGGATGCTCAGACTCTGCGGTCAATAAGATTGCATCGCGCACGGCTAAATGGAGCAACACTAAAGTAGATCATGATTCAAATAGCTTGCTTTGTCCAGCGAAAAATGCGAAATGTAACAGATGTGGCAAAGGCGGGCACTTCGCTAAGAGATGTCGGACTGCTATGAAGAGATCAGGCGGAAATTTTCAAGGAGATACAAAGCGGCGCTATGGAGGTGAAGCCCCGGTCTGAGCTGTGAGTGATGGTAAACAATTTCACAATTGCTGTTTCCGAGTTGCGGATGATTGTGACATGGGCGAAGTCATTTCTTGCCGAGTTGGTGGTTTACCAATTACCATGGTCATCAATTCTCGAATTCGAGTTGGCAACTGACCATAAGCCATTGGAAACGATTTTTAAACCAACCTCTAAACCTCCAGCTAGAATTGAGAGGTGGTTATTACGTCTTCAGGCATACCGTTTTCAGGTGATGTATAAGTCTGGGAAGGAAAATATTGCTGATTCGATATCACGCTTATGCGACATTTCAAGTACTAAATCATTTGATTGGGGTGGAGAGTAAAACATATTCCATATGATTTCAATTTGTGCTCCCACATCACTAAATATATCCGAGATTTCCGAAATGAGTACAAGGTGATGAGAGAAGGTACTCGATGCCATAACATGCCTGGAAAATGAATGCTGGAATTCTGCAACAACTAACCCATATTATCCGTTTCGCCTGGAGCTGCCGAATATTGGCAGTATGCTATTAAGAGGAAGCCGTCTGATCATTCCCCAACAACTACGACAGAGAGTTTTAACACTAGCTCATGAGGGACACCCTGGAGAAGCAGCAATGAAAAGGCGACTAAGAACAAAAGTTTGGTGGCCGAAAATTGACAGGGATGCAGAAAAATTTGTCAAGGATTGTCGTGACTGTATATTGGTATCTCTACCAAATAATCCAGTCCCAATGAGACGTCATGCATTTCCGAGTAGCCCATGGGTATGGGTAGCCAATGACCTGTTAGGTCCGTTTCCAAATAATGAGCACTTGTTAGTTCTCATCGATTACTATTCGAGGTACATAGAAGTAAAATTTGTAAAATCAATAGGATCGAAGATGCTTATTGAAGAGATGTCCGAAATTTTTAGTAGATTGGGGTATCTAAAAAAGTTAAGAACAGACAATGGCAGGCAATATGTGAGTGTAGAGTTTTTAAAATATTGTGAGACGAATGGAATTGACCTCATTACAACTCCTCCATATTGGCCTCAAGCTAATGGCGAGGTAGAAAATATGAATAGGTCATTCTCATTGAGTCAGTCATAGATATACTCTTATAGAGTGCGGATCGCACCGGATAAATAATAAATATTGTTCGTACATTTGTGTCGTTGGTTTGTAATTACTGGGCTGTTTGCAGGCCATTACAACCTTCTTAGAGTTTTTTGATTGAAAAATAGCCTTTACCTCTTACAACAGGACAGTATTTCTTCTTCGTTAGCTCTCTAATCATTTTATCTAAATATTCAATTGGGTTTATTTCACGATTCACGATATTTGTTAGGAAATTTTCATTTGTTAGTATTTTTTTAATTTTCTGGTATTTTTCTTGTGCAATATTAATATGGCCGTTCTGCCAACCAGAAATTAAATATATTAAGTGAAATTTTAATAATAATAATTGAAGCTAAATAATTTTAATAAAAAAATAGGATTAGATACCCTATTATTTGCAAAAAATTTGGCTATGGGTAATACGCATAGGCCCTTCCCCATAGATCTTCCCTTGATATAAATCGACAAAACGGTTTGCCTTTATTTCTGTTTAATTTAATTGGATAAAAAGATCTGGAAAAATAAATAAAAAACCTTTTTTTTTTTTAATGCAAATTGGCAACCGAATAGCTTATGTAATGCTATGAATATGTACTAACGCCGATCTAAGTCCCAGGAAATCCCACCGAAACAAGAAATTCCAGATCTTGTAGCGTAGCTAACACTTGAAACTCAATCAGTGTGGTAATGAGCGACTATATGAGCGTTTTATTCTGTTGAGAAATACAAACTTAGATGTGATTGGGACCATAAACAGTGTGGTCAATTACATACATAGTGTGAATCACACTTAAGGAAAATGCACCCTAGTGGAGCGTAATTCAAGCTGACTGACAATCGTTACTCTATCCGATTAGCTTATCCGTTCCAAGACATCCCCGCCCCCGTGAAGGAGCCGAATTCACCACATCCAAGACAACTAGCTTTGAAGCGGGACGAATCATCCTGGCTCGATCGTCAGTCCGTACAGCCGCTCGTCTGGAAACTCCATTTCCTCCAGTGAACACCTCCTCCACGATGCCTCGTTTCCATTTCCGACGTGGTATGGCTGGACCGCAGGTATGGCTGGATGAACACTAGGTTCATTGGAGCAGGATCTTCTCCCTGTGCACAAGAGTAGGCAAGATCTCGTGCACCCATCGCTTCCAGATGCAGTCTCTCATCATCCCGCCAAGACGCCACTGCTTCTTTGTGGCGCGCCTCTCCAACGGCTGTCCATTGTCTCCGGGTAGATCCGGCAGATTGGATACTCCTTTAGCATGTCGTTGGGAGTCAGTGGGGCCTCCTGAAAAATGCGTTAGTGGGCGAGAATTAATTATGTTCTCCGCCTCGATCAACAGGTTCTCCAGAACGAGCTCCATGGGAGCCAGCACCTCATCGTTTGAGCCAGCACCTTTTTTTTTCACTGTCACGTGCAACGGTCCAAAATAATCCAAGCCCGGGTACTTGATTGGCAATCCGTTGGCTTCCAGTCGGTCCTTTGGCAAGGGACCCATTATTGGCTGCATCGGTTGGACCCTCCGGAACTTGCAAATGCGGCAATCGGCCACCACCTTCCGTAGCAGCCTTCGTAAGCTCGTTATCCAGAACTTCTTCGTATCTCGCCTATGGTCGCATTCTGGTTCTGATTCCCCATCTTCTCGTGGTAGTGGTGTACTATTATTCCCACCAGCGTGTGTCTATTAGTCAGTATAATAGGGCACCGGGCACTGTATGTCACACATGCAGCGGCGTCAATCCTTCCCCTAATACGCACGACTCCGTCGTCATCGAAATACTGGGACAGCCCTCGCAGTTGGCTGGCGACTTTCGGGATCTTTCCTTTCTTGTCCCTCTCCTTTCTAGATAACGCTCCACTTGCGCTTGCCTGATCAATATGCGCTCTGCCTTGGTGCATTCGTTTGGCGTGAGTCCGTACTTCTCGCTGTCGCTATACTGGCTGCGACATCGTCAGACAAATCTAAGGAGCCAAGCCGTGGTCCTTACCAGTCGGTTGTAGTTCGAGAATCTCCGCAAGAAGACACTAACACATACCTATCAGTATACAAGAGGGTTACGTAGTAAAGCTCCCAAACTGCATTCTGGTAGTAGTTCGAGAATCTCTGCAAGAAGAAGTAACACGTACCTATCAGAATACAAGAGGGTTACGTAGTAAAGCTCCCAAACTGTATTTTGATAGTTCTTCCGTTGCATCTCACATTATAGTCTTTACAAAAACTGGGTTTAAGCCGAAGATCTTAAGCTCCGAAGTTTTTCCAAGTAAGTCCACCACTTTTAGACGTGATAGAACACTGGGAAGGGGAGATTCGCTTCTGAAGAGGTAAAATCACAAGAATTTGGTGACATAGAATTCTTTGTATTAAAATCTTCTTGTCCGGTCATTTATCATATGTTACCTGTTCTTACATACCATCTTCGTCCGAGCCCTCCACATACTGGCAACATTTGTCCGCTATTCGTTTCGTTTCGGACCGATTGTCTGATGGGGACCAGCTGGTAGCTCTGACGGACTTAAATATACCAGATCTCATGTGGTCCAATGTTGAGAATTCACTGTCCTTACTGCTTAACTCGCACCACGACTTCCCTGCAGGTATGTTCGACATGACACTCGGGCAAATTAACAACGTTCGAATATCCTTAGGTCGGCTGCTTGACTTGTGTTTCGTTTCTGATCCTGATGGAATTACTCTTTCCATGTGAAGATAAAAATATTGCCTTAAACAAATTTTATTACACTTTGAATTTATTTTTGGACGCTTGCGTGCCATGGAAATATCCGTCGGTCTCAGATAATCCGCCTTGGTATACAAGGCATCTATTAAATTTAAAGAACGTAATGAATAGAATATTAAAGAAACATAAATTATCTGGCTGTACAGTTAGTTATTCAAGATACTTCAATAACTCTGTAGCGCAAATCTGTATCTTTTCCCCTTTGGCGTACGTTTGAGAACTCTTATGCAAACACTGATCTGGTATTGGCCGATCTCTATGCAAAGCTTTTTCAAACAACATATACACATGGCACCATTCCAGCTCAGCCGTACACTTATAATATCCAATCAGCCAACCTTATATTTTGCCCTTCTTTTGATCAAAGTGGTGTGTTATCGGATCTTCTTAAGGTCAAGCCCGTTTATTCGCCAGACCCCGTTGGAGTACCAGGCTGTGTTCTGAAGAACTGCGCCGAGGCACTGTTTGCGCTCCTTAAGCTCTTTTATCTATTATCTCCTGCGATAGAGGAGACTTCGATTTTACCCCTTATGTGGAAGGAACCTTACATTATTCCTCTGCATAAAAAAGATGAAAAATCCGATGCTACAAATTACAGACAAATTTCCAAATGCCAACATGGCTTTATGAAGCGCCGCTCCACCACAAACAAGCATTTGACTCTGTTAACCATTCGCTTCTTATAAGTAAACTCAGTCTTTTGGGATTCTCAACTGATCTTCTTATATGGATTTCGAGTTACTTATTTTGAAGAACCCAACGCGTCTTCTTTAAAGATGTTACCTCGCGTTTAGTCCGCGTCACATCTGGAATGCCCCAAGGAAGCCATCTTGGACTTTACTTTTTAGACTGTTTATTAACGACCTACCCCTTGCCTTAACTGACTCATTAGTACTTATGTACGCTGATGATGTTAAGCTTTGTCTTCAGTATAGATTCACTAGCGCCCAATCTAGACTTCAATCCGATTTGGATAAATTTCAAAATTGATGCTTAGCAAATAACCTAAAGCTTAATGGATCGAAATGTAAACTCATTTAATTTTATCGATCTAGTTCTCACCAGGTTATGTACATTCTCTATGGGAACGCCTTAGAAAAATTAACTCAGGTTAATGATCTGGGTGTCCTATTTGTCTTAAAACTTAAATTTACCGACCATATATCCACCATGGTTAATAAAGCTATAAGTGTTATTGGTTTTATTAAAAGATGGTCAAAAGAATTTAAAGACCCATACATAACAAAAACGTTATATACATCAGTGGTCCGTCCAATTTTTGAGTATGGATCGAAGTCTGGAGTCCCCAATACAGAGTACATCGAGATCACATAGAATCTATAGAAAATAACTTTCTAACTTTAGCCCTTAGCGGACTAAATTGGGATGCAAATCTTCACCTCCCGTCTTATCACAATAGACTGTTATTAATTAACTTACCATCATTAACAAACCGTAGAACGATGCTGGGAGTCATGTTTCTATATGATCTTATTAATGATAATATAGACAGCCAGTATTTACTAACACGTTTACATTTTAACGTTCCTAGTAGAAGGACTAAGAACTTTCGTGTCCCTTGACTGAGGTCCACATGGCGTTGCGCCCTGGTTGCGTCGTCTGCCACTTTTTCGGCCGTTGATACCCATCTCCATTGGGATACTTCCGTCGACTGCAGGATTTCTGCCACTCAGTTTCCATCAAATTGCTTATAACGTCGGTGTGTGCTGCTTATCAGCCGTGTTCCTAACACGGCCGTCTGTAGTTCCAATCTCGGGCTCCTCATCGGAGCACATTTTGTTATGGAACAAACGAAATACGCCGAGACGTCGTCGTTTGCGTAAGTAGCCCGCCAATACGCCATTGCAGCGTATGCCGACTGGCTAGAGTCCATCGGAATTCTGTCATGTTGCTCATCTCTTGCTGCCAACTTTCGAATGACGTGGCTAGCTCGCCTGGCAACGCCTTCATCCTCATCTGCGGAGCTGTTTACATAATCGTCCACGTAGTGCTACTTATTAATGGCCAGGACCGCCCGGGGATCAGTGTGCAAGTGTCTCGTAGCAATTACGGTCTTCACGTGCTGTCCTGACTATGGAGAAGAAGCTACTCCAAACGTCATCACTGTCCCTAGACGGATTTTAATGGGCTTGTTTGGGTTCTCGACCCCGAAGTGCGCCAGGTACCACAACTTACCACTGTTTCCATAAGTAACCTCCTGCTGCTCTAGTCGTCGTGCGCATCCTTTCTTGACGTGGTCATCCACAATTCCATTGTAGGCCCGCGCGAAGTTCGTGTCGCGCCTCATTTTCTTTTCGATGTCGAGTCGTTGTAGTGCCATGTTGTAACTATCTGGCAGTCTCATTTCGTCATCCTTCCAAAGCAGCCCAGTCTGGTATCGTTGGCTTATCCGTTTCGTCGTCCTATCCAAGATACCCAATTCCCGTTTATCGTCGCTGGCTGCGAGAGGTGGCGTTGGCCTCACTCCGAAGTTGTGGGCTTGCTTGACGCCTCGCTGGTCCATATACTACTCATCCAAATTTGGTAGCTGCTGTGTATGGTCCTCCTGTACCGAAGCTTCTGGTCTACAGGGATATTCCTAGTTGCGCGTGATCCAGTCATAAAGGATTCTTGGCGCTGCGTTGCTGTTCGGCTTCACTGGTAGGCTGCGCTCGCCCTTACCGTCTTGACATCTTTCCGACGTAAACTTTGCATCGGAAGACTTAGGTTGCTTACTGGGTACACGTTTCTTAAACCGTGGCGATTCGGTCCTCTCCGCTGATCTGCGGCTAACCATCCTCGTAGGTTATTTGGCGGACTTACTGCCCTGTACGTTTAGTTGTCGACTCACACCCTTTAGGTGTAGGCTTCGGAAGAGCTCGTCGTCTGTGAGCGTCATAGACGATCCCTCGTCGAGAGAGCCTATGTGTCCACCTGTTGCTTCTCCCCGTACAGTGTCACAAGCTCGGAAGAGCAGGTGGCCTCCATCCAAATCGACACTAAGGTTTCGAAGCGGCATCTCCTGACCGCTTTGGTTCTCATTTTCCATACGCCAGGCGCTTCTCAGGCATGTTGCAGGGCCGATGGAAAAGATGCTCGCTTTTGGATCCGCTGACTGCGGCATCCCCTTACGTTGACTGATAACCTCGTGCAGGTTATTATTATTTATTTATTATTTATTTATTTATTTATTAGTTTTTGGTATGAATGTTTATGTACAGGGTTTTTTTTATGATGGTTTACCTAGATTTTGCAATATATATTAAATTGAATGGTAAAGCTTTGTGGCTTTGAGAAAGTCTATTGTTTTGTTTTTGCAGGATGTGATTTCCTCTATAGTTGTTCCAAGGTGTTTGTTTCTTTGTCTGCGGTAAAGAGGGCAATCTGATAGGATGTTGGCAGCGTGTAGGGGAGGATTTATTAAGGATATAGTTGTGGTATCCGATATAGTATCCGAGTCTGATTCTGCTAAGTTTCTTGAAGTCTGAACGTGAGGAGTTATTGATTATTTCCGGAGAAGCTCTTATGTGGCTAATTGATTTGTAGTATGGTGATGTTTTTCTTAATGAGCTTTCGTTTAGTATTTGTAAGTTCTGGTTGATCCATTCATTTATATCTGATGGGTTGAAGTTGTGCGGTTCCCACTGCATACGTACAGCCCACTTCCCGTCCAACCGACCGAGGGGCGCTGCCGCATAACGTACGGCTCGAATCGCGGGGATAGGTCCGAGAGAGTAAAAGAGAGGAATAGGAGTATGAAATCACGAGGAAGAGTTTTGCAAAGATAAGGCGTTTAGTATAATGGATTTAAGATTGTTAGTAGAGCAAAGGGACAAAACGTGGTAGAGACCATTGTAGTCCGAACATAATACCCTGAACGGATCGTGTTGGGCATATTTCGAGCTACAATGGCTAAGGAGTAAAGGACGAAAGTTTCTAGTCCTTCTACTATGAACGTTGAAATTTAAGCGTGTTAATAAATGCTGACTGTCTACATTACCATTAATAAGATTAAGTAGAAACATGATACCCAGAATCGTTCTACGGTTTGTTAATGGTGGTAAGTTGATTAGTAAAAGTCTACTATGATAGGAGGGAAGGTGAAGGCTTGCATCCCAATTTAGTCCCCTAAGTGCGAAAATAAAAAAGGTTTTTTGTACGGATTCTATGTGATCTTTGTGGACTCCAGACACACGATCCATACTCAAGAATTGGACGGACCAATGATGTGTATAAAGTTTTTGTAATGTATGGGTCGTTGAATTCTTTTGACCATCTTTTAATAAAACCAAGCACACCCATAGCTTTATTAACCATGGTGGATATATGGTCGGTAAATTTAAGTTTCAAATCTAATAGGACTCCCAGATCTTTAACGGTGATAAGAGGAAAGTTGTGAGCGTTTTTAGCTGTTTTGTCTGCAAGATCATTACCTTTTATCCCGCTTTGTCCGGGGATCCAAAGCAGTGTCAATTTGTCCGTTTTGTATTTTTCTACTATGTTTCGTATTGAGTTTGTATAGAAATTTTGGTGGGACTTTTTTTGCCTAAACAATATGCTTTTATATTTGTTCGATGGGTGAGTGTTTTGAGTTTAAGATAGTTTTGAAGTTTTTTTTGGTAGCCTGTATTTCTCTAAGTTCCTGGGGGATTACATTTGCTCCTAATAAGAGATTATTTATTGGTGTTGTACGGCAGGCAGAGAATGAAAGTTAAATAGCTGTGTGGTAGAAAGTTTTTATTTTGTTAAGAAAGGCCTTTGGGGCTTTTCCGTATAGGTGTGTTCCATAGTCAATTTTGGTCATTAGAATGGTTTTTACCACGTAAAGAAGTGTGGTAATATTGGATTCGTATCTGTTGTTGGATAGACACTCGATTATGTTAAGCCTTTTTTTTAGTTGTAAAGTTAAGTTTTCAATGTGGTTGTTCCATTTTTATTTCTTATTTATTGTTATTCCTAGCAATTTTAGTACGTCTACGTTTTTCAATGGCATATTGTCTATTTGAAATGAAAAGTTGCAGGTCCTTTTCCTGTATACATGTAAGTGTTTGCATTTGGTTTCTGATAGAGATGCTCCTGAGTATTCACGGTTATTACTCTTTTCGTTTAATATTTAAATAATAGTGTAATCATCTGCGTAGGCAGTGAATTGACAGTTATTTTGTGTGCTTATTATTTGGTTGAGATTATTGTAAGCTATGACCAAAAAAAAAAACCGACAGAGGTGAGCCTTGAGGTATTCCGTTGTCTAATGGTCGGGAGTTTGAACAAATCTTGTTGGTAAGGACTGTTATTTTTCTGTTGGTAAGGAAGTTGAATATGTATTTTGCTATCATTGGTCCTATTTTGCCAAAGTTTGAGTTCATCGATGATGGTCTGGTAATCTAGCTATGTGAATCAGATACTGATTTTCCCTTGTTGAATCCAAATTGACGGATGTCAATTTGCCGTTTGTAGCAGCGTGCCGTTAGTAGCAAGCCAACAAAGCCGTTTAGAGATGATTTTGTCTGAAACTTTTGCTATTCACGGGTTGGGGGAGATTGGGCGATAAGAGTTGGTAAAGGTCTTGTCTGTATTTGGTTTAGGTATGGAAATAACTGTGCTGACTTTAAACTGGTGAGGTATTTTTGAGTTAATGATGTTGTTGAAAAGTTTGAGTAGTCTTGCCATTAGCGTTGTGGGTAGGTTTGTTTATCATGGGGTAGCTAATACAATCTCGTCCAGGGATTTTACCTTTTAATTGGTTGATGGAGGCTAACATTTCGATCATGGTGATGTCCTTTACGATACTCAGAGCTAATTGAGATGGAATGTGAGATATGCTGGGGCTTAGATTATTTTTGTGTTGTATGAAGGTTGGGTGGAAATTACTGTCTAGCGCTGAATTCGTCCAATGGTCAGTAGGAATCTTGGCTATTTCCTTTTTGTCGAGAATGTTTTGTGTTGGGTTATTAGGGTCGTAGATGCAATGGATGTCGTTTCGAATCTTCAAGCCGCAAAACCGATATATGTTTGACCATATTTTGTAGATAGTTGATTTTGGGTTTATCTCGGCGGTGAAGTTTTGGATAGATTTTCGATTCCTAATCTTAGTTTCCCGTTTAAGTCTGGCGTTAGCTTGTTGGTAGACAAGTATAGTCTCATGTTAATGTTTTTTTTAAGATTCTGCCAACATACGTTTTTTTCAATTTTTAGTTTTTTTTAGTCGGTTTCTTGTAGGGATATAATTTTTGGATTGTGGGTTTTAATGAGCGTTTGCAATTCATTATAGATGTTTATGTATCCATTTAAATTCCATTGGAGTACATTGGTTAAGCTAAGAATTCTTAGAGAGGCTTACGTAATTCTTACGAGGCTTATGTATTAAGAAGTAGGTGTATGAGTTGAATTAGATATAACTAAATGCTGTCGCTGTCACTATTGATAAGAGGCTTTTTGTTTTTATTGCTTTATTTTAGGTTTTTGTTCATTTTTTTCTTTGGTTTTGAGGGGTTTGGCAAGTGTGTGTTGTTTATTTGAGTAAATTCTAAGTTTAAGATCTTCTGTTAGGGAAGAGTTGAGTGTGGGTGTTGATGTTTATGTAGATGTTTATGATGATGTTGATGTTGATGATGATGTTGATGTTGATGCTGATTTTGATTTTGTTGCTGCTTGAGAAGAGGGTGAGGAGTCCAAAGAAGTAGCTGAGAGCTGTTTTGTGGTCAACTTTTTCCAGTGTTTTGATTGATGTGAGCTCATTTTGTTTTATAAAAACTGGGCATGTTTTGTCCATTGGGCTGCGTTTGTTGTTTGGTATTTCATGTTTGCAATTTATGCAGAACGTTGTTACAAGTTTTTTCTGTTGTTGTGTGTTTCTCGGAGGAACAGTTGTTGCATAGCGCGGGTACTTTACAAGCTGTAGTGGGGTGTCCAAGTCTGAGACAGTTGCGACATCTGAGAGGGAGAGGTATGTATGGCCGTATGTTTATCTTTTCATAGCCTATCATCATTGTTTCTGGGAGAGTCAATGAGGCAAAGGTTATAATGATGAGTCCTGTTTCTTTAAGTTCATTTCGTTCTATTTTTTTTATTTTGCGTATTTCTGTTACTTTTTGACATTTGAGATCTTCAGGAATAATATCTTCATCTATGCCTCGCAATTCGTTAGAGTAAATAGCTCTCTTGGAGAAATTAAGAGTATTGTGCTCACAAACTGATACAGGGAAATCATGAAAGGGTTTAGTCTTAAAAGTTTCGTTGCTTGAAGTATGTTTATGGTCTTGATTAGTAGTGTGCCGATTCTTTTTTTTTGCAGGATTCAACTACACCGTTGCAAGTATAATCAATTACATTTTTTAATTTGGAAAGGGGTTTATTTTTTCAAATGATCCATTGTCCGTTCTGTTTATGATGATGAATTTGGGTTCGGTTTCGCCTGCTTTAAAGAGTCTATTTATGTCGGGAGGGATTGTTGTTGCTGTAGGACAGATGCCCGGCTGTGACATATTTTCTACCTGATCCTGATTGGTAGTTGTTGTTTTTTATTACTTTAGAATTTGTTGTATACTTGTACACTTGTTTAGTTGTAGTTGCTGTGTTGTTTAGTTGTTTCGCTGGGTCTGAAGATCGCACGCGGTTACACAACTTTACTTCTCAAAGCATAGAGAACGACTGATCTCCACATTTAATACAAATCGTTAGAGCCAATTGTTTTTTTTTTTTTTTAAAGCTTGGTTTTATTTTTTGGATCATATTTTTATGAGTCTAACAATAAGGTTGCTAATCTTAAAATAATACATTATCTAACTGAATAGAGGCTACATGGTCGTAATAATTATTGGAATTGGATTAGATTGAAAGGTCGTTGCGGCGAAGGCGAGAACTGCTGGAAAATCGTGTGAGGGCTCTCGCGAGATGATTTGGATGTACTAATAGCCTGTTGTAGTACTTTGTTGTGATTTGTGCTATCTTTTCTGTTACGAGTGATATGTTAAGGTCCCTGATAATGTTTACATTCCGAACGTACCACGGTGCCCGAGTGATGGTTCTGAGAATTTTTGATTTAGTTCTTTGCTTTATATCCACGCTGCTGTTACTGGCATTCCCCCACAACTGAGAGCCGTACATCCAGATTGGTTTCAAAACGATATTGTATATAAGTACCTTATAGTCCAGGCTAAGGGGCGAGCGGCTATTGATAAGCCAGTGGAGGCTGCTGGCTTTGAGCTTTAAATGTGTTCTCTTGGCTTCGATGGGGCTGCGCCAGGTAAGACGTCTATCGAGGTGTACGCCAAGATATGTTGCTTCATTTGCTATCGGAACCACTGTGTTGTTTAGAGTATGTAAAGGGCAGTCTTGCCTATGTGTGAATGTTACGTGTTTGCATTTTAGTTCGTTAACTTTGATTCGCTTTGTTGGTTGGGAGCATTTCTGTTATTTTTTGCATTAAACCTTCTAACCATACTCTGTCGAAAGCTTGTGACACGTCCAGAAATATCGCAGTGCAGTACTTCTTTTGTTCAATGCATTTCGGATTTCTGAAGTTATGCGGTTGACTTGCTCGATGGTTCCATGTTTTTCTCAGAAACCGAATTGATGAGTCGGGATTTTGTTGTGTGTTCTGAGATATAGGGTAGTATGTTTCAAGAAGCATTTTTCGAAGAGTTTTGATAGACAGGTTAGTAAACTAATTGGTCTATATGATGATGCGATTGTGCGGTCTTTGCCAGGTTTTGATATCATTATGTTGATCGACTTTTTCCATCTCTCTGGGAAGTGTCCATGTCTCGTTATTGAGTTGAAGAGTTGGCAAACAGCTTGAACTGCACAAAGAGGAAGTTCAATAATCATTTTTGGTGATATTAGGTTGCATCCTGGAGATTTTTTTGGGTTGAGTTGTTCATTTATGATTTTGAGTAAGTGAATAAGTTGATATCAATTTCGTCATTCAAACGTGGATTCAACTTAATATGCGCACTTACATTTTTTTATACCCTTGCAGAGGGTATTATAATTTAGGTCAAAGTGTGCAACGCAGTGAGGGAGACATCTCCGACCCTATAAAGTATATATTTTCTTGATCAGGATCACCTCCTGAGTCGATATAAGCATGTCCGTCCGTCCGTCTGTCCGTCTGTCTGTCTGTTTCTACGCAAACTAGTCTCTCAGTTTTAAAGCTATCGTCTTCAAACTTTGCACACACCCTTCTTTCCTTTGCAGGCAGTATATAAGTCTGAACGGCCGGGATCGGCCGACTATATCTTATAGCTGCTATATAACTGATTGATCGGAAATGCCATAACTTCGTTGTTTTTTAAGTTAGAAGAATGGGATTTCTATGGATCTATGGGCATTCTACTTTGGGAAAACTAATCCGATCTGCCAAAATTCATAAGGATCGGCCGACTATATACGATCCGATGTATATCTAATAATATAAGATGCATGTCGCCACCTAGCGGACTGCCACTCAACTGCAAGGGTATATCAACTTCGGCTCCGTCCGAAGTTAGCTTTCCTTTCTTGTTTTTTTTATCAACTAATGAATATTTTTCTGGAATCTTTCCAAAAATGAGCTCATGAAAAGGTAAGCATTGCATGTACGACTATGTATACTAAAATCACTAAAAGCGTGACTACTTAATATATGGATAGCCCCTATGTTAAAATTGCTGTTTAACAAAATCGTTTAATTTTCTTTATGGCTCTGGTACTTGTGGTATCCCCTTCAGTTTACATAAGTTAGCAACCAACTCCCAGCTTAGACTGAGCAGGCCATTCAGCGGTCTGCCTCGGGAATCCAGTCATGCATGAATTATTGTTAATTCTTAAGTTCATTTTGATTTTATATTCAAGAAAGCGAAGATCTCTGAAACGAACTCCGGCTTTGCCGTTAAAACTTATTAATTTGACAAATTGGTTATTGTGCTTCAAGGGCCATAGCAACGGAGATAGTATCTCCCATCATAAACTTCGTAAGAATGAAGAAAGTTGAGGTGGCCACCCGACTCTCCAGTAGCTACTAGCCGTAGTAGTTACCCCGGTCCATCGTACCGTCATCGAAAGTGGCGAGGGACCACTCTTAATTAATAATTGGCGCCCAACTGCTGAATGATACTAAATATTATTTACACTTCGAATCTCACCCTGAGGAATATAAAATGTAAGTGACTGTGCGCCAAAGATAGCAGCCAGGTCAATTCAAAAAAATACCTATAATAAAATATCTGTGAAAAAAATGGTTTTGAGAAAATATTTATGTGTATTTTTGAGTGGCGCTTATGCACGGAAAAATTTCCTCTTGCTTTTGGATCTGTGTGACTATTAAGCCACAACCATTTCACATCTGAAATTTTTTCTTGGGTTATGTACAGTGGCGAGCACACGTGGATACATGATTGTCACTTCTGATTTCAAAGTGTTATAAAAGTGGTGCAAATTTATTAATCGCCATAGTTTATTTTTGCCCATAATTTCTATTCATTTCTTCTACACATAAAAAGACAAATATTTAATTTATAAGTTGTTTATATTTATATTATTTTTTATTTAAAAAAAGTGAATGTATCCACTTTAGCAAGTATTTGATTTTTTGTGGTTTTTCCCAAATATGAGTACTTTGTCCAAAGTCCCTTAGCTTGAATGACCTTTTTAATGCGCCTTAGAAAGGCAAACTTTAAACCAAATTCTGCACCATTTCCTATGGATTATGTTTCCACCTAGCTTCTATCCTGACCAAGACCCCTTCGATGGATTTTAGCGGATCATGATCAGGATCAGGTTTTAATCGGATTCAAATCCGGACTCAACGCTGGCCTCTGCAAAAGCTTAAATTTTGAATTTCTTAGCCAATTTTCTAGGGCTTTAGATTTAAATTATTTCTTGAATGGGGTAAGCACATTTGTCTCCCAAATTCCCAGTAACGTAAAAAACAAATCCCTAATGCGCATTTTTCGGCTTAACGACCCATTATTTTTGTTAAATACGCCAAGTACATTCGATGCCATAATTGCCTTTGAATGCTAACGCGAGCAGGGATAGCATTGGACGCAACTGCGCAATAAAATACGCAAGTCTCACGGAAAAACTCAAATTCTTTGACTGCGAAAACGTGAATTTTGCAAAAATTTCTGACATAGTGGTACCAAATTCGGTAAAAGCTGAATTGAACAAGAAAGGAAAGCTAACTTCGGACGGAGCCGAAGTTGATATACCCTTGCAGTTGAGAGGCAGTCCGCTAGGTGACGACACGCACCTTTATTATAAGATATATATCGGATCGTATATAGTCAGCCGATCCTTATGATATTTGGCAGATCGGATTAGTTTGCCCAAAGTGGAAACCATACAAAGGTCCATCCTAACTTAAAAAACAACGAAGTTATGGCATTCCCGATCAATCAGTTATATGGCAGCTATAGGATATAGTCGGCCGATCCTTATGAAATTTGGCATGTCGAAAGTGGAATCCATACCAAGTCCCATTCTTCTAACTTAAAAAACAACGAAGTTATGCCATTTCCGATCAATCAGTTATATGGCAGCTATAGGATATAGTCGACCGATCCCTGCCGTTCCGACTTATATACTGCCTGCAAAGGAAAGAAGGGTGTGTGCAAAGTTTGTAGACTATAGCTTTAAAACTGAGAGACTAGTTTGCGTAGAAACAGACAGACGGACATGCTTATATCGACTCAGGAGGTGATCCTGAACAAGAATATATATACTTTATAGGCTCGGAGATGTCTCCTTCACTGCGTTTTCACTCACGTTTCACACTTTTGACCAAAATTATAATACCCTCTGCAAGGGTATAAAAAGGTCACTCTGAAAATAATGGTGTTTTCGACCTCTAACGAGACGCTTACCTTCAACACCTCGGTCATCGTCACCATTCGAACTAAGAGTGACGAACCCGTCTACTCCAGATTATATCCCTACCCTATGGGGGCAGTAGACTTTGTAAATAAAGAAACTGCTGAGCAATTAGCCCTTCCAGATCACCGTAGAACAGTCCTACTTGGGTAGTTGACAAAGAAGGAACTGACGATAATGTCATCAGGAAGAAGCTATCATTAATCGACTTTAGGAAGATGAATGAGTAAAAAATTGCCGATAGCTACCCCATGCTGAGTATACCCATGATTCTAATGAACTTGGAAAAAGGAAAATTCTTCACTAACCTAGAATTGAAGTCAGGATATCATCAAATATACGTGGCCGAGAAAGACGGGGAAAGACAACTCAACTAATAGAAACATATCAGTTGAGTCCAAATAACACCGGTCACTTTTCTCTTCTACTACCCACCAGCAAAGACTCTTGTACTCTTAAGGAACATATAAAATCTCCTTTTTGCACCATAATTTCCGAAAAAGGGAATAGAACGCCCAAGCGCCCAGTCTAGAGAATGCAATAAGCATCTACACAGATGGCTTAAAAGTTCAAAACAAAGTTGGAGAAGAAGTATACTTAGGACAATTAGACATCACAGCCTCATTCGAACTTTTTGATCACTGCTAAATCTTCTAGGCGGAGGTGATGGTCATTAACGAAGCACTTAAACATCTAAAAAAAACTAGTTTCCCAACCGGTGATGTAAAAATTGTATGTGGTAGCCAAGCGGCCTTTAACCGATCGGCTCGGTCTCTAGCCAGTCCAAACCAGTATAAGGCTGTAAATCATCTCTACACGAAATGACCCAACTTTACACGGAAACTGATTAGCAGACGAACTTGCTTGTATGGGCACCACCACGCTCCAAGATAGAGTGGAGGGTTCTGGTATATTAATAGATTTATACAAATTTCAATTCAAAGAAGCTTTCAATTGCTTAGTTGGCATGCCAACTCCGACCTATTATCTCAAGGAAAAGAAAATTCCACTTATTAAGAATGGGTATAAGATCCGCGTTAGCACGGCTAACCATCAGGAAGGCAAATGATTTCACACCACAATGACCACTAACGTAACTGCAGCTGCCATTGCCCGGCCCTAAAGCTTTTCAGAATAACATATCTAGGAAATAGAATCTTATTAATCCGGGAATATCTCGGAGGTGTAAGATTTTAAAGCTAAGAACAGTGTGAGTTTTACTAACCATTGAAGAAGTATGGTCGGCAAATTTAATTCTTATCTCTAATAGGACGTCAAGATTATTAACCTAAGTTCATATTTCTAAAGAAAACCCATAAAGAAAGCACGGAGCCTGGTGAGGGCTCGATCGGTAAAGTGGCATAAGTTTGGTTTTTCATCTATTGAAATTGAAAATTAAAATTGATTCTATTTTTGAATATTATCTAAGTTGGACTGAAGTTTATATTGGGCTTTATTGGATTTTATTGCATAGTAAATATATATATACATTGGGTTTTATTCTAAAGACGATGCTTAAAATCGTCTATGTACATAAGTAAAAGCGACTTCGTTAAAGCTGAGGGCAAGGGTAACAAGAAAGGAAAGCTAACTTTGGGTGAAGCCGAAGTTGATATACCCTTGCCAGCTTTTATTGTTAGATATATAGCTGATCGTATATAGCGGGCCGATCCTTTTAGGAATTTCACAATCAAATAAATTTTCTCATCAATATATTAGAAAAAGCCGAAAGCATCTTTAAAGATACCAAGTTCCACTTATATGCTGTCTTCAAATAAAATAATAATGTGTGCAATGTTTAAAATTGACAGCTTTAAAACTAAGAGACTAGTTTGTGTAGAATCAGAGAGACAGACGGACATGCTTATATCGACTCAGGAGGTGATCCTCCTTGGAGGAACACTTTAAGGCTCGGAGATGTCACTGCGATGCACTTTTTTGACCAAAATACCCTCAAAAAGTGTATAAAAATAGTAAAGAGTAGTGAGCCGAGATGGCTTCTTTGAGGGATGTGGCACAGAGTATGCGGGAATATACATTTTTAAAAAGAACTGAGTGGTTCATCAATAACAAAGAACTTTAACTTCGATAAGATAGTGGTGGTGCTTTATGCACACACTTTCCATTACTATAGAGTACTCGGTACTAGCGTCAAAGTATCCGGTCCCGGCACATTTATAGAATGTTTTTCGCTGGAATGGGCTAAGGCGTTTGGGTGGGTCTTATACGGGGCCTTCCTTCGAATCGTGAGGTGATCCCGCAGAGGCAGAGAACATTTTCGTCCAAGAACATCAGTCAAGTCGGTGAAGAAAAAAATTACCAAGCCTGTGGGAGTGAAACTCCCACATGTTAGAGCCACTGACCAACCTTCCACCTCATCTTCCTCACCCTCAAAAAACTAATTTCTTCACTAACACTTACCTATCAGAATACTAGAGGGCTACGTAGTAAGCTTCCCAAACTGTATTCTGATAGTTCTTCCTTTGCATCTCACATTAAAGTCTTTACAGAAACTTGGTTAAAGCTGGAAATTTTAAGCTCCGAAGGTTTTCCAAATAAGTACACCACTTTTAGACGTGATAGAACACTGCGAAGGGGAGATTCGCTTCTGAAGAGGTAAAATCACAAGAATTTGGTGATAAAGAACTTCTTTGCATTAAAATCACTCTGTCCGGTAAATCTTCATACGTTACCTGTTCTTACATACCACCTTCGTCGAAACCGCCCACATACTGGCAACATTTGTCCGCTATCCGTCTCGTTTCGGACCGATTGTCTGATGGGTAACAGGTGGTAGCTCTGGGAGACTTCAATATACCAGATCTTATGTGGTCCAATGTTGAGAATTCACCGTCCTTACTGCTTAACTCGCACCACCACTTCCCTGCGGGTATGTTCGACATGTCACTCAGGCAAATTAACCACGTTAGAAATTCCTTAGGTCGGCTGCTTGACTTGCGTTTCGTTTCTGATCCTGATGGAATTACTCTTTCCAGAACTTTGCCCTTTTCTAACCCTGAGGATCCGTATCATTCCACTCTTTAAGGTTTAAACGAAACCATAGCTTAAGTGATCTTAAGTCTATACTATATATATAAATTAATTTTGGAATTTTATTGGTCCGATTTACTGGCATGTGAAGCTATAAATACTGCCTTAAACTGCCTTTTGTTACATTTTGATTTTATTTTTCGACCCTTGCGTGCCATGGAAATATCCGTCGGTTTCAAATAATACGCCTGGTATACAAGGCATCTATTAAATTTAAAGATCGTAATGAATAGAATATGAAACAAACATAAATTATCTGGCTGTACAGTTAGTTATTCAAGATACTTAGTAGCTTGGTCTAATTTCACCGTGCATAACGCCGAATGTTATAGGAGTTATATTCGCCGCTGCCGGATTCAGTTTACTCAGAACCCGAAGCAGTATTATAACTTTGTAAACACTTAGCGCAAATCTGTATCATTTCCGCCTCTGCGTACGTTTGAGAACTCTTATGCAAACACTGATCTGGTAGTGGCCGATCTCTTTGCAAAGCTTTTTCAAACTACATATACACCTGGCACCATTCCAGCTCAGTTGTACACTTATAATATCCAATCAGCCAACCTTATATTTTGCCCTTCTTTTGATCAAAGTGGTGTGTTATCGGATCTTCTTAAGGTCAGCCTGTGTTCTGAAGAACTGCGCCGAGGCACTGTTTGCGCTCCTTAAGCTCTATCGCAGGAGACTTCGATTTTACCCCTTATGTGGAAGGAATCTTACATTATTCCTCTGCATAAAAAAGATGAGAAATCCGATGCTACAAATTACAGACAAATTTCCACATGCCAACATGGCTTTATGAAGCGCCGCTCCACCACAAACAAGCATTTGACTCTGTTAACCATTCGCTTCTTATAAGTAAACTCAGTCTTTTGGGATTCCCAACTGATCTTCTTATATGGATTTCGAGTTACTTATTTTGAAGAACCCAACGCGTCTTCTCGCGATTAGTCCGCGTCACATCTGGGGTGCCCCAAGGAAGCCATCTTGGACCGTTACTTTTTAGACTATTTTTTAACGACCTACCCCTTGCCTTAACTGACTCATTAGTACTTATGTACGCTGATGATGTTAAGCTTTGTCTTCAGTATAGATTCACTAGCGCCCAATCTAGACTTCAATCCGATTTGGATAAATTTCAAAATTGATGTTTAGCGAATAACCTAAAGCTTAATGGATCGAAATGTAAACTTATGTAATTTTATCGATTTAGCCCTCACCATGCTACGTACTTTCTCTATGGAAACGCCTCTGAAAGTTTATTTCATGTTAACGATCTGGAAGTCCTATTAGATTTGAAACTTAAATTTACCGACCATATATCCACCATGGTTAATAAAGCTATTAGTGTGATTGGTCAAAAGAATTCAACGACCCTTAAATAACTAAAACTTTACACACATCATTGGTCCGTCCGATTCTTGAGTCTGGAGTCCTCAATATGGAGAACACCGAGATCACATTGAATCTGTACAAAAAAACTTCCTTATATTCGCACTTAGGGGACTTAATTGGGATGCAAGTCTTCACCTTCCCTCCTATCATAGTAGACTTTTATTAATTAACTTACCATCATTAACAAAGTAGAACGATGCTGGGTGTCATGTTTCCATTTAATCTTATTAATGGTAATATAGACAGTCAGCATATACTAAGACGCTTAAATTTTAACGTTCATAGTAGAAGGACTAGAAACTTTCGTCCTCTACTCCTTAGCCATTGTAGTTCGACATATGCCCATAACGATCCGTTCAGGGTATTATGTTCGGACTACAAAGGTCGCTACCACACTTTGTCACTTTGCTCTACTAACAATCTTAAATCCTTTATACTAAACGTCTTATCTCTGCAACACTCTTCCTCGTGATTTCATACTCCTATTCTTCTCGTTTACTTTCTCGAATCTATCCCCGCGACGTTATGCGATAGCGTCCCTCGGTCGGTTGGACGGGAGGTGGGCTGTACGTATGCAGTGGGAACCGCGCAAATAAAAAAAAAGAGAGCAAACGTGGCACCCATCGCTTTGTTATGCCCAAAATTTCATGCAGTATATGACCCCCGAGGTGAGGCTAAGTACCTATCGGACTGCCCTTATGTCTTGTGCAAAGCTTTTTGAATTTTTCAATGAAGTGTTCGGGAATAATTCCACGAGTTGGTGCTGTATAAATATAAATGCCAGGATTGGTGGAGAGCAATATATTGACAATTTTTTAGTCCAAATGGAAATCTACTTAACGCGTATTTATCATTGTTTATTGAGAAAGCCGTTATCTGTCAATCTTTGCCGACTTTATGTGATGAAAGCCGGCTTTGAAGTCGAGTATTGTGAAAAACTTTGACTCGTTCAGGTTTGACAATCTTGTCGAAATAGCAGAGATAAAGTACCTAGCTTCTACCGTTTTTTCGTACAGATTTCTGAGTCGATCGAATTTGGATGTAAAATATTAATTTTATTAATTTGCATCCAAACATAGTTCAGCTCTGCTTCTTCTTCTTTTACGGTGTTGCTTCTATTACTGCTCAGTATAGATTCTTATCTCTTTTCTTTGCTGTTCACTAACCCACACTAATCGCTCTCTTTGATCTCCCCTCTTTCGTTTCCCTGGCACAGTGGTTCAAGGTACGTCAATCAATAATAAAAACAAAAATATTAATAAATAATTTATCATGGAATTTAAACTTGTCTGTGCTTTGAGGCCTTGAAATAAGACAATCTCCTCATCCCAGCCTACCATCCACTGCTGGCTCTGTGAAAACGTTTTGCACGGTAAGTGTGCCGGGTTCACGGCCTCAGTATCGGATGCCATTTCACGTAGGTCTGGCCTCCACTTCTGCTGTGATAGCCGTCGTGCTGTTCAGGACGGAATGAGATCGTTCATGAGACAGACTAAAAGTGGATTTAAAGAGTTGATTAGCGGTTTTCGTAAAATCAATGACCAACTCTGTGCGCTCGATACGCAGTTTAGTAGTCTTCAACTATTAAATGAGTCTCCAAAGCGTAAGAAAACCGCTATTAGTGATGTTCTTGTGGCGAATAAACTCCAGCTTACTCAGCCGACAATTATTCAGCCGCTTATATCTCTGGCCTCCCCAAGGGCTGGAACTGGGAAAAATTCGGCTTCCGAATTTCTCAGTATTAATGAGCAATTGTCCGATTTGTCCTCTGTGGCATACCACCAGACCCAATAACTCAAACCCCCTTAAGAGTCACCGAACAGGGTATTCAACCGTCTGATACCGCCCCGGTACGAACTGATGCTGCAGTACTAGTTACGGCGGCACCAAAACCTATGCAAGTGATCCCGCAATCAAAACACATATTTGTTGCTCGGCTTGCCCCTGATACTTCTGAGATAGATATCTCAGCTTTTATCAAAGCCAAAACAAAAGCCGATATTAAGGTGGCAGATATTACTAAATTAAAAAATTCTTACACCAGGCACACGTCATCTTTCAAAATTCGTGTGCCCGTGCAGATTTTCAAGACTATCTGTTCCGCCAGCTTTTGGTCAGAGAACATTTTCGTCCAAGAACATCAGTCAAGTACGGTGAAGAAAAAAATTACCAAGCATGTGGGAGTGAAACTCCCACATGTTAGAGCCACTGACCAACCTTCCACCTCATCTTCCTCACCCTCAAAAAACTAATTTCTTCACTAACACTTACCTATCAGAATACTAGAGGGCTACGTAGTAAGCTTCCCAAACAGTATTCTGATAGTTCTTCCTTTGCATCTCACATTATAGTCTTTACATAAACTTGGTTAAAGCCGGAGATTTTAAGCTCCGAAGTTTTTCCAAATAAGTTCACCACTTTTAGACTTGATAGAACACTGCCAAGGGGAGGAGGAGTCCTAATTTCTGTAGACTCCAAATTCGCTTCTGAAGAGGTAAAATCACAAGAGATTGGTGACATAGAATTTATTTGCGTTAAAATCATTCTGTCCGGTCAATCTTTATACGTTACCTGTTCTTACATATCACCTTCGTCAGAACCGCCCACATACTGGCATTATTTGTCCGCTATTCGTCTTGTTTCGGATCGTTTGCCTGACGGGGACCAGCTGGTAGCTCTGGGGGACTTCAATATACCAGATCTTATGTGGTCCAATGTTGAGAATTCACTGTCCTTACTGCTTAACTCGCACCACGACTTCCCTGCGGGTATGTTCGACATGTCACTCGGGCAAATTAACCACGTTAGAAATTCCTTAGGTCGGCTGCTAGACTTGTGTTTCGTTTCTGATCCTGATGGAATTGCTCTTTCTAGAACTTTGCCCCTTTCTAACCCTGAGGATCCGTATCATCCCACTCTTGAAGTTTTAATCGAAAACAATAGCTTAATTGACCTTAAGTCTGAACATAATCTCAAAAAGTTTGTTTCTTCCGTAAGGCTGACTTTACGAAACTAAACAAGTTAATTCTTAAATTTGATTGGTCCGATTTACTGGCATGTGAAGATATAAATATTGCCTTAAAAAATTTTATCACACCTTTAATTTATTTTTCGACGCTTGCGTGCCATGGATATATCCCTCTTTTTTTTAATTAATCCGCCTTGGTATACCTATTATATTTAAAGAACGTTATGAATAGACTTTTAAATAAACATTAATTATCTGGCTGTACAGTTAGTTATTCAAGATACTTAGTAGCTCGGTCTAATTTCACCGTGCATAACGCCGAATGTTATAGGAGTTATATTCGCCGCTGCCGGATTCAGTTTACTCAGAACCCGAAGCAGTATTATAACTTTGTAAATACTTAGCGCAAATCTGTATCATTTCCGCCTCTGCTTACGTTTGAGAACTCTTATGCGAACACTGATCTGGCAATGGCCGATCTCTTTGCAAAGTTTTTTTCAAACAACGTATTCACATAGCACCATTCCAGCTTAGCCTTACACTTATAATATCCAATCAGCCAACCTTATTTTTTGCCCATCATTTGATCAAAGTGGTGTGTTATCGGATCTTCTTAGGGCTAAGCCCGTGTATTCGCCAAGCCCCGATGGAGTACCAGGCTGTGTGCTGAGGAACTGCGCCGTGGCCCTGTGCAAACCGCTTCTTAAACTTTTTAATTTATCGCTGAAGACCTCGATTTTTCCCCTTATGTGGAAGGAATCTTACATTATCCCTCTGCATAAAAAAGGGAAAAAATCTGATGCTTCAAATTATAAAGGCATTTCAAAATTGTCAGCAATTCCAAAGCTTTTCGAAAAACTTATCACTCCACATTTGCAACACCTATGTAGTTCAATAATATCCCCGTGCCAACATGGCTTTATGAAACGCCGCTCCACCACCACCAACTTATTGGAGCTAACATCTTTTGTCACGGATGGGTTCCGGAATGGCTTACAAACAGACGTCATTTACACTGACTTCAGTAAAGCATTTGACTCTGTTAACCATTCGCTTCTTATAAGTTAACTCAATCTTTTGGGATTCCCAACTGATCTCCTTATCTGGATTTTGAGTTACTCATCAGGAAGAACCCAACGCGTCATCTTAAAAGATGTTACCTCGCGTTTAGTCCGCGTCACATCTGGGGTGCCCCAAGAAGCCATCTTGGACCCTTACTTTTTACTTTGTTTATTAATGACTTGCCCCTTGCCTTAACTGACTCATTAGTACTTATGTACGCTGATGATGTTAAGCTTTGTCTTCAATATAGATTTACTAGCGCCCAATCTAGACTTCAATCCGATTTGGATAAATTCCAAAATTGGTGCTTAGCAAATGACCGAAAGCTTAATGGATCGAAATGTAAACTAATGTCATTTTATTGATCTAGCCCTCACCAGGCTACGTACTTTCTCTATGGGATCGCCTTAGAACGTTTAACTCAGGTTAACGATCTGGGAGTCCTATTATATTTGAAACTTAAATTTACCGACCATATATCCACCATGGTTAATAAAGCTATAAGTGTTATTGGTTTTATTAAAAGATGGTCAAAAGAATTCAACGACCCATACTTTACAAAAACTTTATACACATCATTGGTCCGTCCGATTCTTGAATATGGATCGTGTGTCTGGAGTCCACAATACGGAGTTCACCAAGATCACATAGAATCCGTACAAAATAACTTTCTTACTTTCGCACTTAGGGGACTAAATTGGGATGCAAGTCTTCACCTTCCCTCCTATCATAGTAGACTTTTACTTATCAACTTACCACCATTAAAAACCGTAGAACGATGCTGGGTGTCATGTTTCTATTTAATCTTATTAATGGTAATGTAGACAGCCAGCATTTATTAACACGCTTAAATTTCAACGTTCCTAGTAGAAGGACTAGAACTTTCGTCCTCTACTCCTTAGCCATTGTAGCTCGACATATGCCCAACACGATCCGTTCAGGGTATTATGTTCGGACTTTAATGGTATCTACCACGTTTTGTCCCTTTTCTCTACTAACAATCTTAAATCCATTATACTAAACGCCTTATCTTTGCAACACTCTTCCTCGTGATTTCATACTCCTATTCCTCTCTTTTACTCTCTCGGATCTTTCGCCCGATCCGACGTTATCCGACGGCAGCGTCCCTCGGTCGGTTGGACGGGAGGTGGGCTGCACGTATGCAGTGGGAACCGCGCGAATAGCCTTATTACGCCGCTAGCAATTGCACTAGCACTAGCAATAGCACCGTAAAATATATTTTTATGAGGCATTTTTGAGTAAGGGCAATTCTTCCAACCTGCTTGCATCTGGCTGTTTGGCTTACTTAACTTTTATATATTTATTTATTTCGCCATTGAATTTATATTCTTAAATAGCTAATATACAATCTGTAATCAGCTGGCCAACGATCAACTGTAGGATAACAGAAGCTGTTATGAGATTGATAGAATAGTAGAACGAGACTGTTAACAGAAGCCGCGAGTAGTTAGTCTTAAGCGAGAGATACAGCAGAAACACCGCCAAGTTAAGACCAAATCGTTATTCTGTAAAATACACTATATCTAGCATATCCATATATTAAATAAACCCATGAGACCACTAAGACAACCATCCTCTCACAAATCTAACTTACATTCGACTTTAAAAGTTCGACTCAGCTTCAGCCGGCTCTGCCAGCGAGCAGTATTGTCAACAGCGGGAATGACGAGAACCAGTCGAATCTTGAAATGCAAACCCATGACCAACCCTAGACATAGGTATACATTAGCATCGTATATAAGAGTGGTTATTCTCAAATACAGAGTTGCTAATACAGAATCATCGTCTCGTTACTCAGTGTTAACTATAGCTCGTAATCGCATTCGAGTGAGCTTCCGTGGAACGGACCATCGTAGGACCTTCGATACGTCAATCGCCGATGAGTATTGCTTCCGCGGAACGGACCGCCAGCAGGTCTGACGGACGTCAGCCTCCGAATGTTGCTCCCGTGAACGAACCGTCGGTAGGAACCCCCTTGACCTCCGTGTGTTGCTCCAGATCAAATGACCGCCGGAGGAACCTAATATCCCCACGACAGCTGAGGCTAGTCAACAGTCCTTCATCTCTCCGTTTCCCGCATATCAACCCCCGCCTACACAAACCAGGGAGTTTTAGTCAGACGTTCTTTAGGTTTGATTACGACTCCGGAACCTATCGTTACTCCCGTGAGTTCAAGTTCGACGTTAGTGGCCGCATAACGCCCTGCGTACGAACAGATGCCTAGATTAGGGATAGCGAACGGGTCTCAGGTTGCGGATTGCGAATGGTCTTTCAGTTAGGGTTAGCTATGTATAAAGCGAAGGATCCCATAGCAGGACCCTCCTCGGGGATTCGCCCTGCACAGAAACAGCTGGACTAAGGTCCCTTCTCCGCATCTCGTTTGACCACAATATTTAACAAATTGAACTCGCGCGGTTCCCACTGCATACGTACAGCCCACCTCCCGTCTAACCGACCGAGGGACGCTGCCGCATAACGTACGGCTCGAATCGCGGGCATATATCCGAGAGAGTAAAAGAGAGGAATAAGAGTATGAAATCACGAGGAAGAGTGTTGCAAAGATATATTGTATAAGATATGTAGTATAATGGATTTAAGATTGTTAGTAGAGCAAAGGGACAAAACAAAGTAGAGACCATTGGAGTCCAAACATAATACCCTGAACGGATCGTGTTGGGCATATGTCGAGCTACAATGGCTAAGGAGTAGAGGACGAAACTTTCTAGTCCTTCTACTAGGAACGTTGAAATTTAAGCGTGTTAATAAATGCTGGCTGTCTACATTACCATTAATAAGATTAAATAGAAACATGACACCCAGCATTGTTCTACGGTTTTTAATGGTGGTAAGTTGATTAGTAAAAGTCTACTATGATAGGAGGGAAGGTGAAGGCTTGCATCCTAATTTAGTCCCCTAAGTGCGAAAATAAGAAAGTTTTTTTGTACGGATTCTATGTGATCTTGGTGCACTCCGTATTGTACGGAAAACTCAAGAATACAAACACAAACAAGGAGTCGGGATCTCCCAAAAAATCCATTACTCCGGCAATGAAAATTTAGTCTGGCCAAAAAACGAAGACGGTGCAGACCTATCCCACCCATCCGGCTAAGCAAGCTAGCCAGGGTGCGGGTGGAGCCACCCACTGCCACCATGGTAGCATCTCCCGCCCCAAGTGCCTTGATGCCTCCCGTACGTGCGCGAACTTGAAACGGCTCCCAAGCCTGGCAAAAACAAGTACCCCTACACCGAAAAAAGAACTGCAAGGCAGATTCTGTGCAGCCACGGAAGAGCCAAATCTTCTTCTGCAGAGTTGCTCAAGAAGGTGGAATGGCCTTTGGCCCATTCCACAATATGGCAAGATGCCCAGACCCGCAGCTCCGAAACAGGATCCAAACCATATTTCCAAAGGGAAAGATCTCAGGATATGCAGGGGGACCAATGGGAAACCGGTTGCGCACAGAGCTAAAGTGGTCCTTCGTAGAGATACCCCGACGGCAAAGTCGCAAAGGATAAGAGGAGATAGGTAAAATGATTTGAGCCCCTGGTCCCCTCTCAGACCGGGGTGATTCCAGGGCAGCGTAAAATTGATAGCCTGCGACGACGAGAGGTTCGCAGAGCTATACAAAATGGCGGTATTAAAGCTAAAAGAGACGAGCTAAAAGATGTTTCGAGGGTGTTTTAAGCTTGTTGCGCTTAGGTGGCAAGACGTCCCATGGAGACCCAGACCAAGTACTTGGATACCGGTCTCCATAAAGGAATCAAGCCACATCCTTACTATGCTGCAGGGATGTAACACACATCAGGCGGTCTTTATCATCCATAAGGAAAGTTTAGCTCAGCTTTAGCTCCGTAACCAATAAGGTTTACAAAGCGGACTTAAGCGATGGAGTAAATCAAGCCACTGCTCAAGAGGAACTGGCCTCAGAAGTTCGAGGCCTCAGATGTCGAGGACGGCTACAGCATTGATGCGTCGCTGCTGCGCAGGATGGCTGCGATTTGGGTCATCGACGAAGATATCTTCGATGCCGAAGAGGCGGAGATCGCAATGGAGAGTTGTCGGATGTCAGATTCTGCGGATAAACTTCCTCCATTGTAAGGCAGCCTCAGCTGCATTGCTGCTCCATCTGGCCGAAGATGGAACCGACATAGTCCTATTCCAGGAACCATGGACGGTAGGAGGCTTTTTGGACTAGCGACCAGGGAATACAAGCTACTAGTAGCTAACACTGAATGTAAAATCAGAGCATGTATCTTAGCTAAAAAGGAGCTTAGCATATTTTTTTTTTCCATAATTACAACGCGGCAGCTACCGTGGAGTCCCAGACGACTCCAATCTGGGTACTATCGTCCTACATGTTGGTTGGAACCCATGACGAGCTAGTAAAAGGACAGAAAAGCTAGCACAGGACAGCGAAATGCTCAACATTGGCCTCCTTATAGGTTGTGTCTTCAATGCTCACCATTCACAATGGGCCAGCTGCAACACAAACGACCGCGGTGAGTCTAATTTCAATTTGATTCTTAGGTTAAACATTTTCCTCTGCAATGAGAGTGATGACCCCGCCTTCATTGTAGCAAATCGCATGGAATCCATAGATCTCATAGATCTTGTATCGAAACAGATAGCTAATTAGTAATTCTCTGGAAGATCCTAGAGAAACATTCTTTCTACGGCCGACAGGTACTGTAGTATGCACATATATTGAATACCCACTGTACCGAAAATAGTTAAAGGGTACGCACTGTAACACTTTGTTGCAGTGTTTACATATTTCAAAGTCCCGGTCATAAAGCCTAAGTGGCCCAAATATGAACCGATCGTTCATATAAGCAAGGAGAAAGATCATAAGGAAAATAAATCAAGGCGACCGTGACATGAGTCCTGGAGGACTTAGGAATCAGAAAATATTTGGCTAAAAAGGAACCAAAGGATGAAAAAATACAAAAGGGACCAAAGGATGGTAAAATATACAAGCTATACAAGCTGAGGCAGCTGTGGAGAAAAGTCTGAGTGAGTAGAGTCAATATATATATATATATATATATATATATATATATATATATATATATATAAAATAACAAAAAAAGAATAATAGCACACATTAAGTGGCTATTATACATTCAGAAAACGCCACCCACTTGGGCAACGGCACAAAAGCTTATGGAAGAGCTTTATTTTTTTTGTTGCACGAAAGCCTCCGTCTAATAAAGCCTAACTCTGTAACTCGCTCAGCAAATATTAAAACTATAAATGATTTATAATTAATAATTCACCATAAAACCCACCGTCCCCAAAGCCTTTGCCAAGGAAGCCAGAAAACTGCCCCAAGGATTGCCCTGGGCCGTTTCAGACCATATATGTATATATGGAAAACATTTCTTAATATAAACAGACCATAGACCTTTAACATACCTTTTCTCAATGATCAATCCCAGTTCTAAACTGACACGAATGTTGCTCGAACTAGAAGAATACGACTTTACTGTCGAATATTTAAAGGGAAAAGATAATTATGTAGCTGATGCGGTATCAAGGATAACCATCAAAGATCTACAAAAAATATCTAGAAATATATTGAAAGTCACTACTAGATATCAAAGTAGACAAAAAATCCGCGCGGAAAATCAAGAACAAGAATTGCCTATGCAATCTTCAAATAAAGCTTCTAAGCCCAACGTATACGACGTCAAAAACAATGATGAAGTACGTAAAGTAGTGACCTTTCAGATAAAAGATACGTTATGTTTATTTAAACAAGGCAGAAAAATTACTGCTAGATATGATGTTAGCGATTTATATACTAATGGAGTTAGGATGGAGTTGACTTAGATCAATTTTCCAATGGCTTGAAATGCAAGCCGGTATACATAAAATCAGCCAACTCAAAATGGCACCGTGGGAAAATATCTTTGAACATACTTCAATAGATAATTTCAAATTAATGGGCAATAAAATGTTGAAAACATTAAGAGTAGCGCTACTTAACCCGGTGACCCAAATAACAAATTTGAAAGAAAAAGAAGCAATTTTGTCTACATTTCATGATGATCCAATTCAAGGAAGTCATACTGGCATATCCAAAACTTTGGCCAAAGTAAAAAGACAATATTACTGGAACAGCATGTCTAAAGATATAACTGAATACGTAAGAAAATGTCAAAAATGCCAGAAAGCCAAAATAACTAAACACACAACGACCCCTTTAACAATTACAGACACACCAATAAATGCTTTCGACAGAGTGATGGTGGACACTATTGGTAATACTGTCGCTAAAACAATATTTGAATCTTTTATCCTGAAGTACGGTCCAATTAAGACGTTCATTACGGACATGGGAACAGAATATGAGAATTCAATTATAGACGATTTGTGCAAATATTTAAATATTGAAAATATTACATCCACAGCACACCACCACCAGACAGTTGGAACAATAGGAAGAAGTCATAGAACTTTCAATGAGTACATACGATCTTACATATCGGTTGATAAAACTGATTGGGACGTATGGCTTCAATATTTTGTCTTTTGTTTCAACACGACTCCCTCTATGGCACATACTTATTGTCCATATGAGCTAGTATTCGTTAAAACAAGTAATTTACCGAAACATTTTAATAGCATAGATAGTGTAGAAACACTATATAATATAGATGACTATGCTAAGGAGAGTAAGTATAGATTAAAAGTAGCCTATAAAAGAGCTAGAGTTATGTTAGAAGCAAATAAGAATAGAAATAAAATACTATATGATCATAAAGTAAGGGATATGATATATCAGTAGGTGACCAAGTTTTATTAAAAAACGAGACAGGTCACAAGTTAGATCCTAAATATACAGTTCCGTATATAGTAACGGAAATAGGAGATAGAGATAACATAATAAT
Source organism: Drosophila atripex (assembly GCA_035045925.1). Lineage (NCBI taxonomy): Eukaryota > Metazoa > Arthropoda > Insecta > Diptera > Drosophilidae > Drosophila > Drosophila atripex. The sequence goes on from JAWNOP010000038.1 coordinate 56,334, forward strand.
AACAAATAATAAACATAGGAAACAAACAGTTCATAAGGATAGATTAAAAATCTTTATTTCATAAATTGCACTTAGTATGGCCATACAAAGACACACATACATAGATAAATAAATAAACATATTCTTTTAATAATTTTATTTTCTTTAATTCTAATAAGATAATACAAAAACAAATTAAAAAAAAGAGAATGTATTAATTAGAAATTTTTATTATAAAAATAACTTCATTATTACGTTATTATTATTATTACGTTCATATTACGTTATTTTTCAAATGGAGGGAGATGTATGCACATATATTGAACACCCACTGTACCGAAAATACTTAAAGGGTACGCACTGTAACACTTTGTTGCTTCTATGCCAATGCGCAGCTCTGCAGTTTCTTCAATAACATCTCAATGATGTCAGAAATAAATCCTAATAGGATAGAAAGATTATCCAAAGCCTCAGGGTGGAGAAATTAGTCGACCATAAGTCCTTCCTCCGCGAATAAAAGGAATTAACATCCTGCCCACAGTATCACAAGGGCACGAATCGAATCTAATCTAGTCACGATCTAAGTGTGGAGGTTGCCTCCACAAGTGGTGACCGCCAGCCGTCTTACCCAACCCTAACCTTAGCACCTCAAAGTTTTTTTTCTGAGCTCCACTTATTTCGAAGGCTAGGCGGTAACAAATTAAAGAAAGATAATAAGTAAGTGTAAATAAGTACACAAGTCGATAGGGAGAAAACGTTCGGGGCTCCTCAGGGGCACGTTAAAGTTGATAAGCCCCATAGGATAATCAATGTCCATCAATGTTAATCAATCAATGAATGCAGACACAGGACGTCAATCCTCCAGTGTTCAAATATGGAGGATACCGGCTATATTTGGAGCGTAGAGGTGCCAAACTGCGTCAAAGGCCTTAGAGAAGTCTATATAAATAGCATCAACCTGAAAGAAAACCGCTTAGTTAGTTGTGGTGGATTGCCTTGGCAAGAATCCATGCTGGTTGAGTGATATAAGGTTACGTATAAAATATAGTAACTTTTTGGTGACTAGACGCTCGAGTAACTCGAGTAACACTTCCTCGAGTAAGGTAAAATAAAGTAAAATAAAGAATGGGACATACCATCCAAGACAAAGGCTGCGACTCATTAAAATACCTAGTCTCATTAAAATAGCTTTGGCAAGGTCACAACCTAATATATCCAAGCTTTCAACCTCAAGAAAAGGCAACATTTTCTAAATAGCTTGCTCCGCATCCCAAGAGTCCTTCAACTCCATGTTTGGGGCAAAATATTTACCAAAAGGTTCTGAAATGCCTTTATCAGAGCTAGCAGCCAATCCATTACACATGGAAGAAGGTATGTCAGAGGATGATTTTTTCCTATGCACAACATCTCACCAGCTCTTTGGGGTGAACTTATTCAGTTATAGTTCCCACTAGCCAGTGCCCCGTGATGACTTTTATAGCCGGATTCGGGTTCTATCCATCGTTAGTAGTTGAAATGTACCCTTTTGAAGATTTTGGGCTAAAATTGGCAGGCCAGGTGGCAGTTGGGGACGGTGTCCCAATAACTAAGTATAACAATCATCAATCGAAGCATCTAAAAATAGGGAAACATAACCAAATCATACAATAGCGGCATTAATAAGTAAAAGGTTAGACTCATTCAAATGACAATAAGAAATAGGTGAAGCGGAAGGCGAAATCTTTAAAATTAAATAATGATTAAAAATATTTTATGGTGCATAAAAGAATATAAGATAAATAATATAAAAAAAATATATAAGATCAAAAATGTTCGATAAATCATGAAATATACTGCTTATATGGGAGAAGCTCATACTAAAGATATCATCGAATACTTCTTTTCCAAGGGATTGGTGAACATTGCTGGGTAACATGCAGAGAGACTTCGGGTCCCGAGACAAAACAATAGAGCTCGGGTTGACGTCGCCAGCTACCATCAGAGCGCTAGGGTTCTCCGTTCTAGCACAGACACTGGCGATGTTTTCATGTGCGCATGATAGGAACTGCATGCACTACTTGGCTCTAAATGCCCTGGATTGAACAAGAGTGGGATGATATGGATCCTCAGGGCTAGAAAAGAGCAAAGTTCTGAATAGAGTAATTCCATCAGGATTAGAAACGAAACACAAGTCAAGCAGCCGACCTAAGGAATTTCTAACGTGGTTAATTTTCCCGAGTGACATGTCGAACATACCCGCAGGGAAGTCGTGGTGCGAGTTAAGCTGTAAGGACGGTGAATTCTCAACATTGGACCACAAAAGATCTGGTATATTGAAGTCTCCCAGAGCTACCAGCTGGTCCCCATCAGACAATCGGTCCGAAACGAAACGAATAGCGGACAAATTGTTGCCAACAAATGTTGGGCGGATCCTACGAAGGTGGTATGTAAGAACATGTAACGTTAAAGATTGACCGGACAGAGTGATTTTAATGCAAATAAATTGAATGTCACCAAACTCTTGTGATTTTATCTCTTCAAAAGCGAATCTCCCCTTCGCAGTGTTCTATCACGTCTTAAAGGTGTGTACTTATTTGGAAAAACTTCGGAGCTTAAAATCTCCAGCCTAGTAGGCTGGGATGACGAGATTTTCTTATTACAAGACTTCGACGCATAGACGAGAATAAAATCTATGATAATGTAACGTTAATTTTCTAATATTTTTGTTTATATTTTTATTGTACCTTGAATCAATGTACCGGGGAAACGAAAAGGGAGGTGAAATATAGGGATTTGTGTAGGATATAGAATAATCCGTAAGAATAGAGATAAGAACCTCTACTGAGAGACAAAAGAAGCAACACCGTAAAAGATGAAGAAGCAGAGCAGAGTTATTTTGGGAAGAAATTTGATAAAAATCTTATTTTACCTCCAAATATATCACTGCACAAGCGAAGCGATACGAATGTAAAATTTTTATTTTATTAATATAAATAAATAAATAAAAATAAAAATAAATACCGGGTTTATAAAGTTAATCACCAAAAAATGTAATAAATGCAGTGCGCACAAAAAAAAACGCATCCGTTCGCTTTGAGAAAAGAGTAAAGAGAGCGGAATAATACTTTGATTTTTTTTTTTAGATTTTGGAATAATTCTCTTAGGTTCTTATTAGAGCTCAAGAAACAAATATTCATACGATCCACTGTAGTAATTGGGCGGCTGGGCGGTTAAAGTGAAGGCCCTGGCAGGGTCCTGATGCAAGCGGCCACATAACGATAAAAGATAAAAATTTGAACAAAAAAGCGCTTCCAACATCGCGATTAAGAACTACTTGTTCTTGCTGGAGATCCATAAGCGAAGATAAGATGTAAACAGCCCATCTTGGATTCAGCTGTTGTTGTACACCATAATGAATCTATTGGAGCAGAATATCGAAGGAAGGGAAATATCAGAATTTACCATAAATGCCAGCGCCTATTGTTGTTGGTGGCTCAGCATAGAGAGAACATGATAACGAGACGAAGAATTTTAAGAAGAAGAAATAATGGCAGCAGTGGAGCCGCATTCAAGGGTGTTTTATGTTCGAGGATTTAATAAAGAGAGTCTTGCAGAAAGGTCAAAAACCTTAGCAAGCTCCCTATGAAGAAAACGAGTGACTTTTACTGACATGTGCCAAAAATCATCCTTAAAGACAGCGAAACAAAAATCCTGAGAAACATTTTTGTTTCGCTGTCTTTAAGGATGATTTTTGGCACATGTCAGTCCAATCTTCCAATCTTCCAATTTAAAATTGACGAATTTACGTTAATGGCAGCATCTTTTTTAACCAGTTTAGCACAGGCTTTATCACTGGGGTCCAGGTGCAACTTATCAGCGACAAATTTGCACAGTGCCTCTGATTGAGTAACCGTCGCCAATTTACCAATGTCTAACAATGCGTAACAATTCCTGTTAGGGTTGTTCCGCTCCTTGGGACACCTGAAATTGAAGCAGTGGAGTCCTGAGGCAGTATAGCCTTTTTATTCCCAGCACTAGTAGAATTAGTAGGGGGCGCACAGCTTGAGACCCCTCTGAAGTAGTCATGAGTCCAGACGAATTTTCAAGAGCATTATCCAATTCCGCATTAAGGCTCAAGTGAAGGCCTCATGACCACGAAGCTGTGTAGCGGTAACTTCACCACTGCACTCAGTACAAGCGAGTGACGGCATTAGCCAAAAATAAAACGTCCGAACGAATCCGTTTGGATAGGTTCGGTCGTTATCCGTTTTTGGGTTTTCTATATGCTAAATCGATAATATAAGGGTTAAGGGTAAAGTGGTACGGGCTTAGTCGCTAGATCATTTTTTTTTTTTTTGAATAGTTCGATTTAAATAAAAAAAAAACCAGAAAGGAAAGCTAACTTCAGACGGAGCTGAAGTTTATATACCTTTGCAGCTGAGTGGCAGTCCGCTAGGTGGCGAAACTCATCTTATATTATTAGATATATATCGGATCGTATATAGTCGGCTGATCCTCATGAAATTTGGCAGATCGGATAAGATTGCCAAAAATATAATAGAATCCATAGAAAATCCCATTTTTCTAACTTAAAAAACATCGAAGTTATGGCAAGTGCGATCAGTCGACCGATCCTTATAAAATTTGGAATGTCGAATTGGTTTGCCAAAGTAGAATCCATAGATAGTCCCACCATTCTAACTCAAAAACAACGAAGTTATGGCATTTCCGATAGTCGACCGATCCCCACCTTTCCGACTTATATTATGCCTGCAAAAGAAAGAAGAGTGTGAAAACGGGTAAAAAAAAAACGATAGCAATATCCCTGACCAGGCTACGTACTTTCTCTATGGGATCGCCTTACAACGTTTAACTCAGGTTAACGATCTGGGAGTCCTATTAGATTTGAAACTTAAATTTACCGACCATATATCCACCATGGATAATAAAGCTATGGGTGTGCTTGGCTTTATTAAAAGATGGTCAAAAAAATCAACGACTTGGGTCAACGACCCATACATTACAAAAACTTTATACACATCATTGGTCCGTCCGATTCTTGAAAATGGATCGTGTGTCTGGAGTCCACAATACAGAGTGCACCAAGATCATGTAGAATCCGTACAAAAAAACTTTCTTATTTTCGCACTTTGGAGAATAAATTGGGATGCAAACCTTCACCTTCCCTCCTATCATAGTATACATTTATTAATCAACTTACCACCATTAACAAACCATAGAACGATGTTGGGTGTCATGTTTCTATTTAATCTTATCAATGGTAATGTAGACAGCCAGCATTTATTAACACGCTTAAATTTCAACGTTCTTAGTAGAAGGACTAGAAACTTTCGTCCTTTACTCCTTAGCCATTGTAGCTCGACATATGCCCAACACGATCCGTTCAGGGAATTATGTTCGGACTATAATGGTCTCTACCACGTTTTGTCCCTTTTCTCTACTAACAATCTTAAATCCTTTATACTAAACGCCTTATCTTTGCAACACTCTTCCTCGTGATTTCATACTCCTATTCCTCTCTTTTACTCTCTCGGATCTAACCCCGCGATTCGAGCCGTACTTTATGTGACAGCGTCCATCGATCGGTTAGACGGGAGGTGGGCTGTACGTATGCAGTGGGAATCGCGCGATAGCAATAAAACTGAGAAACTAGTTTGCGTAGAAATAGACAGACAGACAGACCGACATGCTTATATCGACACGACTATATATATACTTTGTAGGGTCGAAGATGTTTCCTTCACTGCGTCCAAAATTCCAAAATTATAATACGCTCTGAATGGGTATATTTAATAAAGATAAAATAATAGATAATACAATTTATTTAATTAGGGTCGCGCCATGTCAAGTGTGTAACATGAGCAATAATCAACTCTAGGATAACAGAAGCTGTTATGCGCAATATAGAATAGTAGAACGAGACTGTTAACGCAAGATGCGAGGAGTTCATCTTAAGCAAGTGATACAGCAAAAACGACGCTAAATGAAGACCAAATCATTATTATTTAAAATACACTATATCTAGCATATCCACACATTCAATGTACCTATGAGACCACTAAGAAAACCCTCCTCTCATAAGTGGGCCACTTGAAAATTAAATTTTTTAATATTTACGCGTTACATTTTTTTTAATAGGCATCTTTAGTGATCGATAAAATTGATAACTCATAAGAGCAGAGATTTTTTTAAATATGTTCCCTATTTATTAAAAATGTTTGAAAATGTAAACAATTTTTTTAGTAGTATATTTGGAGCTAAAATAAGCATTTTATTAGTTTTCTTCCAAACATGGCTCTGCTCTGCTTCTTTATATTTTACGGTGTTGCTTCTTTTGTCGCTCAGTAGAGATTGTTATTTCTTTTCTGGGGGTTTAACCACACTAACCCACAGTAATCGCTCTATTTGATCTCAATTTTTCGTTTTCCCGTTAAAGTGATTTAAGGATATTAAAAAAAATAGTAATAAATAAACTAATCATTAATCATGATTTTAAACTTTTTTTGTGCATTGAAGTTTTGTAATAAGGCAATCTTGTAATAATCACAGGTGGCTCTGTGAAAACGTTTTTTTGAACCCAAGTGTTTAGGGCTCACGGCCTTAGTTTCGGATGCCTTTTCATGTAGGTCTGGTCTCCCTTTTTGCTGTAATTGTTGTCGTGCTTTTCAGGATGAAATGAGATCATTCATGAGACAGACTAAAAGTGGATTCAAAGAGTTTATTTGCGATTTTCGTAAAATCAATGACCAACTCTGTGCGCTAGGTACACTTCTGTGATGTGCTTGGGGCGAATAATCTTCAGCCCACTCAGACGAAAATTACGCAGCCGCTTATATCTCTGGCCACCCCAGGGGCCGGACCTTGGAAAAATTCGGCTTCCGAATATCTCAGCATAAATGCTTCAAGTGATACTCCCAAATCCAATATTTCCAACCCCCCTAAGAGTCAGCGAACATGGTAATCATCCGTCCGGATCGCCGGTACGAACTGATGCTGCAGTATTAGTTGCGGCGGCACCAAAGCCCTTTCAGGTGATCCCACCATCGAAACACACTTTTTTCTCGGCTTACCGCTGATACTTCTGAGATTAATATCACGGCGTGCATCAAAGCCAAAACAAAAGCCGACATAATGGTGGCGGATATTTTTAATTTATTTACTCATACAGTTTTTAACTGTATTTTCATACAGCTTTTTTAAATACTCAGCCAGATTTTGGTCATTTTGTCTGGTCAATCTTAATACTTTACCAGTTTTTACATACCACCTTCTTCCGAACCTTCCACATACTGGTTTATCTGCTATTCTTTTCGTTTCTGATCGTCTTTCTGATGGTGACCAGCTGCTAGCTGTGGGTGACTTCAATATCCCAGAACTCATGTGGTCTAACATTGATAGTTCACCGTCCTTATTGCTAAACTCGCACCACGGCTGGTATTAAGGTCGGCTGCTGGACTTGTGTTTCGTTTCTGATCCTGATGGAATTTCTGTTTCCAGAACTTTACCTCTTTCTAACCCTGAGGATCCCTATAATCCCACTCTTGAGGCTTTAATCGAAAACAATAGCTTAATTGATCTAAAATCTACACTTAAATCTCATAAAGTTCGTTTCTTCCGTAAGGCTGACTTTATGAAACTAAATAAGTTAATTTTGGAATTTGATTGGTCCGTTCTACTGACATGTTAAGATATACATAAATTTTATTACACTTTGAATATATTTTTCGGCGCTTGCGTGCCGTGGAAATATACATCCGCTTCTACTAATCCCCCTTGATATACAAAGCACCTATTAAATTTGAAGAACGTCATTAATAGACTTTTAAACTTTGGCTGTACAGTGAGTTATTCAAGACACTTAGAAGCTCGGTCTAACTTCCCTATGCATAACGCCGAATGTTATCGGAGTTATATGCGCCGCTACCGGTTTCAGTTTACTCAGGATCGGAAGCAGATCGAAAGTTATAAACTTTGTAAACACTAAGCGTAAACATGTATCTTTTCCTCCTCTGTTTACGTTTGAGAACTCTTTTTACCAGACAATGGCCGATCTCTTTGCACAGTTTTTTCAAACAACGTATATACCTAGCACCAGTCCAGCTCAGCATTATACTTATAATATTCAATAACCCAACTTACATCGTTATTTCCAACTTACATCACACGTTAAATTATAACGTACCTAGTAGAAAGACAACAAACTTTCGTCCGATTGTAGCCATTGTAGTTCGTCATATGCCCAACACGATCCGTTCAGGTACGCGTGTTACTGTTATTATAAAAGACTTATTAAATAAATCCTGTAGCTAATTTAAGTGGAAGCCCAAAGATTCCTACTAATTAATTAAAAACATATTATAGGAGCTAAAATCATTTGTATGACAAACATTAGAAACATAGTTAGAACTAAAACTCAAATTGATATAGACATAATATAATCTTGTTGAAGCTTACCTTACCATACGTTGTTACCTTAAAGTACGCTTAAAGTTTTGAACCAAAAATCTACGACTACGTATTCGTGATTGCAATAGAAGTTTCACAAGTACAGGTTCAACAGATTCGTGATCGTCTTAGTAATGCTAGATGTAGCATTACTCATTCCACAAGTTTTGTTTGCTCGATATTAGCCCATAACATTTTTCCATTACATATTTAATATGAACCAGCGATACTAACAATGTTACCAATCAAACGATTACGTCTAAAAAAGTCTCAATTTGACTGAACAATTTAACGTCAATATTATATTAGCTACACAGTCCAAAAATTTCCAATTTTTCTTTCCTCCGCAAAAAGAAGCAAAGCCCAGAACGAACATAAGTTCCATCACCCACAATTTTCGCTTCTAAGAGAATAAATGGATCAAATTTGACCATATATTGAATTATGTAGTACACGTAATTCCTTTGACCATCATTGTTTTTAGTACATATGATTTTCGAAATATTTGTGTACCAACTGAAACTAAAAAATGTTCTCTAGCAGTTTTGGACCATCGATTTTATACATTTATTTTTGTGCTTTTATGATTTTTCCAATAATATTGAAGCCGAGTTCAATGAAAATATTTAGACCACTTAAAAGTTCAGCTTTCAGATGCTGAGAAAACAGTTATCGTCTTTAAGAATACATTTTGAACCTATTTTCTTAAATTTTATATTTATTAATCGGTTCGTTAAAATTTAAACGAATACAATTATGAATACATCTATATTTTTTATACCGGTTTAACAGTAGACAACTTTATATATATTGTTGGTACCTAGTGGCCTAGTTGACACAAAATGCCATGATAACGCTTCATACCTAGTAATATGATTTTAACTAATTAAATAATAAGTTGATGCCGATCGACTGACCCAGTACTAAGTACAGACGGCGTTGGACTGACCCAGTACTGAGTACAGAATGCGCCACCAACAAGCATTGTGAACACCAGCGGAATTATGAAATATGAAACGCTTGACCAAATGGTCTGAGTCAGCAGTCGGAGTTAGCATATGACCGGGTCAACCATTACGGAAGCACGACGGTAACATTTACCTATTAACTCTAGACCTGGGCATACTTTGTTCAATAACACCTTAGATATAGATATACTTAGCACTATATATAATCGGCTATTCCTAAATAAAGATGCGAATAAAGAATCAATCGTCTCGTTACTCAGTGCTAACTATAGCACTTAGACGTAATCGCCTTCGAGCGGGCTCCCATGAACGGACCATCGTAGGACCCTCGATACGTCACTTGCCGCTGAGTGTTGCTCCCGTGGAACGGACCGCTAGCCAGCAAGATCCACATGTACGCGTCGCTGAGTGTTGCTCCCGTGGAACGGACCGCCAGCAGAATCGCTGATACGTACTCCACCGAATACCCATCCAGTGAAACGGACCGTCGGCAGGAACCCCCGTGTACCTCCAAGTATTACCTCAGAGCACGGACCTACGAAGGAAGCTCCCTTCTCTCTCACAGCTGAGGCGCGTCAACGAACCACCGGCTATCTCCGCATCTAAACCATTGCCTGGATCCAGGTAATTTAGTCAAGTTTCCATAGGTATTTGACTACGACTCCGAGATTACATTAATTTCGTGAGTTCAAGTTCGACGTCAGTGTCCGCATCACGACTTCCGTACGAACATATATAGTTGAACCACTTACTTATCAAACTTTGAAAGGGAGTTTCGGAATTCTATGCCGGAAGGCCAATGTCCTGTTTGAAAGAAAGACTAATGAATTTTATTAAGGAAGAGATAATGGCAATATCAAGGAATTGATATGAAACCGGAAGAAAAAACCGAAAAATAAGCTTTGATGGTTTTTTTTGACAGTGTATCAGTGCTGATAGATCAGTTGGAACAACCGTGGAATATGGCGAAGTTAGTTCGAGTACTCAAGAATAATATGAGACCGGAAATCCGGCACGAAATCTGTTGGGCTATGCAGCCACCAGAAAAACATTAGAATAAATAATAAAACTGAATTAGAAATTGTTTAATTCGAGCGCTATCACAAGACTGGTAGCGTTAATTCATAAACGTGGAAATTAGTACCGTCCCTGAATTAAGAGAGGAGCACCGTCATCAGGAATTTTTTTTGGATTGAAGGATTTGTTATGGTTGTGTGGCGGCCGACACTTATAAACCAAGCTGCTTAAACTGTTAAAAAAAACTTCAAAGTCTGTACTGCGTAGTCAAAGTACAAACCGACAACTTTGAGTGTGTGAAAAAATCAATTGATGAGTGAATAAGAAATGAGGCATCCATAAGTTCTGCAAGAAATATACCGGACGTTCAAGCTAACCCGAGAATATTTGATTTCTCAAATTAAAAGAGAGATTTCTCAAGATTTGTCCTAAAACTCGAAGTGCTGCCAAAATGAAATCATTTTGGCACAATATTTGAAAATTTCGAAGAGTATGTCTGTGATATTCGGATGACTTCTCGCGATCCTCACCTATTTTTGGCAGTCTACGGGATGCTGGATTCAGGAGCATCTATATATTGTGTTGGAGGAAGTTTAGCCAAAGAGATAGTTGACTGACTTTTTAGTGGTTTCATAAAATTTCGAGAGACATTTGGACGTATTAAATAAAATATCGCTGCACAAAAGGCGAGCGGGATAAACAATTAATGTGGAAAAAAGCCATTTTTGCATGAGGTGTGTCCGATATGTGGGTCACATTATTGGAGAGGGAAGTATTAGGACGGATCCCGAGAAAACATCCGCTATCAGCAGCTCCAAAAAACTTTGCAGTTTGAGAAGATTTATTGGTGTATGTGGATGGTATAGCAAGTTTAAAGATTTGATGACGATTAAAAAACGATTCGTCTTGACCGATGAGGATCTTAAAGCATTCTTCTGTGTGAGGCGCCAATATTAAGTAGTCTTTACTTTTCTCGACTTTTCTAAGCCATTTGCAATACACTGTGACGCCAGTAAAACCAGAGTAGGCGAGGTTATCGAGCAAAATTCGGAGGAGGGAAACGAACGTCCAATCGCATTCATATCAAAGAAGTTAAATAAGCGTAATAATACGGTAATGGAGCAAGAATGTCTGGCTGCAATAGTGGTGCCTAAAAATTTTAGATCATACGTGGAATCAGGCATCTTTAAAGTTGCTCATGTTCATCATGGGCCTTAGTAGAAGTTAAAACGGTGGACATTATTTCAACAAAGATTTCGGTTACCCATAAAGCCACGAAAGGGCTGAGAGAAAGTAGTACCTGACGTTTTGTCCCGAGTAAACGAGAATGAAATAGGTGCAATCGACTTGCGAGAGGGATTATTAGTTGACATGAAATCCGACTGTTTAAAATCCCTGGAGTAGGTTTTCCTGAATCAGGTAAAGAGAAACGAAAATTATTTCCCTAATCTAAAGGAAGAAGATGGGTACCTCTCTCTTAAATCAGAACATTTCACGGGCACTCAGGTCCACAATGAGCATGCCTGGAAATTATGGGTTCCGAGAGCTTAGTATAGCACACGATAACCCCATTGCTTCTCATGGGGACATTAATAAAACGATTGAAAGAATACGGAGGTATTATTTCTGACCTGGATTGGTAACTGACGTTAAAGCCTACATCAATTCCTGTGAAGTGACCACAATGGCACCTAATCACATCTTATACATAGATGTCCTTGGTTCTTTTTCCCCGGCCAAGTGGGCATATCTGAATTTTTATCGTTCTTGATTATTTTTTAAAATACGTATTTTTGAGACCTGTTCGGAAGATCAACGCAGAAGTGGTGATAAAATATCTCGAAAGCAATTTATTAATGTCGATTGGGGTGCCAGAAACGATTTTGAGGCATTTCGAAGGTTGACCGAAAAATACGAGATCAGTCTCCCCTTTACGGTAGTAAATTAGCCTTATGCTAACGCTTCCAAAAGGGTAAATTGTTCAGTCATTTCTGGAATCAGAACATAGTGACAGTCGTAAGTGACAGTCGAGTCTACGCCAATTTAAAATCAGGAGTTAACCTCGTGGGAGGTTATGAATACTTTTATATTTTTTTTAATTTTTTTAACTATTCTGAATATTTTTAGAAACTCTGTCAATATGTTAGAATGTAAGTTAATCTTCAACATTAAACACTGTTAACCTTGAATCATGGAAATTAACTAAGCTTTATTTATCTGAACTCAACTAATGACCTAGCGGACGTAACATAAAGGGGTCATCAGATTTGATCTCAAGGATGATTATCATTGGCTGGGAGGGCAAATTGTGGCCATACCTACACCAGTGGTTCCATCTCGTTTACACCTTCACCCTCAAGGCCTTCTGTACTCTCTTCTATAATATTTGATCTTTTTTGGACTTCTACCGGTTCTACCGGCCAGTACGCTCAATTCTCGACTTTGGATCATTAATATGTAACTTTTGCGATTCGTCCGAAATGAGAACCCACGACGACGAGCGAGAGCCCGAATCTATAGCGTGCTCCAGCGAAGATGAGTCCTTTTTCTTACATAGACCGTTACATTTTACAATGTCTACCTTAGACTTAAACAAAAAAGGAAAGCTAACTTCGGGTGGAGCCGAGGTTATATACCCTTGCAGTTAATTGGCAGCTTATATTACTAAGTATGTATCGGATCGTATATAGTTGGCCGATCCTTGTAAGATTTTCTCTACCAAATAAATTTTCTAATAAAAATGTTGGAAAGAGCCCATAGCATTTTAAAAATACCAATGTTGTGTCACTTCCGATCGTTTAGTTATATGACAGCTATAGCATATAGTCCGCCGATCCTTATGAAATTTAGCAGACCGGGTATATTTTCCCAAAATGGAACCCATTAAATGCCCCATTTTTATACCCTTGCAGAGGGTATAATAATTTTGGTCAAAAGTATGCAAAACAGTGAAGGAAGAAATCTCCATCCCTATAAAGTGTATTGTAATGTTCTGCTTTGTAGGGGCTGGACGGACGGACCATATAAGTCGGAGTCGTCCATGCCTGAAGTCAGGGGTTCGGGAGCTCTCGCAAACGAGGGATCCTATTTTACCGGGCTCGTTCGGTGAGTAGTGGGGGGTAGTGTTTGTGGATCTCCTGAACAGCAACTCAATGGATAGGATCCATTTCAGCAGGGGAGATGTATAAACACGTGGTCGACCTTAAAACCTAGGATCTAGGATCTTCTATGTGCATTGTATCGTGAAGATCCCCTATAGTCAATCGATTGCAAGCTATTAATTACCCATTTTCATCGGAAGTTCGCATGTATTGGCGATGACAACCTTTTAGTAACATCTTAGAAACTACGTTAACCACCTAAGCAAAGTAAACCAATAGTAACGTATTCGTTTGCTTCCTAGTATCCGAGGAAGGGGATTTTTATGGTGAGGTATTTTTTCGTTATGGTTATTAATTAGGTTTTTGTTTCATCTTCTGTGAGTTTTCGATTATTGATAACATAACTTAAAAATCGTTGTTTGGGTTAAAGACACTTACATGCAGTCAATCCATGCAGAAAGGCCTTCCATTGCTGATGAAATGGTTTACATTATTGTTGTTGACTCTGAGGGTCCAGGCTTGAACAGCATTATTAAGTTATGCCTCAACAAAACTCGATTTGGAATGCCGTTGAATCAAATCCACTGTTTCAACTTAAGTTACGAAGTTTACTTTCTCTGGATTGTATTAGACTTAATGCTACATGTTCCCCCCAAACACAACTTTCAGGAATTTTCCTCCTGTTGCCGATCACCTGAGGCATGTTCTGTCCTAATATATACAAATGGCTCAATAATTTTCATATCTGGGAACTTGAGAGGGATCTGCTAGATCTTTTCTTTCAAGCATCTATAATCCTTACCAAGAAAACAATCAGATTGTAGGCCAGCTACAGGTCCGATTTCTAACTCCGCAACCTCTTCTTCGCACATTCGTGATTAAGCATCTGGTACGATGGGATCCTTGCCTTTCCGGTAGGACATGGAAAATTTAAACGGATCAAGATGAGCAATCCATCGGGACAACCTTCCCGTTGCGTTAGTTGTTAATCTGTTATTACCTCAAATTCTTGTAACTCTAAATAGCATCTGAATCTTTCCATTCCTAGCACTACGGACAAGTATTCCCTCTCAGTGACGCTATAATTGCATTGGGCTCGACTAAGTTTTTTGGACATGTACGCTATAGGCTTTTCTTCTTCATCTCCGGACATTTGAACTAATACTGCGCCTATGCCAAAGTCGCTGGCGTCGCAATGTAAATAGAATTTCTTGCTGAAATCGGGATTTTAAAGCACAGGAGCCGACGTAAGTAGTAGTTTTAGCTCGTCTTAGTTGATATAACCTCAGTGATTGGAAGAGTCAACGTAGAAAAGTTCTCAATAAATCCACTGTACCAACTGCATATCACTAAAAATCCTCGTACTTGGTTTAAATTCTTTGGTGGGGGCCAGTTTCGTAAACATAATTCATAACGTAATTCATTTCGTATACAAATAAAATAACTCCTTATAATTCATAAATTGTACTTCCACATAACTTCTTTGATCGGTATTAATAATAACAGCGAACAATATCTTTCTATGGTTAACCTTATTATACCCTAGCAGAGGGTATTATAATTTTGGCCAAAAGTGTGCAACGCAGTGAAGGGGACATCTCCGACCCATTAAAGTATATATATTCTTGAACAATATCACTTCCTGAGTTGATATAAGCATGTCCGTCTGTCCGTCTGTCTGTTTCTACGCAAACTAGTCTCTCAGTTTTAAAGCTATCGTCTTTAAACTTTGCACACACCCTTCTTTCCTTTGCAGTATAGGCAGAATATAAGTCGGAACGGCCGGGATCGGTCGACTATATCCTATATATATAGTATGGATTCCACCTTGAGTAAAATACATTGACATGACAAATTTCATAAGGATCGGACGACTATATCCAATAGCTGCCATATAACTGATTCATCGGGAATGCCATAACTTTCTTGTTTTTTATGTTAGAAGGATGATATTTTCTATGGATTCTACTTTGGGCAAAGCTATCCGATCTGCCAAGTTTCATAAGGATCAGCGTACTATATACGATCCAAAATATATCTAATAATATAAGATGCGTGTCGCCACCTAGCGGACTGCCACTCAACTGCAAGGTATATCAACATCGGCTCCTCCCGAAGTTAGCTTTTCTTTCTTGTTTTCTTATAATACTATTCTACTTTCTTATATTCTTATAATACGAATTCTTCTCAAATTCGTCTTCACGTTTTTAGCGATAATTTCATCTAGAAAAATTCTATTCTTTACTTCCAAATAGTTTGCTAATCGCTCATGATATGGGCGAAACCTATGATCCTTGAAATCAATAAGCTAAGGGGCTGTTTTTCTCTTTACTTTTTTGAGGGACAGGTTTTAATATTTCGGTTCTGTCTTGCGAGTTTACTGGGCGATTAGGGCGTACTCTTCTTCGCCTATCTATGACCGGCCTAGCAGCATTTGTGCTCTGAATAGTATTCATACATTGCGTATTCTGGTAATTATTTTGCACCTGAGTGTTTGATTGGGACATCGCATTACTCCTCATCACCATTCTATGCGCATTACCACGAACGACAGGTGAACGACTGATTATGTTGGGGTTAGATGATATTTCATTTCGTCTGGGTGTGGTATCACCTACCATAAGCTGTACGCTTTGACGGCTGATAGCTTGCACACATTTGGGACATTCACCATGGGTTTTCAACCAGTTCTCAAGACAACTCTTATGGAAATTGTGGTGACATGGCGTCGTTAACCACGGTTCTGTATTAGTCAATATCTGACAACTGATCAGGCAATCATTATCTGCCACTAAAACCGATTCAGCATTACCTGCAGCCTGTTCTAGGGGGCTGTGTTCTAATGGCATGATAACTTCTGGGGTTTTATTTTTGTTTTTTTTTTTGTTGGTTCTTACTTTCGGTGATATTGCATGAAAATGAAAGCTTGGAAAAGTTTTTTTTTTTTTTTTTTGTAAGGTTTTGTAATATTTTTTAAAAATTTATGAGTCTATTGAAACTAACGACACAAAGAGTTAACTGTACTTCTATTCTTTGTATTCGCATGTTTTATGTTCGGTACCAATTAGCAATGGCAGCAATATTTGTAATTCCAGATAAATATATACTAAGCCGTCAACCTAGGTGTCCATATAGTTTCTCCTGTCCAACCATTGTACCTATATGAAAATGGGGTATTCTATCAGCAAATAAAAGGTTACTAATCAGTTACTGGCAAGGTATCCGGTCTGAGCCAAATACGCAAGATTCCAAATAGGGCATAGTATTTATAAGCAGTATCATCTCCTATAGCTTCCTTTAGCATGAAAACAAGTTAGCTATTGTTGCCAGGGCTAGTACTACTATCCTAGGCAACTTATATGGGAAAAACTCTATTTCCATATCTCGGGTTTCTCTCACAACGCGATACGCGGAATTATCCGCGAATATTATTCCTACGAAAGGACCTAATATGTTGATAAGGAACGTTTGCACCACGTTGGGCTCCAAAATGATGTAATGTTCTGCTTTGTAGGGGCTGGACGGACGGGATGAAATGGTTTACATTATTTTTGTTGAAATCTGAGGTTGATTAGTAAGTTATGCATCAACAAAACTCTCTTTGGAATGCCGTTAAATCCACCCCACTGGTTCAACTTACTTACGTTACGAAGTTAACTTTCTATGGGTTGTATTAGACTTAAGAGTAGACTTTAGAGTATCACGTGCGAAACACGGTTAAGTTGAACCGCCAGGTCGCTTCCAATTGGTTAGGTTTTATGAGTTTGTTTATTTTAATTTATTCGAGAGTCACGTGGGACCACGCACAGCTTCGGTAGCAAATTCCCAACCGTATGGTATTACGCAGTGTTGATGAAAGAAAGAACCTTGGTTTTGTGTTGGTCTTTTATATTCCAATTTTGAGAACTTCCAGGCGTTGCTCTTAATAAAACGTTAAGTTGGCTGCGATTCGCGACTCTCCAAAAATCCCAGGGCTGCCTCACTTTAACTACCTATCTGCTGTTTCCAAATTTTTCCGCACTGGCGGCAAAATTGTCAGGAGGGATCGGTTATTACCGGGCCATTACAATATATATTCTTGATCAGGATCACATCCTGAGTCGATATGAGTATGTCCGTCTGTCTGTTTCTACGCAAAACATCTCAAGGTAGCTCTTAATGAGTTAACTGATTCTAATGGTAAAGTTTAACTTTAAATATAAGCGTAGTATATCTTCTTTCAAAATAGTAATTCCTGAATCCCACCTTTAAAAAGCACTTTATCCGTCTGCCTCCCCTGATCACAGTATTATTCATGAATTTTTAGATAAAGATCCTCTTAATCTCAACTATGCCGATTCTGCTCTAAAAAAATTAATAATAATGTATTCTTGCTGCTACCAAAACATTCGAAGTATTCTGGGTACAATGAGTGGTTCTTTTTTTATTGCAAATTTTGATGCTATTGCACTTACTGAAACATGGCTTAATTCCTCTGTCTCTGATTATCAAATTAATGTTCCCAATTATACTTTGGTTCGAATGGATTGGCCATCATCGGCTCATTGCTGTTAATAATGAATACTTAGCTGAACTAATCCCTTTCCCGAATCAGTTTTGAATCGAGTTCATTGCTGTAAAAATTTCTACTGGTCCGTCTCATATTTTCCTGACCGGTTCCTGATATACCACCATCGGTTGGGGATACTATATATTTTCACCAGCTTGATGGAATTAAATTTGTCTTATCATTAGTCAACGACTTTAATTTTATCCTAATTATGAGTGATTTCGACCATCCCCTAATATCCTGGGTCCCGTGTGAAAATGAAAATTCCCTGCATGGCAGTTGTCACAAAGACTTTGACTGGGAATATCTTTCATCTTTTAAATCTATCGAAGCTGCTACAGATTCCTTTTTATGATGTAATTCACAACGCGTTGGACAAATTTGTTCCTGAAGCTCATCGCCATCACCAACGAAACCGCCTTGGTTTAATAAATACCTTTCTCATCTTAAGAAGAGAAAATCAACAGCTTGCAAAATGTTTCTTAAGATCTTTCTTTTATCAGACAGACTTTCTTTACATTCGGAACCAGTTTATCTCTTTTAATAATCAACTTTATAAGCGTTACATCGCGAATTGTAAGGTAAGCTTCCGAAAGTTTTCTCCGATTCTTCAGAACAAGGTATTGCTAATCTCTTTGCTTCATTTTTCCATTCAACCTATGCGTCCGATTCATATGATTTAAATTCTACATTCCTTTATTATATTCCGAACATAAAAAATATTTACTTGTCCAAATTCATCATCTTGATGTTTCTAGTGACCTTCTAGAAAACTATCGCGGTAATGCTAAACTTTCTGCGATTCCCAAGCTACTGGAGAAACTGGCAATATCGCACCTGTAACATCATTGCATAATTTCCCTCACACAGCATGGTTTCACGATAACTCACGGGAGTATCGATATCGCTGGAGGCCATCTTCAGTAAAAACTAACTACTACGACAGCATCGTCCGCCGCTACTGCTACGTCTTTGTCACTTTTCGCATCTTTATCTTGCTTTATTTTTAAGTAAATGTATTTTGTGTTATATGAATAAACGAACATTGGATTGGTGACCCCGTCGTGATCACTATATACACGCCAGCACCGGTGCTTACAATGGCAAACAACGACACCACACAAGATGACGCCGACGTCTTTCACGATACTATTATTCACGGTTTCAACGCATTTATTAAACGCGTAGCTATTAAAGTTCCGCCGTTTTGGCACGAGCACCCAGAATTATGGCTGTCGCAAATAGAAGCCCAATTCGTTCTGGCAGGAATAACTACAGACGACGCGAAATTCAACACGATCCTGGCGTCAATCGAAGCACCGGTACTGGCCCGGAATGCCGACGCCATCGTCAACAAACCAGTCACAGGCAAGTACGAAAACTTAAAGTCGTGCATTTTGGAACGCTTCTGCGAAAGCGTGGAAAAGAAAATCCAGAAGTTGATAAACGCACTCGCCGAATACAACGATGACGAAACTTTCTTAAAAGTGGCTTTCTCACAGTGGCTGCAGCGCCTTCCACCACAAGTGCAAGCGATCTTGCAAGCATCGGACGCCTGTCTAGCAGACTTAGCTAAGTTGGTAGACAAAGTGATTTAAGTCGGCAATTTTCAACATATATGCACCGTCGACGCCAAATCGGCGCCAACCAGCAGCACCGTTTTCGTTGAACGTCTAGACCGCATCGAGCAACAAATCAACGTGCTGTTCAAAAACCGTTACCGCAAGAACAGTTCATCCACATTAACGGATCGAAACAGCGACACGACTTCAGGCTTGTGTTGGTACCACAGCAAATTTGGCAAGAAATGTCGCCAACCGTGCTCGTTTTCATCCGAACCTAAAAACTAAAACAGTCTTCGGATTTGGCGGACAAATTCGAAGAAGACCACGACACAATTGCCCGCCTCGCCATCAACGACAATTTCTCCAAAACTAAATTTCTCATCGACACCGGCACCGACGCTGCAAAAACGCAAAAACTATGCTCACTCCAAAGCTTCTTTCGCCGCCAATGTTGCGAAGATACAAACCTATGGCGAAAAACGCATAACATTGTCACTGTGATTGAAACGAAACTTCGTTTGGACCTTCGTAGTAGCTGACGTCAACTGCGCTATCATTGGAGCCGATTTTCTTCAGCATTTCAACCAACGACACGAGCAACCAATACGCTAGGTTGCTTCACGAATACCGCGATCTCGCAACGATCAACTCGAACCAGCTGCCAGCATAGTCCGAAGTAACTTCGGACTTCATCTCAATCGGGCCGTTGTCCTACTCACGCCCGCGCCCGACGACTAGCGCCCGACAAACTCTAAGCTGCACAAACTGAGTTCTCCTACCTCATCGAAAAGGAATATGTCGCCCCTCAAAAAGCAACTGGTTCAGTCCATTTCACCTGGTAATGAAAGCAAACGGAGAGTGGCGACCATGCGGCGACTACCGAGCACTGAACAACATAACAGTGCCGGATCGATATCCTATTCCGTACATACTGGATGTAACGAGCATCCTACGCTGTAAAAAGATATTTTCAAAAATCGACCTGCAAAAAGCGTATCACCAGATCCCTGTCGAACCGCAAGATATTCCCAAAACAGCAATTATCACGTTTTTTGGGCTATTCGAATTCTTGTTCATGACATTCGGCTTGCGCAACGCAGCGCAAACTTTTCAGCGTCACATAAACAACGTAATGCAGGATCTCGACTTTGCTTTCGCATACATCGACGAAATTCTGATCGCTTCAGAATCCGAGGAGCAGCACGAGACGCACCTCCGCACGATCCTTGACCGCCTTCGAAAAGCACATCTCACCGTGAACTTCGAGAAGTGCCAATTCGGTAAATCACAACTCACGTTCCTGGGCCATGATATCAGCCAGCACAACTTGAAACCATCCGAAGCCCAAGTGGAAGCCATCCGCCACTTTAAAAAACCGCTTATTGCTAAAGATTTCTGGGTATGATCAACTTCTATCGGCCGTTTATCCCACGAGCTGCTGATAACCAACACATACTCCAGCCGCTAATCCAAGGCAATAAAAAGAACGACAAAACCCCGATACTCTGGTCTACAGTAGCCGAACACGCATTCGGCGCGTGCAAGAACGAGCTTGCAAACACTACGTTGCTGCACTACATGGCACCTAACTCGCAATTAGCACTAACCACCGATGCCTTCGAAGACGCCATAGTTGCCGTTTTACATCAGTCGATTACGAGATGGCACTGGAACAGGAATACGATGACGAACTACAATCGATACACAATTCTGATCCAGAAAATACCATCTCACTAACCAAATTTTCACTTTCAGGCTCAAACAAACAATTGTACTGCCACGTCGACAATAACTAGATACCCCCGTTCGTGCTCAGATGCCTACGCCAAACCGTGGTTCAAGCCCTGCATTCGCTGAGCCATCCAGGAGTTAAGGCGACGAATAAATTGGTCGGCTAACACTACGTTTGGCCCTGCATGGCGAAGGATGTCGCTAAAATCGTACGCCCTTGCATCACGTGTCAAAAAGCAAAAATCCAATGACACACCAAATCACCATTGGGAGAGTATGCCGCAAGCGACGCCCGTTTCGAACACATCAACATCAACATCGTTGGCCTACTGCCATCGAACGGATACTGATACTGCCTTACGTGTATCGATCGCTTCTCAAGATGGTTCGCTCAGTACGGACTCCCTCTCCACATCACAACGGATTTAGGCCGACAATTCGAGTCAACACTGTTCCAAGAGCTCGCCAAAATTTGCGGTTTTAAGCACCTGCGCACGACGGCGTACCACCCCCAAGCCAACGGGATGATCGAACGCTGGCACAGAAAATAAAAAGCTGCCTTAAAATGCGCCGATCCTATCAACTGGAGCAGTTATCTATCAACTACCTATCAACTGGAGCAGAGACATCGGACTGAGCCCAGTTGAAATGGTTTATGGCACCACACTACGGGTCCCTGGCGGATTTTTTACACCGAACACACAAAAACATACAGAGACTGAGCTCGCCGAGGCTCTTCAAAAAAACATATAACAAGTGGTTGGTGGCCACTAAGCCAGTGCACCATCATACTCCGCAAGAATTTGTGCACCCGGACTTAAACCATTGTACCCACGTCTTTGTCAGAGTGGATCGAGCCAAAAGCCCCCTGGATGCAAACTACGAGAGTGCGTTCGAAGTGTTAACAGAGCACGACAAGAACTTTACGCTCAAAGGACAACAAGACTTCCATCGATCGACTTAAACAGCAGCTTAAAAAGCAGCTTACGATAGCACAATCGAATTCGATAGCTCATGCTTTAGTTTTAAGTAAATGTATATTGTGTTATATAAATAAATGAACATTAAACCATAAATCATCGTCTCCTTTTACGGAAACTGTATCTTTTGGGTTTTCCTCTAAATATCATTCAGTGGATGACTTCAAATTTATTGAATCGTACGCAGCGTGCTTTTTTCAAGAACATCACATCACAAGTTATAAACTTAACATCTGGTGTTCCGCAAGGCAGTCATTTTTCTCTTCTGGTCCCTTTTTTTAACGATTTACCTAGTGTAGTAAGCTATGCTACTACACTTATATATGTTAATGATGTCAAGCTCTGTTTTTCTATCTCTGACTACTTCCTTCATAGACATCTGCAGTTTGACCTTGATAAAGTCTTCTAGTGGTGCTTTAATAATATTCTTTCACTCAACTGTTCAAAGTGCAAGTGCAAAGTGCAAACGTTATATGTTTAATCGTAGAATGCCTTATGTCATCTCGTAATCACTTGGGAATTACGTTTTAGGTCGCGATTCCTTAATGAATGATCTTGGAGTTCTTTTCGACAACATTATAGAGCATATATAGTCAAAAAAGTTTGATGAGCCCTTCACCACTAAAAGACTGTATGTCTCTTTGGTTTGACCGATCCTTGAATACTGCTCATGCGTTTGGAGTTCGCAGTACATGGTTCATCAAAGGAGTATTGAATTTGTGCAAAAGCAGTTTCTCTTATATGCATTAAAATATTTAAGCTGGGACTCAGATGGTCGCCTTCCACCATATCGTTGTCGCCTTAAATTATTAGACCTACCACCATTGCTGGTGCGTCGTACTTGTGCTGGGGTCATGCTCCTTCATAGGATCATTCTTGGTCAAGTTGATTCGAAAGTTTTACTGGACAAATTTTCTGTTTCAAACAGGTTAATTTGTACACCGAATTTTCGATCATGATTCTTTTCGTGTTATCTGTAAAAATTATCACCTATTGTCGCATTAATTTTCTTCTGAAAAATCCCTAGATGTGATTAAATGTAATCTGATTGTATTTTTATTACAATAATTTAGCCTTACCCTTAATTATGATTAATTTAGCTTTAAAACTGAGAGAACAGACGGGCAACCGGACAGACGGACATATCGACTCAGGTGGTGATCCTGATCAAGAATATATATACTTTATAGGGTCGGAGATGTCTCCTTCACTGCATTGCATACTTTTAACCAAAATCGTAATACCCTCTGCAAGCTTAAAAATTGGTTTATAAATTTATACACATGTACATAAAAAAATAATTTGTTTTTGATTTGTTTATAAGTTATTAAATATAAAGATTTAATAAAAACACAGTGCGCACAAAAACACGTCCGTTCGCTTAAAGAGAAAGAGAAAAAGTGAAGAATTTCGAGCCTTGGAATTCCCAAGTTATAAATAGAATTGTAGAATAGAGCAAAAAAAATTGAGTGCAATAACGATACAAAATAAATGCTAGAAACTGTTTTTGGATTGGATAGAAAATTTCTTGCAAAACGCGACAAAGAATTTAAACACTTTTATATCCTAAGTAATATATATGAGCACACAAAAAATTTGGCGTGAGCAAGGCCACACAGCTACAAAAACGAAATTAATAACAAAAACAAATGACACTGTGACTGCTGGCCTCAGATCCCCTATACTAGAATGGTGACATTAAATACTAAACTCCTACTAATACTGCAGCCATTCATTAGACTGAGACTGATCTGAAATGCTTTAAAGCGATTATCAAATAAAACAATTATAATTATTGGTTTTTGATGAAAGATATTTATTTTTCGAGTTAAAAAGCAAAACCTTCGGTTGCATGAAATTATACATTTTTTTTATATCATTTTTAAATATATACTTTTTTTTATAAAAAATAACCAATACATTATAAATTAAATAACGTTAATATTCGGCTCCAATAGCCGAAATCAAAAAAATCTGCGGATCGACTGACCGGGCGAGCAAAATCAGCAATTAAATTAATATAAAAATGTTGTTCGATTTTCGAATGTTGTTCGATGGGCAGATCTTTATTAGATCTAATTCGATACAATGGTTTGGGCAATATATCTGTATTTTAGTCAGAGACGAACAACGAAGTAAAAACGTAGTGCAGCTCAACGCTTGATGCTGCGGAGCTACCAAGAGGTACCGCGAGAGAGCGATACAACATTTGCGCATAACGGCTGATGCACGTGACCGATCAAATGCACAGAAGCCGGCGACTCAAAAAAAACATAAAGCCAGGGCGAGCGGACGGAGAGACATAACAATGGTGCCCAAAGACGGTGGGACCAAGTGACGTCAATGGAGTTTCTAAGGCCTATAAATTATTGCCAGTGTTGATGAGTAAATTAAAAGCCATTCAAAGGCTGCTCGAAAATTTCACAAAAGATTCATCGGTACGACGATTCAAAGTGCCGAGTAGTAAAGGTTACTTCAATGAGCGACTGACACTGTGGGAATCCAAATTAAAAAGAATGATGCCAAGCCCCACGATACCCAAAAGTAACCTCACTGAAAAGAAGGCGCGAAGGACGGCTCGACGATCTCGAGCACTTCCTATGTAATCGCACTAAAAGAAATTAAGTTTCGTTACACACCAGACAATACAGGAAACAAGCGATAAACCACTAGAAACACTGAGAGTAACACACAGGCTGTCTTTTGTCTTAACGTTCGTAATAACGCCTGTCGAAATTATTATAAATTTGCTAGAGATTATCTATCATATCATTTCTTATCAACAATGTAAGGTCTAAGTCTCGTAGCAGCGGCAGAGACGTTTATGTATTCTTATGTATATATCTATGCTCGCTTAGTATGGAGCGATAGGAAATATGAATATGCACTTGAGTTTATATATTTAAGGTCTGCAAGTGACAGTTTATGCTGACTCTTGCAACCGGCTCGGATTTCGTCCACTTGGATCTCGTAAAGAACTCGTATATTTATCGTTTGTTTATTTATATGCAACAATGTGCGCATTCGATATATGTGCATATTACACTACAGTAAAGCAGTAAAGTTACGGAATTATGAGAATCATGTAACTGGTGAAGCCAAAAACCTAATATCAATATCATCAATTGGCGGACAGGCCAGTGATCAGGATGCCTGGCAACGGCTTTTGATCAAGACTACGATCCAAAATCTTTTCGTACACCCCAGAACTAAATGAAGAGTGGACAAGCTGTGCAGCTTGCATGATACCATGTTCCACCCGATCACCATGCACTCAAGGTGTTATCAATACACAAGATTGAGGGAAGATTAAGTCCATCACTAGCACTAGACGATGCAACCAACCGACTATCTCAGAAGCAGATATTAGAACACCTTGAGCGACCAGTCAAGTAACGATACGGAATAATACTTCTACCGTTCCATCTCAATCCAGCTCATGGCAAACCTTGGGTTCAGCAGCAGCCCTTCATACAAATGAACCCATTAGGAGCGAAGGAGTAGGCGGATTCAGCGGAATAAATTTAGCTTAACTCTCATCGAGAATCGCATTTAACCTCATTATTTTTCGGCGGAGTTTTATAAAGCCACGCGCAAGCGAGACCAAACACGTGGACATGAGGTTTGTGAAGCTCTAAAGGCGTAGGAGAAAGCAAGAAGGTGCAATTGCTGGAGACTGTTGCTGCGTCATTCGCGGTCGAGTTGTTGCCTGAGGAGAGAAAAGTGACCCAAAAACGGGCGACAGTGCACAGGTTTTTTTAAAGGCTTTAACGAATTCGGGACGCATTTGGCGTCCCCTTAACTCCCCTAAAGGTGGGATTATGAAACCGCTTTCATCATTGCAGCAACTGGATAAAGTGGTCAATGAGAAACTGGTGTACATTCCCAAATCAATTCGTCAACACGATAGTGGAAGCTGTGAGGCGAATCCTGAGGTTCGAGATACGACATGAATTATCTTAATGTCACGATTGGATCAATTAGTCAGATTAGAGAAGTCTGCAGGAGTCGCGAAAGATTTTGGCAGAAAATATGGAGCTCTTTCAAGCTCTATTGGAATAAGATAAGACAGCATAAAAACTATCCTTCCGGAAAGCCTGTAGCAGAAGTAAATGAGGAGGAATATGGAGGATGCTATGCACTTTTCCAGCAAATAAGATACAGATCATCGCAGTGGCAGTCATCTGATGGAATTGCAGGATGGAAGGGCATAGGTATCAAGACTTTGTTTCGGATGCAGTGCACCGAATACTTATAAAACGTCCTGCGCCAGATCGTCCAATTAAGCGTGTTGCAATAGGCCAGAGTAAGGACAGGTAAAAGTGAATAGATGGAGAGAAATATGAATTTAAAGGGTGTACTTGTAATTAAGAAATTAATCTGAAAATAAGATATAGAAGTACTTTTTGATTAATACCATATTGACAGTCGTTTAAAAATTTTGAAAAGATAAGGCTAAACTGATCGAGATATCGAGACTTGTTGTTTTCTTTAGGAATAACAGGGTGGTATGGCAAGTTCAGGGGCAACTATGCGCACATATCAGCCTTACAGACAGACCTAGTAAGGCCCAAGAGCCGCTTCACGTTGGCGCAGACTGGCATACCAGTCCAAGCACCAGTTTGCATAGTCCGGACTTGATGCGAGAAGTCATGCAAAAGTCTTGATCAGAATGCAAAAGGATATAATGGAAGTATCCCCATTGCGTTCGTCTTAAGAAGAAGTTAGAAAATAGGGACGGGATAGTTTCGTTTATAGAAAAGATCAAATAATTTATTATAAATGTATTACCCATTCACTTATTTCATGCGTATCTGGATTTCTATGATGATAATTGAGGATAAGTATGGTTGACACAACTGATGAGGTCACCATAAACATAATGCAATTGAAATAAGTTCCTAGAATAAATCTATAAATTAATAAATTAAATAAAATTTCTTATTCTAATTATAATAAAATAGCTCATCAATTATAAAAGGTCATTTACCCAAAACGCACCAAAGTAAATAGTTCAGTGCCAGAAATCGGCGCATGTCCGAGCACCACTATATTTCATGTTAAAAAATTCAATTTTTCCTATTTTCTAGTTTGCTGCGAGTTTTGCGTTTTGATGCGAGAAGTTATGCAAAAGTCTTGTTCAGAATTCAGAAGGATATAAAGGAGACAAGTAAGAAGTATGACTCAAACGAATTATTCCGTCATAGAACAAGAATGTCTGTCAGCGCTTATATAACGTTTCTGACCTAAGAAGTCATTAAAGTGCTACAACCATCAAATTTAAGCATCTGAAGGGAAAGTTACAAGCAGCTTGAACGCTCTATCTAGAGCTTTCGAAGGAGAATACGAAGCTTCAAGCATAGACGTAGACTATGAGTCTCCTCATTTCATATTGAGTGAATACAAGGTGTTTGCGGAAACGGTGGAGGCTAACATGAACACAATGCCTGATTTGGAAGTCATGGACGGAAAGGTTTTTCGGAGGGTGAAATAAGCCCAGGAATATCAGTTTTCTTGGAAGTTGTGGCTACCCAAGGAGGTGATTCCAGAAATATTGAGGGAGGTTCTCGAAGTTTAATGGCAGCACACGGAGGATTCCATAAAACGGTGTAAACTGAATTCGTCGGAGATATTATTGGCCAACATTAATTGATTTCGTAAGAGAAAATGTACGCAGGTCAGAGATTTACAAAGCGATAAAGGAACCCAAACACATTTCGAGGTCAACAATGGGCAAAGTGGTAGAATTTTATAGGCTCTTTCAAACGATACTTTTTGGGACCGTACCCAAGGTTACGGTTACTTTATATGGGCATATTTATTTCATTTAAATACTAAGAAGAACTTGAATGAGCGTCTTAGCGAAATTAGTTCCGCTTTGGAGACGGCAATTTATTTGGGGACAGGAGCTTCTTCATACAATATAGTTTTTGGACAAAAATTCATGGATCCTGGAGGCTAGTATAAACTTCTATGACCATTGGGTTCTAGCAAACCATTGGGGTCTAGGACAGGAGTATATTGCTCCCGCGGAACGATTCCCCGGATTTAGCTCCATGCGCAGAGGTCTTTGGAGGAGAGAGGAATGAGAGGCTTTATAATACGCTTTCCCTGTAGGTTGAGTTGAGAGGTCTTCCGTAGGAATTATATATATTAGAATGTAGTAGATATAATACCAAGCTCGGTCCGAGATATGTTAAAGATAAAATCAAAAAGAGGACAAGCAACGCCAATAAATTAAAAGAAAAGCCAAGGATGATTCATTGGAATTTACGATGTGAAAGACTTACGCCAGCTGGTTAGGATCCAATTCGACCCAAATCCAGCTCTTGACATCGCTAATGCTATAAATGTATGTTTTTACTCAAGATTGCTTACTCCCGTAAGCAAACTAGTTCCTCTGTTTTAAAGCTATTATACTTTTC
This sequence comes from Drosophila atripex, assembly GCA_035045925.1. NCBI lineage: Eukaryota > Metazoa > Arthropoda > Insecta > Diptera > Drosophilidae > Drosophila > Drosophila atripex. The sequence goes on from JAWNOP010000038.1 coordinate 85,094, forward strand.
ACAATTTTTTTTTTTGCTGTTTTATATAAATTGGAATGGCCCACTATATCCTATATCTGCCATAAAACTTATTGATCGAAAATATCATACCTATAGTGAATTTTAAAATAGAATGTTGGGATTTTTTTTCAAATTTGTATCACAAATATAAATTTTAATATAAAGTTAGCTCAAGGATCGGCTAATTATAGCCGATATTATACAAGGGGTAAATAAAGTTCGGCTTCTCTCAAAGTTAGTTTTTTTTTCTTGTTTATGTTTAGTTAATTAGAATGTTCTTTGATTTAAAAAATTGGCTTCTACCAACAATCTTAGACTTCACTTTTTTTGTATATCTGAACTTATTTTATAGCGTATAGCTAAAGAACTTAGCTTACAGGCCGAGAGCAGATAAGTTTTAAGTCAAGCCATTGTATGCTGTTTCCAATCTAATAATATGTTTTAAAAATATTCTAAGAACAACGATAACTTGGTAAAGAAAATCATCTATATATTAACCGATACAAAAACTTGGTGTCGGTATGTTGACCCTCATAACTCTTCTTCATAATGCTTTAGTGAAAGTAAACTGCCTCAGCTTTAAGGAGAGTCATCCATAAGATTTCCTATCAAAAATGATAACATTTTCCGTCAAGTTCTACTATGATGAAATCATTAAAATATAATATGTCATTAACATTTTTTATATATAAGCAATTGCCGTATTTTTTTTATGTTTTGTCGTTAGCCATTTCTTAATTTTTAAAAATGGTTACCATTTAAAAGCTATAATTTTATTTTGGATAAGCTTAATTGATAAATTTAAAATTTTTACAGATAATAGTGTCTTTTATCATAATTACTATTTCACTTGGAGGCGGGTTTTGATATTAGAAAATAGGGGTGGGATAGTGTCGTTTATAGAAAAGATAAAATAATTTATTATAAATGTATTACCCATTCACTCATTTCATGCGTATCTGGATTTCTATGATGATAATTGAGGATAAGTATGGTTGACACAACTGATGAGGCCACCATAAACATAATGCAATTGAAATAAGTTCCTAGAAGGACACAAAAATTACACAAGCTTATGGAAATTCTATAAATTAAATAAAATTTCTTATTCTAATTATAATAAAATATCTCATCAATTATAAAAGGTCATTTACCCAAAACGCACCAAAGTGAACAGTTCAGTGCCAGAAATTGGCGCATGTTCAAGCATCTTACCACTATATTTCATGTTAACAAATGCAAATTTTCCATTTTTCTAGCCTTTTTTAATGAATTTTTATATATATATTTTTTTTTTTTAATTTATATTTTTTGAGGCGTTTTTTCAAAGTTATCCGTTTATGTTTTAATACACTATTATACAACGAATTTTAAAATATAGTTATCTTTTCTTTAGGTATTAGATAGACATGTTTTATATAACGTATTATTTAAATATATCTTTTTACTTCTGACATGTTAAAGAAACGGAAAACTTATTTTGAAAATCAACTTTTCATATAAATAATGCTCAAAATTGTAGTGAAAGTTAATTTTGCTGCAATTCAATTAAACAGTTATATGTTGCGATATACATACTATTTATTAAAAAACATAATAGCTTTAAAAAACAAAGCAATATGCAAAATTCTTAAAATGTACCTTTTCAAAGATTGAGGTCGCTAAAACCAAACGTTTTAAAGAAGCATTTTCAAGATCATGTTGTGGTATTTAAGTACCATTTCAGAAGGAATTTAACGAGGCTTGTACGATTTGTTTTCAGACAACAAGTTCAGATACTTTGTATTTTTAAAATAAAATAATTAGAAATTTAATAATATTTAAGGTGTTTCTTGCAAAGAAAAATCCACAGATTTTTGAACCCTACAGAAGCCTTAACGCCTTGAGCACTTCAGAGGAGTATAGGAGAGGAGAGTCAAAAAAAGTATACTATAAAATCAAAAAAAGTACACTGGTTTAACCAATCCCCAATATCGCGTCCTGCGATGAAATCGCGAATTTTTATATTAATAAGTCAATCAAATAATTTAAAGCCAAACAATAAAAAATCTAATCAACTTTACCTCGTTTACAATGAGTCTAAAAGACGTTCGCACACAACGTCAACGTGAGAAAGACGAGAGACGGTCTCAGTACAAAGACACTGAAGATAATTTAAGCAGTTTTTTAACTTATTTAAGACGACTTCATAGCAACAGGAGACTACAATGAAAAGCACCCACATTGGAGATCTCATCTCGTGACTCCAAAAGGAAAGTAGCTCCATAATGCAATTATTAAAGCCAAAAACAAGCTCGACTACGTTTCTCCTGGTATACCAACATATTGGCCGGCTGACCCAAAAAACTACACGACTTAATAGACTTTGCGATTTCCAAAAACATCCCTAAAAATCTAGTAAGCGCCGAAAGCCTTTCAGATCTTTCATCTAATCCCTCGCCTGTCCTGCTTCTTCTACTTCGAAATATGCTTAAAATATGCCTCACACAAACTTACTAAGCCTTAAAGGAAGCAGAAGCATATGTCCACCGCTGCTACATAGAGCAATTGCCAACTTTTAGTTACGGCTCTCTATGGAGAGCTCATTCAAACGAAATCTCTAATATCATCAAAAATCAACTGAATCAGAAAAAATCCCCGCGCTGCGACCTCATAACTCCCAAAATTATCATTCTGCTTCTATATTGCGCCATTTTCCAGTGAGATGGAAAAAGTCAATTTAAATAATGATAGCAAAGCCGGGAAACGACCTCACAATCCCAACGGCGTATAGACCTATACTTTATATATATAAGGTCTTATATACCTCCTCTTATACCTCTTATCTATATAAGACCTAGTATAGGTCCTTAGTCTATATCCATATATTCTATATATATAGTAAAGTTACTTTCTATATAGTATTTAGCAAGAAAGCCTACTTTTGTTTATCTATACTTGAATAAACACATATCTAAGAATCCAGAAAGGAATCCCGTCATATCAATTTTTATTTCATAAACACTTGTATAACTGATGACTTCACTATAGGAGATGGCTTCCTCAATGCAGCGTACTAGGGCCAACATTATATATGTCCTTTACGGTATGTTCACCCTGAACAGGCAAACTGCCCACCGCTTACTGTTTATCGTAACACTGCACTGCACTCCCGCACGAAGTGACATATCTAAAAGTACACCTTGACAGAAGACTCACATGGCGCCGGCACACTCAAGCCAAAAGATCACCTCTAGCTAAAAGCCAGTAGCCTTCACTGACTTATCAACGCAAGGTCTCCTCTTTGCCTATAAAGTTCTGCTGTTTAACTTGGTACTAAAACCTATATGGATATAGGGCTCCCAGTTATGGGGTAATGCCAGCAATAGCAATATTGACTTAGTCCAGCGAGGTCAGTCGAAGATCTGGAGAACAATCACCGGGGCACCGTGGTATGTTCGCAACGAAGACATACATTGTGACTTAAACATTCTACCAGTCAAAGAAGTGATCGCAGAACAGAAGGAAAAGTACTTTACCAAGCTATTGTTTCACCCTAACCACCTGGCGAGAGGTCTAGCAAGGTTGAACAACCAAGCGACCGACTTGAGGGACGCGCAACCAGAATGCAGTCTTAGTTTACAGTTACTTAAATTTAAATGTGAAGATTCGTAACCTTATTGTTAGTATCATAACTAAGAGAAGATTAAATACAAAAAACAGAGTTCACAAAAACGGGCGGACCCGAAGTTGATATAGCTTTGCAGTTAAGTAGCTTTTATTATATATATTAGATATAAATCGGATCGTATATAGTGGCCCGATCCTTATAAGAAATTCACAATCAATTTTTTAATAAAAATGGTGGAAACAGCGCAAAGCATATTAAAAAAAAGCAAGCATGTCTCAATTCCAAACGATCAGTTATATGGAGGCTGTAGGATATAGTCGGCCGCTTGTTATGAAACTTGGCAGATCGAATAAGCGTGCCTAAAATGGAAGCCCCATCTTTCTTAATAAAAAAACAACAAAGTTATGGCATCATCAATCAATCAATCGATCAATTAGTTATATGACAGCTATAGGATATAGGCGGCTTATACTGCCTGCATAGAAAAGAAGGATGAGTGCAAAGTTTGAAGTTGATAGCTGAAAGTGGAAAGAGACAGATGCTAATATCCACTCAGGAGATGCTCCTGATCAAGAATATATATACTGTATAGGGTCGGAGATGTCTCCTTCGCTGCGTTAAATAACTAAGTTTAAACATTCCCGACCGTTAATTATTTAGCTGCCATATGGTATAGGCGGCCAATTCGAATAAAAAATTGTAAAATAATAAAAAAGACTAAAAAAGGAATCAGAAGAGAGTCCAATCATTTTTGATTTAAAAACTTGTCGACCGATACCAGCAGTTCCGAAATATTTTTGCAAGCAAAGAATAAAAACGGGTGAAAAGTAAAGATAAAGTAAACATGAAAGGAGAACTAACTTGTGGCGGAGGAGGAGTTTATATACTTTTGGAGTTAAGTAGCAGCTTTTATTATTATGTATATATCGCATCGCATATAATTGGCCGGTCCTTATAGGAATTTTACTACCAATTTAGTTATTTCTAATTTAAAATTCTTTTGACCATCTTTTTATAAATCCAAAAACACCCTGTGCCTCGAGGACATATTGGTCGACAAATTTAAGTTTTAAGTATAAAAAGATGCCATTCATTAACGTTAATTCATCTTTCTGAAGGAATCCCATAAACATAGATCGTACCCTGGTGTGGATCGATAAAATGACATAGGTTTGCATTTAGCACATTTTTTTTAACTATTCATATCGGACTGAAGCTTACATTGGGCATATGAGAATTTATTGGGTGGGCTTAGTGGGTGCGTTACAGATCTGTATCAAATGGGCTCATTTACTATTCGAAGCTTGAAAGTCTAATGCTTACCAATATTTTAATTAGGATACATACTCATTTTTTTCTTCTTAGTCTTATCACTTTTAGCCATACTTACTTTTAGTCAAATTAACCAAAAACTAGAAAGGAAAGCTAACTTCGGACGGAGCCGAAGTTGATATACCCTTGCAGTTGAGTGGCAGTCCGCTAGATGGCGACATGCATCTTATATTATTAGATATATATCGGATCGTATATAGTCGGCCGATCCTGAAATTTGGCAGATCGGATTAATTTTCCCAAAGTAGACAATGAATCCCATTCTTCTAACTTAAAAAACAACGAAGTTATGGCATTCCCGATCAATCAGTTATATGGCAGCTATAGTATATAGTCGACCGACCCCGGCCGTTCCGACTTATATACTGCAAAGGAAGAAGGGTGTGTGCAAAGTTTAAAGACGATAGCTTTAAAACTGTGAGACTAGTTTGCGTAAAAAACAGACAGACGGACATGCTTATATCAACTCATGAGGTGATTCTGATCAAGAATATATATACTTTATAGGGTCGGAGATGTCTCCTTCACTACGTTGCACACTTTTGACCAAAATTATAATACCCTCTGCAAGGGTATAAATATTTTACTACGGAAAACTTTTCGCGCGGTTCCCACTGTATACGTACAGCCCACTTCCCGCCCAACCGACATAAGGGCGGCTCAAATCATGGGAATAGATCCGAGTTAGTTAATGTTAAGAATTTAAAGAATGATTATTAAGATAACGAGGAAGAATCTATTTGAATTGATTCTTATATGTAAGTTAAAATGTATGATTTTTAATTTAAAAGAGAGGAAGATCGAAAAAAAAAGAGCAAGAAAAAAAAAAAATGTGCAGTAATGTGATTAAAGCCTTTGTAGTTCGAAAATAAAACCCTAAAAAGATGATGCTGAGCATATTTTGAGCTATAATGGCATAAGAATAGAGGACTAAAGTATTTTTTCCTAATTTTTGGAACGTTAAAGTGTAAGCGTGTTAGTAAGAGCTGGCTATTTACATTACCATTAATAAGGTTATGTAGAAAACGATCCCCAGCATTGTTCTACGAATTTTTAAGGAGGGAAAGTTTATTGGTAGGAATCTACTATGACACGAAGGGAGTAGAAGATTTGCAACCCAATTAAATCCCCTAAGAAAAAATAAAAGGAAATTTTTTTGGACGGATTCTATGCGGTCTTGATGAACCTAGTATTGGGGACACAATACTAAGTGAGTTCTGGTAAATTACCAAGTGAGTTCTGGTGAATTACCAAGTGTTGGCACCTAGTGCTAAGACCTAATGTCTTGCCACCGAATGACAAGTCATATAATAATGCACAATATAAAAAAACGCTGCACATTTATTAATAGGAATTTGACATAGAATGCACGATATATAATAACATAGGATAACACTTCACACCGAGTAATAGGAATTTGATTCCGAGAAGAGCGTCAACTTCAAATAGTAATTTGATTCCGATCGACTGACTCAGCTACAGCAAGCAGCATTGTCAATAGCGGGAATTACGAGAACTAGTGGAATCATGAAATGCAAAACCCATGACCAAGCGGTCTGAGTCAGCAGACTCAGAACTAAGTGACCTTTTTAACCGTTGCGGAAGCACGTCGATAACGTTGACCTACTAGACCCTAGACATATGTTGTTATACTTTAGCATTGTATATAAGAGTGGTTATTCTGAAATAAAGACAGTTGCGAATACAGAGTCAATCGTCTCGTTACTCAGTGTTAACTATCAATCGCCACTGAGTGTGGCTCTCGTGGAACGGACCGCCAGCAGGATCACCGATACGTCAGCCTCCGAATGTTGCTCGCATGAACGGACCGTCGGTAGGAACCCCCTTGACCTCCATGTGTTGCTCCAGATCAAAGGATCGCCGGAGGAAGCTAATATCCCCACCACAGCTGAGGCCAATAAACAGACCTTCAGCCTCCCGTTTTCCGCATATCAACCCTTGCCTGCACAATCCAGGCAGTTTTAGTCAGATGATCTATAGGTTTGACTACGCTTCCGGGACCTATCGTTACTCCCGAGTCGTTACTCCTGAGTTCCACTTCGACGTTTGTGGGCGAATATCGCCCTGCGTACGAACAAGAAGATATACCAGAAGGTTACTTTCGGACATAAGATTGAAAACCGACTGATTAGCAGACAAGTGATGCCAGTACGTAGGCTTTTGGGAAGATGGTGGAATATAAAAACATGTAATAAACGACGATTGAGCAGACAATATGACTTTAACGCTGATATATTCGAAATCACCAACCAATATTAACTTTACCTCGTCAGATGCAAAATTGAAGTCAATAGAGATGAAGACTTCTCCTTCTCTTCGCAGAGGTCAGTCACGCCAAAAAGTGGTGTACCTACTTGGAAAAAATTCGGTGCTGAGGATCTCCGGCTTTAACCAGGTTTCGATAAAGACTATTACATGGGATGCAAAGAAAAGAATATAAGAATAGAGTCTAGAGAACTTACTACCGTTCAGATAGGTAAGATTGATAGAGAATGTTTTAAAGTTTTTTAAAGGATTCGATTTGACAGATGTTGGGAGCTTGACTCCAAAAGGCTTCGAACTTATTTTCTTGACCGTAAAAATTAGCCTTCTACCACTGAACCAATACAGTTACTTAAAGGTGAGTATTAGTAGTTAGGTGAGAATTAGTAAAGTGGAGAGAGCGAGAGAGCACAAGTATTAATAAATGAGAGCTAAAAAAATAGTTCCAGAATTAACTGTCGTCTTGTGTATTACAAGGAGACAGAAAAAGAATCTGAGCCAAATTTTTATTCAGATTTTGAAGCGAACGTCGGCGAGTCGGCAGACGTGGTTTTTTCTTTTCCTGTCTTCTTATCGTCAACGAAAATTTTAAATAAAAGCAGTGCAAGCTCTAAACAAGAACACACAGTTAGCGAAAAGACGCTTAGTGCGATGAACTTCGTACTTTTTGTGTAATTAAACAAGAAGAAAATCTAAAATATTAAGCTATGAATGAATTCGACACTCATACGGTGCTCCAATGCCACCAAGTCGACCGTCGGCTCTCTCTGCAACGTAACAATGGATACGACTCAATAGTGTCAACGCAAGACAACGCGACCGCAAACCCATCAAAAACCGCGATCAATAACCCCAAGCCCGAGTAATGAACTCAATTCAACATCGCTAGGTAGGGCACGCTCTTGCTCTCCAGCGCTCCTGTTGGACAAAACCCCATACCCTTCCCTCATGCCAACCTGCTTAGCCACGGTCACCAGTACAGTGACGTCACTAGCAACTGCAACGGCAACTTCTACAACAACTGCAATAGTATCGGCTGCTCGCGCAATACCATCTACTGCAACAACGAAATCTGCTGTGCAAGCAAATAATGCAGCACCTTACACCAGCGCGCTATCTTCAAAACAATGTTCGGCCATACTGACAGGTATTGATCGGTACATACAAAAAAAGGTAAGCTCAGCTCGCAGAACTCTAGACTTGGTAATTCTGCTAAAATAATTCGCGGCACCTCAAAACAATCTATAATAGAGAAGCCTATAGATGCAAACATATTTGCAATTTTGACAGATAAATCCAATGATATACCTCCTGAAAACATCGTAGGGGACAATAAAAAGCCTAATTCGCCGCCGATTTACATTCGAGGGAAAAGTTCTAATGCTCTCGTAAACTCAATACTGAATTTAATCGGATCTAATAATTTCCACATAGTTCCATTAACTATTCACTATCCACATAATTCGTGAAATATTCACGAAATAAAAGTTCAGACTAATACGGAAGTTTACTTCCAAAAAAATTGTTTCGAAGTATTTAAACGACAACAATAAATACTTCTACACGTACCAATTAAAAAGCAGTAAAGGCCAGCAAGTAGTACTTAAAGGTATTGAACCGGAAGTAACACCAGCTGAAGTTTCAGGCGCACTGAAGGAAAAGGCTTTAATGTAAAAAATGTTATAAACATTTTGAACAGCGAATGAAATCCTCAACCTCTTTTCAAGGTAGAACATGAACCCGAAACCAAATCCAAGCCTCTGGAAAAAAATGAAGTCCACCCAATTTTTGCTCTCCAGTTCCTACAACACCGCAGAATAACCGTAGAAGAGCCGCTTTAAAGAAATGGGCCGGTGCAGTCTAACAATTGCCAGGAATATGACCACACAAGGTCTTAATGCACGCTTCGTCGAGTATGCGTTGTTTATGGACCCCTTCATGACTCCCACAAATGCCCAAAAAATTAAGGAATCCCAGCAGCAAAAAGTGTGGAAGCTGCGGAGGTAACCATATGGCTAACTACAGGGGCTGTCCAGTCTATAAGGAACTGAAAAGTCGTACACACCAAAGAGTGACCACTGCTCGCACACATATAACTCCTATGAAATCTACGCGTGATGTCTTCCCCCCTACAGCCCTGAAATCTTCAGCCAATAATGAGTTCACCGACAAACCCGTAAGCTTTGCAACTGCTCTAAAAATGGGTCTGGAAAGTACCGCTCCCACCAAGCGGCGATCATCAGTTTCCCCTCATCACCCAGGAGAACAGTCTACGAACAAAATTGAAACAATGATTAATAATCTTCAACAAAATATGATGGATTTCATGTCATTCATGCAGAAAAATATGGAAGTTCTTATGCGAAACCAGAACGTTTTGATTGAGCTGCTTGTTGCTCAAAAACAGAATAAGTAAACAATGGCTCCACTCCGAATAGCACTGTGGAACTCCAACGGCGTCTTACAGCTCAAACTCGAGTAAACTCAATTCCTTAATAATAACCATATCGATGTATTGCTACCCACAGGAACTCATACTACAAATAAATACAATTTCTAAATTCGAGACTACTTCTTTTATAACACGAATCACCCAGACAGTAAAGCACACGGAGGCACTGGGATTCTGATTAGAAATCGCATTAAAGAATGCTTCCACAATAGTTTCGCCACTAACTACATGCAAGCTACATCTATAGATGTACAAATGGCACACCGTTCCTTAAAGCTTGCCGCCGTATACTGACCTCCTCGGTTTAAAATATCCGAATTCCAATTCATGCACTATTTCAGCTCTCTGAGTGAACACTTTGTAGTAGCAGGAGACTTTAATGCCAAGCTTACGCACTGGGCATCTCGACTTGTGACCCCAAAGGGAAGGCAGCTGTACAATGCAATAATAAAAGCAAGCAACAAGCTAGACTGTGTGTCACCTGGGACACCTACATATTGGCCAAAAGATCCCAGAAAACTGCCAGACTTGATAGATTTTGCAGTCGCAAAAAACTTTCCACGCAACCTGATAAGCGACAACTCCTTATCAGATCTATCGTCTGATCACTCGCCTGTACTCCTTCAACTAAATCTACTTCCAGTTGCGGTAGATAAACCATTCAGACTAACAACGAATAAAACCAACTGACTTAAGTATAAAAAATATGTAAGTTCGCATATTGGGTTGAATCCACGTTTGAATGACGAAGCTGATATCACGAACAATCTCGAATCCGTCTTGGTCGCAGTAGCTCGCATTTCAACTCCACGAACGCAAAAAACATCGTACAATCATAGATTCACGAACGTCGAAATAGAACAGCTTGTTGTCGCATAGCGACGCTCACGGCGAGATTGGCAATCCAACAGATCACCATTTACAAAACAAAGGTTAAATGATGCTACACGGAGGCTCTCAGCTGGATTACGTCATGAAGAAGAAAAGTCCCAAAAACATTACATACAGCAGTTACCGCAACGAGCTCCAAGTTCCCACTTTGAATGAGTGTGCTCATCACTCAACGCACCATTAGAATCTGCCATGCCAATTAGGACATCCACAGGCAACTGGGCGCGCAGCGACGGAGATAGAGCCGACAGATTTGCAGAACATCTTCAAAATGTATTTCAGCCCAGTACAGCATTAAACGGGATCTCACTGACAGCAACATCAGATATCGACACATCTACGTATGAACCAATTGTGTTTAGACCACATGAGTTACTCAAAATCATATATGAACAACTCAACCCAAAAAAATCTTAAGGATGCGACCTAATATAACCAAAAATAATTATTGTACTTCCTCTCTGTGCAGTTCGAGCTATTTGCCAACTCTTCAACGTAATAACGAGACATGGACACTTCCCAGAGAGATGGAAAAAGTCGATCATCATAATGATACGAAAACCTGGCAAAGACCGCACAAACGCTTCATCATATAGACCAATTAGTTTACTAACGTGTATAAATAGGCCACTGGCTTATAAATAGCCGCTCGCTCCTTAGACTGGACTATAAGGTACTTCTATACAACACCGTTTTGAAACCAATCTGGATGTATGGCTCTCAGTTGTGGTGGAATGCCAGTAACAGCAGCGTGGATATAATGCAAATAACTCAATCACAACAAAGTTCTACAATAGGCTATCAGTACATCCAAATCATCTCGCGAGAGCCCTCACGCGAGTTTTCAGCAGTTCTCGTCTTCGCCGCAACGATCTTCCAATCCAGCGCTAATTATTCGGACCATGTAGCCTCTATTCAGTTAGAAAATGAATTATTTTAAGATTTGCAACCTTAGTGTTAGACTCATAAAGAGATGATCCCATAAATAAAACCAAGCTTAAAAAAAAATAATATTATTATTCCGAATTTGTTTCTTTAATTAATAAAATGCTAATCCAAATATGGCATTGCACAAACCCGTAACGATACGGCTATAACTTTAATCACAAAATAAGTATTAAAAAATTATGTCTCAAACCCGCGATGGACAAGAACAAAATTAATATCGCAAGCGCAAAAATAACCACGGCCGTTCGCTATGAAGCAAAGGAATGAAGTGAAAACTTCGGTGTTACAGTCCCGAAGAGTCTTATTGAATCAAGCTATGTGATCAGATCTAAAAATATTACTGAAGGGTACAATTAAAATAGAAAATGACCACGAAAAAGTTATATTACGGCGTCACAACAATATAAACCTTCCAAATAGTTAAAACATTAGCTCTGAAAAGACTACTATCAAAAGAGAAAAAATTCGAGAGTCTAATAAAGCAACGGAATTCCATGAGGTCATAGCACAACTTTTAAGTAAAGGACACGCAGTTAATCTTTCGAAAGAGGAAGCAAAGAAAGGCTCACCCCGAACTTGGTATCTTCCTCATTTTGGAGTATACAATATAAATAAACCGAAAAAGATGAGACTGGTATTTTGCGACGCATCAAAGGTTGATAGAGTTGACAGACGAGAATCTACCACTTCTAAATGTAATATTTTAGTTTCGTCTAGAATCAGCAGCTGGCACCTGGCTCCCTTAAAAAAGAAATGTCCTTACAAGTTAAACTAAAAAAATTATACCAAGACGTCTAATTGGCGAACCTTGCAATATGCATTTTAGAGAATGGCCTAAGCAACTAAGTAAATCTTTTCCAAATTCCACTCTAAGCCACAGTTAAAGGTCCTCGCTTAAAAAACTTTATAATAGATAGTCACGAAATCAAAGTAAATAGATGTATAATCATTTGATCATAGTTTATATAAACAATTTTATGTACACCAAATATCTGAAGTATTAGAAACCACAAAGGAAAGTGTCTGGGGTTCGGTACCGATATTACTAATTCCAGGTGTCAAAGGTACCAGGACGACAAAATTTCGTGAATACGATCCATAAGACCAGTAGATCATAGGTCCAAAGTGTCCAAAAGAGGAAGGGAGACCATACGTACGCTAGCCCCCATATATATGTAGCTTATAAGCACCAGTTTTAGTATTGAGCGTCCACGAGGTGTTACACTGCTCAATCGGCAGTAGGACTCAGCAAGGACGGCAGAGAGAACCAAACTTACGAGGTTTTAGAGCAGGCAACAGGGCTGATGGTTTCGCAGCTAAGCTCGAAGGGGCCTGTACGGCAGGTGTGCAACAACGAAGCCGCTATCGAAGGCATCACATCCTGGTGTTTTGGTGGAGCAGCGAGTTCGACACTCGGCCGGGCGAGAGGCTTATACTTCAACAAAGCCCCGGACTCAGACGCTGTTCCGAACGGGGCGCTAAAACTGTCTATTGTGGCTATTTCACTCAGCAAGCTTCGCCAGCCTGTATAAAAATTGTCTCCTAGAAAGTAAACAGAGGTTCCTCAAGCGTGAAAAACAAAGGACGAGCCGTCATTCTACAGGCCAGTCTGCATGCTGGAAACGGTAGGCTAGACTTTTGAGAGACTGATTTCCACGAGGCACTCTCTGGGGCAAAAAAGTGCTGTCTAATCAGACTGGGACAAGACCCTGTCTTGTCCCAGATTAATGTTAGCAGCACAGTGCTACTTGCCGATACTGACTTGGGCACAGAGGCCCACGATATAACGGCGAACATTCCCCAAGGATCGGTCCTAGGACCATTGTTGTGGAACGTGTACGACGGCATCCAGAGGTTGCAGCTACCAGTGGGATGTGACGTCATCAGCTTTGTAGCGCTGGTGGTAGTAGCCAAGCAACGAGAGGAGGTGGAGAGAGCGGATAATGAAGCCTTTAAGACAAAAGAGCAGTACCTCCGTAATGCATGTCTTAGCCTAGCTCTCCATAAAATGGAATCGGTGCTAGTTAGCAGTCGCCAGGTACTTCAAACGGCGCAGATAGAGATCAGTGGAATGGCCATAACCCCCCAGCGGACCTGGCCCCGAGGCCCCGAACAGAGGCCCCGCCAGAATCCTCCTGAACACCGGAGCCCCAAGACGGTACAGGTAAAGTCTTCTGATGAGCGTTGCCTCGGTGCCAGATTTGTACGCCTTACCCATCTGGCCAAAGGCAATGAATACGCCTAGTTATAGAAGAGGGGTTGATAAAGCATAGAGGTTAGGAGCCTTTAGAGTCCTAGTCATTGCGAGATTGGCCCCGCTAAAAACACGATCACGAGAGCTATATATTTTTTTCCTACAGGTAAAATCGCCTGTAGGGTTGTAGTGCTGCGTTTGCTAAGACCGCAGCATCAGTCCGTACCGTACCGTACCGTACTTTTAGAGAATGCTTAAGTGGTTAGTAGCAAAACATTCAGTGGTATCACTTGGAGTGATTTTATACCAATGAATTTGAATATTATTTGATTAAACATATATGGAAGACTTTTTATAGGGTTACAAAAAAATGTTGATATCAATTACAAACGTTCACGCAATATCTGATATTAAATTAAAAAACTTCTTTTCGAGGTAAAATAACGGTGACAAAACAATATTCCACGCCAAATATATCTAATATCAATTATGGTGATGAAAAAGTGCAAAGTATGCATAAAAAATTACACATTAAAAATATTCTTATTCTCCAGGTAAAACAATAACAATTAGCAATATAAATGTGCCGGGTAAGACTTTTTTTCTCTGGGCGCTCGATTCACAGTTAAGTAGTCTTCAACTGCTAAAGGAGTCTCCAAAATATGTACAGGCCTATTCAAAGGCCAAAAACGGCAAAGTTTTTTTATACATTACAGATAGATACATTATAGATAGAAAACAGATGATAAATGATTTCTAATACATTTGTATTGCTCCAAGTCCTTTAGAGATCTTCAAGACCAGGTCTATGAACACTTGCATCGGGTATACTGAACGAAAGGTAATTGCTATCATATCAAAGAAACATCAAGAAGCCAAAGAAAATTAGTATAAATTCTATAATTATAGATCCGTAGATAATTTGCTCAAGGATTGCACAGCTGGAAAAAAATGCTTTTGATGTAACAAGGAGGGACACATGCCGAAAAATGGCACGGAACTTTCACGTTTCCGTGAAAGTCGTCAGAAGCTCGAGCCGAGTAAAGAATTCGCCTTCACTGCGTGGATTGGGAATTAAAATCACAAAAGCATTAGAATGTTTTGAAGTTGAAGTGGACGAGGAGACATCAAGTTACAAGTTTATTATGGTTGCAGATAAAGACATGATGTATACCGGACTGCTGGGACATGACATCATGTCTAAGTTCAACTTTACATCATCCGCGGATGTATATAAGCTTAGAAGACAAAACTCGTGGGGTTGCACGAGAACAGATGTATATTTACAACGTTACCAATGCAAGCACTGAAATACATCGTCCTTCTCAGTACGTACAGAGCCCCATTCGGATTTCGGAACTCTCCGGGAGTATTTAGCTGATATGTTAATCATGTGTTTCAAGAATTGATCAACAAGGACGTTTTGGATTTGTACGTGGACAACATCTTTATTTATGCGGAACGGCAGCAATGGGGGTGAAGAGGTTAGCGCGGACGTGCACAGAGAAAGCGGAGACGGCGTGGAACGTAACGGTTCCGAGTTACTATTTATACGGACTTCTCTGAATCCTAAACTCCTGAGGCTAAGTCAGCACGGTGAACGTTAAGGAACCAAACACTACAGAAACAACAAACTAAAACAAAGCAAAAACTGCTTAAATGCAATGGACAAAATATTGCAGAATATTACTCTATTAAATTCTTAATTTATAATTTTTTACATTTTTTCTATACTTCCATTAATTTACCACCTAAGCAATATCCATGTATCTAATTAGCTATAAAAATTGAACTTTTATATTAAAAAAGTTAGTCTCAAACAATCTATTCTGAAATCATTCATTTCTCCACGTCCAATTTGTTCAAGGGCAAATTGCGGCAACAAACCAGCAATCGGTTTATGTTCCCTTTGCTCAAACTTAATCATTACAGATTAATATTTTGGTGACCCCGACGTGATCCTACAAGCCCAGGATCACCAATCGAAAGGAACGATTAGTGATTTCTATCGTTCCACAATACAAAATTCAGGAAGACTCCTGCTAAGAAAACAATAGAATTTGATAAAGGGCACCACACTTCCCTCAGTCCATAAAAAAGTGTTCAGTTTCTTCGACCACTAGCAGCAAATAAAACACTTTTTTATAGGTAAAAAATGGGTAAAAACA
The DNA here is from genome assembly GCA_035045925.1 of Drosophila atripex. Taxonomy (NCBI): domain Eukaryota; kingdom Metazoa; phylum Arthropoda; class Insecta; order Diptera; family Drosophilidae; genus Drosophila; species Drosophila atripex. The sequence goes on from JAWNOP010000038.1 coordinate 100,972, forward strand.
CTTTTTTATGGGTACTAAAAATCTTTATGGGCAGTGTCAATTTTTTCGACCACTAGCACTCTAGCAGCAAATAAAACACTTCCAACGGTCAAAATAGATGAACGAAAAGATGGAAGGACAGAATATTGCCCCTAAAATTATTATAGAGCTGCCGTTGATGAGGCGAGCGCTCAAGGCCTCCTAGATGCCCAGCAGGAAATTGGGCAGGAGATCGCAAGATGCATCCGGAATTACAAACAGGATGGGCCGAATCGAAAACAAAAGGCATCATACTTTCAAACGAAACTAGCCATTCTCGAAAAGGCTTGGGAAAGATTCGTTGAAAATAATCCGAAAGATACATCAAGTATGCTGAGGACCTCCGGATCAGTTGTGAGAAATACGCCGCCACATTCGAAAGCAACCGTGACAAGCTGATGCAAGGCACGAGTCGAAAGCAAGAGGCTCAAGAACAAAAAGAATGTCCGATTCAAGAGCAATCGGTGCCTTACGAGAGTTTAAGGCATTCGGGGGAGGCCCAGGAGACCAACTAAAATCTTTATGGGCTCAAGTCAAAGAAATTCACTTGACAGTCTACGAGGAATTTGAAAACCCCATAGACAGTGGATATGACACAGGCATACAGGCATACTACAGAGGTGCAGAATGCCATTATGGCAAAGGTTACCCCTATGACAATTAGCATTGATGTGCAAATGCCCCGGATAAACATTCCAAAATTTTACGGGGATGCAATAAAATGGAACTAATTCCATAATCTATTTTGACGGGGATGCAATGAAATGGAAGCAACTCTAACTACTAACTAACATTCTAATAGTAAAGAAAATATTTCACCTAAAATCCTGTCTTTTTGGAAATGCGGAGAGATTAATACGCCGCATCGAGCTGAATGAGGACAACTATTTACATGCATCGCTCATCGCGAATACAGTTATTCGTTGGCTACTTCATCAGAGCCCAGTCTTTGACAGTGCCAAATCCATATGTAATCAGCCGAGCAACAATCAACTTTAGGATAACAGAAGCCGTTATGCGATATATAGAATAGTAGAACGAGACCGCGAACAGTTTGTCTTAAGCAAGAGATACAGAAAAAACGACGGTAAGTTAAGACCAAATCATTATTTCGTAAAATACTCTATATCTAGCATATCCACACATTAAATAAACCTATGAGACCACTTAGAAAACCATCCTCTCACAGTTCAGAAGTGGGATACTAATGTGGTGATGCAGTGCAGTGGAGATATAGTCGAAAATATTGGCAGAATAGTCGGCGTGGAAAGTTGGTAATGGGAGCAGCCCCAGATATTACTCGATACTTGTGCGTTGCAGACAAATTCAAAAGAAAACCCAAACAGTGTAAACAAGAAGGGATTCTGTGTATAAGGGCGACGTGGGAAAATTCGCATTGGAAAAGACATTTTTGAAAAGAATTCATAAAAATGATCAAGATAGAAGATCTAAAGGTGGAACAGTTTAGATGCAGCTGCGGAATCCAGAGCAGAGTTAGTACAACGAGAGTTGCAAAACAGCATTGCAGCAATACATTTTGCAACAATTAAGCAGCTAAGAGATGCAGCCGAATCATATTTCGTAAACAGAGGTCGGACAGTAACAAACAAAAAGAAGTTCGTTCCTAAATACAAAGGAGTACAAAGGAATACAAGTTCGTTCCTTTGGCAAAGCCAAAGGATTTGAAGACATGTTTCAAGTGTGGAGAGTTAAGACACTTTACCAATTCGTGCCCAAGTAAGGAGGAGAAGTCCTGCTGTACCAAATGCAATACTCTCCATTCAATCACGGAAGGTTGCCAAACTGCAAAGGTGATGCGTTTAGGTGCAACGAATCAAGACAAGTTACTTACCATAATAATCCGCATCAATTCAAAGAGCTATAACGCATTGATTGATACTGGTAGCCAAGCTAGTATCATTCGAAAGTCGGTTGCGGAAGAATTAAATGCAGATCGGCATGAGTGCTCAATGAGGATTAGAGGTATATGTGGAGGGTCCTGTATTCTTACTGAAGAAGTCGTTATCCAAATGGACGTTGAAGATAAGACCCTTTATGCAAAGTTATTCGTAGCGGACGACAAGCTTTTGCAAGCAGACCTTTTGCTGGGACAAGATGTCATTATAACCCCAATATGCCCAGTTAACCTTTAAGTTTGCGAGCGTTGCGGCACCCGCAGCCATTGCAACCGAATGTGGTACTCATAAGCTTTTTGTTACTATGAAAAACGATCAGGAAAGAAGTCAACTGCGTCAGTTGTTGAGCAAGTTCGAAGATGTCTTCTCTACAAGATTGCAAGGAATAGGAAAAACAAGCATCGTCCAAGCCAAAATAGATGTTGAAAGCAACCAAGTAGATTCCCAGCCGCCATACCGAATTCCCGAGCCAAAGAAAGATATAGTTGCTAAGATGTTGGACGAGTTATTGCAGCAGGATATTATTCAACAATCTACGTCAGAGTATGCCAGCCCTGTTGTACTCATCAAAAAGCCGAACGGTAGTGACCGACTATGTGTTGTTTACCGCCGTCTGAACAAGTTGTTAAAGAAGAGAATTTTCCGGTCCCGAATATCGAAGAGCGTCTTCAAGAGGCAAAACGATTTAAGTATTTTATCTCACTGGACGTAAATAGCGGATATTATCAAATTCAGAAGCACCTGATAGCCAACAGTTTACCGCATTCGTCACCACAGATGGACTGTACGAGTTTAAGCGACACCCGTTTGGGCTAAAGAATACCCAGCAATTTTCAATCGTCTCATGGCAGAAATACAAAAGCGAGTGCATCAAGGAGATTTGATTCACTATATGGACGACATTCTTATTGGTAGCAATAATTTCGAGGATATGTATGCCAAGCTAGAATGAGTCCTTACAGTATTGCGAGAGTGCGGACTAACTCTAAATCTGGATAAATGCAAGTTTTACGAGCAGTCTATCACGTTTCTAGGATATCAAATACACGATGGAAGTATCAGCCCAGGAGTAGTAAAGACGAACGGTATTTCCATGTTCCCTACACCGACCAACGGCATCGAAGTACGTCAGTTTTTAGGACTTTTTAGGAACAGGATATTTTAGGAAATTTTACGCCGGATACGCTATTATATTAAAGCCTTTACGTATGCTATTGCGAAAAGCACAGACATTCAAATGGGAGCAGCGCCAAGAAGACGCGTTCACCGAATTGAAAAGATGCCTAACATCAGAACCTGTTATTACAAGTTATCGGCTAGATGCTGCACATTGGCTGCCGTACTGATGCAAAATGAGGAAGGTCAATTAATGCCAATTGCTTATTTTAGTCGAGCATTATCAAAGCCTGAGAAAAATTACCACAGTTACGAGCTAGAAGCTCTAGCCGTCGTCAAGTCGTTGGTGCGATTTCGGTATTATGTCTACGGTAGAAATGTTCGAGTAGTTACCGATTGTAGTGCCCTGAAATCTTCAATATAAAAGAAAGAACTAATACTCCGAATTGAACGATGGTGGTTAAGGATCCAAAGAATATGACATCGAGATTGTACATCGAGCTGCAATACTGATGTGACACGTTGATTCTTTGAGACGAGCACCTTTCGAAAACTTACATGAAATGGAGACCACATGTCTGAAGATTTCCAAAATCCTAATAGATGAAGCTGACTGGTTATTCGCAATACAATTACAAGACGAGAAGATTTAGAACTTCATAGCTGATATGACAAGTGAAACCTGAAGAAAACTGAGTACGATGAGTACGTAATAGAGCAAGATCGCTTATTTGGAAATATGACAACAAGTTGCTATGGGTTGTGCCGAAACAGGTACCAGGCACCAGGTATACTTAGGTACCAGATACTCCACGAACGCGACGACAACGCAGGACATATGAGAACAGATAAAATAATGAAGCGCATTCTTAATTTGTTTTGGTTTCCCCGAATGCGATATTTCGTCAAGAGTTATATAAAGTCATGCATAGGTTGTGCGCTACAAGATACCAAGTGGATGCAAAGAAGAAGACTATCATTACGACGACATCAAACCCATCCCAATTTCTACGGTACACATGGAATGAACATGTTCTAGTTCTTGTTGTAAAGGCGTCACAAAGTTTACTATAGTGCGAGCCACAACAAGTACTGCGACTTAACATGTCTTGGATATCCTGCAAGAGGTTACGAGCTATTTGGGAATGCCAGGACGAATCATCACCGATCGAGGTACCGCCTTTACTTCGAAAGATTTCGAAAAATATTGCAAGTCGAGCAACGTCAAGCACATCCTTAACGCTGTAAGGAGACCGAGAGCCAACGGTCACGCAGAGCAAACCAACTGGATTATTTTATCCATGCTACTGCCTTCGAACGAGAACGAAAAGCGATGGGACGAAAAGCTACGATCTATCCAGAGGAGCATTAATACCAAGGTAAATAGCACAACTATATGTTCCCCATTTCAGCTCCTGTATGGATACGAGCCAAGAGATATCCTAAAGAACACTCTGACCAGCGTGATCCAGAGTCAACAGCAGAGTTTTATGACAGTTGTCGAGTTGCAGAAGCTATGAGCAGACGCTGCAACTAGGGTCAATGATCAAAGAGCTGCAGCCAAGAAATGTTACGACGTCAAACACGCTAGGTCAACACCATATAAGCTAGAAGATATTGTACTGGTAGAGAACGAGCCGAGCAGCACAGGTACTTCACAAAAATTGGAGACGCGCTATAAAGGACCTTTTATTGTCAACAAGGTGTTGCTAAATGACAGATATCTAATCGAAGATATCCCATATGCCCAACGAAAGCAGAGACATTATAAGTAGGTTTATGCGCTGGTGTCAACTCCCAGAAGATGACGACGATGACTCGGAGGGCGATCCCATCTAGGAATCTCGCGAGGACGCTGAGAAGTTATCTGGAAATGCCGAATGTAATCAGATGAGCAACAATCAACTGTAGATAAACAGAAGCTGTTATGCGATATATAGAATAGTAGAACGAGACTGTTAAAAAAAGCCGCGAGTAGTGAGTCTTAAGCAAGAGACTACAGCAAAAACGACGCTAAGCTAAGTCCAAATCATTATTTTGTAAAATACACTATATCTAGCATATCCACACATTAAGTAAATCTATAAGACCACTAAGAAAACTATCCTCTCACACATACAGGAGTTGTCCATTACAATCTTAGAAGCCCTTGCGTCATTAAAAGGACTTGGCATCAATGTATTCTCATGGGATACGTTTTTAGTAGTCTTGCTTACCGATAAGTTTTACGTGTTTAATAGGGGTCTATTTAAGCAGACATATGGCAACTCAATAGAGATCCAGCCGCTACAAACGATGCTGGAATACTTAGAGCAAAGAATCAGAGTCTTGAGCTCCGGAAAGAAATCGGCATCATTGAAAGTAGAGTCAAAAAATCTGGCGTGCGCGTTCAGTACGTCAGACAAACAATCATCATGCTACTATTGCAAGGCTCAAAATCACGCGTTATATAAATGTTAGGAGTTCCGCGCAAAAACAGTAATCGGAAGATTAACTTGGGTACAAAAACAAAAAAGGTGTGTCAACTGTTTCATGACCGAACTCTAGTCAACGGAATGTAAAGGAAGGAATTATTTCAAGTGCGACAAAAAGCATCACACCTTGTTGCACCTGGAATCAAAAAGCCTTCATTCTGCTTCAAGTAGCGGTCCAGGCAGAGTACGCACAAGTAGCAAAATTTCGAGCCCTGCTAGACTCAGGATCACAGATCAATTTGATCACTGAGAGATCGGCATAATTTTGTCATTAAAACGCCACGATACAAAACTCCGGATCGAAGGCATTGGAGGTTAGCCAAAAATGAGAAGAACAAGAGTAACTATTCTCGTTAGCTCTCTTCATGGGGATTTTAGCCAGAGCATCGAAGCCTTTGTTCTTCCCAACATCATATCATCATTCTACTTCAAGTAGCGGTCCAGGCAGAGTACGCACAAGTAGCATAATTTCGAGCCATGCTAGATTCAGGATCACAGATTAATTTGATCACTGAGAGATCGGCATAATTTTGTCATGAAAATGCCACGATACAAAGCTCCGGATCGAAGGCATTGGAGGTTAGCTAAAAATGAGAAGAACAAAAGTAACTATTCTCGTTAGCTCTCTTCATGGAGATTTTAGCCAGCGCATCGAAGCCTTTGTTCTTCCCAACATCATATTCCCAACATCACCAACCAGCTTAACCACTTACCCATTGTGCATTAAAAATACCCAATGAGTGTCCATTAGCAGATCATCAGTTTGATAAACCTGGAAGGATAAATATACTAATCGGTACCAAGTACTATTACTCGCTACCAAAACAGCAGAACGTCGGAAGAGATGGTGCCGAAATTGACGCATTTATTGAAAAGTGTTGGAAGCTAGACAATTTGGACGACCAAACGAAACATCGATCTCCGTCAGCGGTACATTGTGAGAAACACTTTGTAGGAACTCTGAAAACAACAGAACACGGAAGATTTCCTGTGAAACCACCGTTCGCCGATCACCCTTCAGCCCTGGGGGAGTCGAAAGATATTACTATGAAAAATTTCTTAGCTCTAGAGTGACGAGTAACGGTGATGTTCGAAAATGGTATGCCCACTTCATGAACGAATTTGATGCCTTGGAACATATCAAGCTTGTTCCAACAACACATGTACCCAAAGATCACTATTTCATAATCACATCACTGTGTTCTGAAACATGAGAGTAGCAGCACAAAACTGCGTGTGGTGTTCGATGCTTCGTGCAAAGCATCAAGTGGAAAATCCTTGAACGATATGCTACATACAGGACCCACTGTTCAGAGCGAGTTATTGTTTCAGAACGCTTCAGAACACACAAATATGTGTTCATGGCGGACAAAGAAAGAATGTACCGTCAAGTATAGATAAATCCAGATGATCAGTTCCATCAGCTTATAGTTTGGAGAAACCCTCCATCCGAGGATCCGAGGATGAAGTACTATAGACTTAAAACCGTCATGTATGGAACCAAAACAGCTCCATTCTTAGCCACAAAATACTAAATTGTTTAGCAATCCGGTCACGGGACAACTACCCGATGAGCTCTGCGGCGCTTGATAATGCCTTTTATGTAGACGATTGCCTGACGGGTGCTGACTCAGTGGCAGAAGCAGCTTAAATCCAAAGTGAACTGAATAAAATATTAATACCTCATGGTTTCCTCATATTAATACCACCAATTATGAAAGTGGTGCTCAAATAATGCAGAACTACAGATAGGAATACCCAAAGAGGATTCCGTAAGCGATGTAAAATTGGGTGAGACCTTGGAGCAATATAGTGTGAAAACCCTCGGCCTTATATAGATCCCCAATAAAGACCAACAAATGCAGCAAAGCGAAACTCTGGTCATCACAAAGCGAGTGATTTGCTCTGAGTTGTCACAAATCTTTGACCCAATAGGTTTATTTGCGCCAGTTGTTATAAAGGCTTGGGATGATGAATTGCTTTTGGAACTTCATTCCGATTGGAAAAACTATCGCTCTGACCTGCAAAGTCGGAATGAATTGCAAATTCCAAGACACATATTTGACGGAAAGGTACCAGTCACGCAAGAGTTACACACCTTCGTGGACGCCTCAGAAAGAGCATATGGCGCAGCAATATACATACGAGCAACCTATAAAAATAAGCAAACCTCAGTAAGGCTGCTATTTTCCAAGTCCAGAGTGGCACCCACAGCGAAGCAATCTTTACCCAGAATAGAGTTGTGCGGAGCAGTCCTAGGCGCAGAACTGACGTACAGAGTCAGACAAGATTTACGCAATTTAGAATAAAAAAAATTCGTCAGCATACCGGCCGCTAAGGACACACTCGGATGGGAGGTATACAACTGTAGGCACAGTAACTCCTTTTACAAATTACAACGGATTGTTGCTTACATGCTGCGGTTCTGTTATAAGGCTAATAGAGCGCCAACGAAGGCACTATGTCTGAGCGAGCTAAACCAGACACGCACAATTATCCTACGCACAATTTAGCAAATTTCACGCGGAGTGCAAACAGCTCAAACGTTATAAAACAGTGGACAAAAAGAGTTCCCTTGTGTCATTGGCTCCCATCTTTGGACCTGATGGGTTAATACGAGCAGGAGGCAGACTCGAACACTCAAACCTATCCGAGGACGGAACATCCGGCGTGCGATGTACCAGAGAGAAGCCCAAATTAATGAGTCAAATTATGACTCTAATCTACCAGGAAATCTACCAGCCGAGCGAGTCACGCAGGCTCACCCGTTCTATAACTCTGGAGTAGATTACTGCGGCTCCATATGGATTCATCACAAGATTTGAGGTAAACAACCTGACAAAGCCTATATCACAGTATTCTGTTGTTTCTCCACGAAATCAATTCATTTGGAGTTGGTAAGCGATCTCACCACAGACGCCTTTTTGGTCGCTCTCCGCCGATTTCTTGGACGTCGAGTTAAGTCCCAAGTCGTAATATACTATCATTGTCCATTCTGAAACTACCATTTTCGTGGTTCCCAATTGACGAACGTAGGAGAATGCAGTTCCATTCTGGACCATTTTCAATATCCATTTGCACAGCTTGAGCTGTATCTAATGCATCACTCTCGGCAACGTAGATCACCGTTTAATATTGTTGGAACCATGGCCAATTCGGTGTTATTTTGTGTACTCGACTCCACGTATTCAGAAGATATGGCCAAAACTATCACAAATTTTATGGGTAATGAGGACTTCCTTTTACAGCTGCTTCAGAACCAGACATCCATTGTGGACTCCACCATCAATTTGATGCGAAAAGGAAGTTTGGCTACCAACAACCGCTTAAGATTGTTGGAACAACAGATGACCCTCATAAATAAACAACGAGGACAGTACCAAAGCGCACATTAGGAGCAAGCATTTATGATCCCCACGACAAAATGGAATCTACTTGCAAATGGTTTACAGCGAATGCAGAATGAGATAACTAATGTGTTAACTGATGTTTGCCAAAGAAGCTACGTAGCTACGAGACCAACTCGGCCAAATTCGGGATCATTTACCACCCAACCAGATTTTGTCAGTCGTTACCATTGCCCTTCAGCTCTACAAAATAATGTATGCGCAAGGCAGTACAACTGATACCCACCCCATTTTTGGAATATCAATACCACTGGTGTCGTCAGAGTTATATGATGTCTTCAGCATTGTGCCCATTCCAATATGGGAATTGAAAGGTTGGACGTTGTACAATCTCCAGACAACGATTATAGCTGTCAATGTTCATAGAAATTGTTTTATAAGTTTTAGTGAGGACGATATCAAAAAACCCTTGTACCATGGCCTGTAATTGGTTCCATCGTTCCAAACGATTCAATGGAACATCCAACATACATGGTTCGGGGAGTGGTGTGTGGGGCGTTCCAGTCAAAAAATGGGCCGAAGGAAGTGGATCCAAAGTCTGATCCCCAGCTGAGCAGAGAGGGCGAGAATTGAGTAGTTAGCTCTTCAAATGTTAAAGCCGTAGATCCCATGATGCGTCGCATGTGGAGTTTAATGGAACGTACTCCAGTTTCCCATATTCCTCCAAGGTGCGACACAGATAGAGGGATAAAGTGCCAATTGATTGTCTAACTGCACAAGAAATTGGCCAAGTCTTGGTCATTGGTTTGGTCCAGCCTTCTTGAACTGTCGTTCCATTGTCCGAATAAAGGTCTGTTGGCGTTGAGCGTCGTGATATAAAACGCTGAAAAGCCGCGATGAATGCTTTCGTAGTCAGATCTCTAACCACCTCGATGTGGAGTGCCTTTGTGGGTAGGCAGACCCTTGATTCTTTTATTGATATCGGCCATGCGTAATCAAGTCCAAGACCCAGTATTGTTGTCGAAGAATGTTGAATGTGGCATCACGCCAGTATTTAAATATTTAATCCGGCTCGAAGACCAGAAAATTTGTATGATTAGAAAGTAGACCGCCGTAAGTTAGATCTGTGTAGAAGTAGTCTTCCGCAATAGAAAACAAGGCTTGCAGCGAAATATAGTTTTTCGAATAATATTTCACCTCCAAAGACCCATTATTGTTGTCGACGAATGTTGAATGTGGCATCTACGCCAGTATGTAAATTTTTAACGTGAACATGTCGAGCTAATAGGTCCGCAAGCGGTGAGTGTTTTTTTATGGGATCAAGATAGGATGCTTGATAATGTAGCTGACGGCGGCTCGTTCAATTCGTCCACCAACTCGCATTATTCCTTGTGAATCGATGAGACCATTCATGCGACTAAGTTTGGACTTGCTGGGAAGTTGGCCACCCTTCTCAATCTGTTGGTACTCCTTTCAAAACTTCTTGCGTTGAACGTGACGAATGAGGCGAAATCTTGTTTCTCTAGCTTCTTTGATGTAAGGAATTGTGCGTATTGGTTCCGGCCTCGGATGAGGTTAATAAATCAATAGCAGTAGCTTGGTAGGAGGCGGGTCCACGATGAAACCTTCCTGATCAGCAACTCCTCCATACTATCCTCCCGAAAACTATGTAGTGTTGTGGGCTTTGACAGTCGTTCCTCGATGCTGCATTCTTCAGGAACAGATAGATTGGCCTTTGAGACTGGCCACTCAAGTTGAGGGTTGGCCAACCATGGGGGTCCGTTCCACCAGATGCTATGTGAGGTGAGCTTGGAGGCGGGAGTCCTCGGGAAGCACAGTCAGCCGGATTGTCTTCTGAACGAACGTGATTCCAGATCTTTCGTGGTGCTGTGCTTAGGATTTCCGCAGTTCGATTGCAGACGTATGTGTTCCAGCGTCTGGGGGGTGAGGTAGCCAATGCAGTACGATCTCTAAATTCGTCCAGCATGAAGTGCTGTAAATAGGATTCGTTAGTGACGATTTAACAGTAGAGAGTAACCGGGTGAGAAGGAGCTCTGCATTAAGCTCCAAACTTTATCAGTGGAGCCACACGAGTCTTGGCAGCTACCAAGGTAAAGAAATATCTGTCACTGTTAGAAACTCGGCTCTATATAACGGCTCAGTATGCGTTGGACGACGCGTCTGATAACCTATGCAGCTCAATCGGTTGACCAGAAAAGGCAATGTTTCGGGAACACGGCAGCTCGACAACATTGGCGACAAGTGTTCGCCATCGTCCAATCAAAGCTTTGGGAAGTGGCTCATCGCAATGAAGTGCAGCAGTCCATCTCTCCTGAAAGAGTAGCTTTAGCATGACAGTGGCTGGAGCGATAGGTGTTGCCTCCAGTCGGGATGTCATCCACATTGGCATCGTGGCTGAGAGCGCGTGCTGCTGCTGTATGGTCGGTCATTGATATAGTCATCGGCTAATTCAAAACTCGAACGGCAAGAAATGGTGAGGGGGCTAGACCATAAGTGACTGTCAGGAGTCTGAAGTGACGAATGGGTTTGGCTCTCGCCCTTTTACCAAATGATGCGTTGGAAATTCGTGTGTTTCCCAGCGACTTCTATTCCATGGAAGATTTTTTCAATAACCGCACAGAACACATATCGATGTTGTCTAAATCGCAGGCAAACTCCAATAAGATCCCGCTGAATAGGAGGTCCAACGTGGAGGCGATCGTTGAGTGAAAATCCAAAACTGGCCCTTCTGGAACCATCAAAAACAACTCGAGACTTAGTTTTGCGACTGTTGAGTTTTAGGATCGCATGGTGTAGTAAATCGTCTATCTCAGCTGCTGGGAGCTGCTCCATGTGACCACGTACGAGGTAGTCATCCATAAAATTCATATATTGCTTCTTCAGGTCTGGATATCGACGAAATTTCCTCTTCAGTGAGGCAAACCAGATTATGACCTGGGGTAGGGTTGCGCTGATGGGTGAAGTAGACTCATTAAAAGAGTATTCCACAATTTATTTTCCCTCCTGAGAATGTGTGTGTGTAGCTGTGAAGTGAGCCGCTGATGGGTCACTAGCGTCAATAAATTCCTTAATAGGGTGAACCTGGTCCATCTCCATGAATGATCGTACGAGACCGTCTAGGTCCGCATGATGCGTGGTAGCAATGTGGTTGTCGCCACAGGTATTGTATGAACCTGTAATGACCCAACCAAAGAGTGTCCTCTTTCTTTCTCAAGTGTATAAATTCCATAACTGATCGGCTCCAATGAGAACGTCGATTGGATCGGGTGTGCCAAACATAGGATCAGCCAATGGTAACTCGCAGATCTGCTTCCATGATGAAGAAGATGTTTCTATAGAATGGGCCGGTAGAGAAGTCGTCAATGAGGAAAAAATAGACGCATCTAAGTATAAGGTGTGCTTGGAGAGTCAAAACTGTAGTTTTAGCTGAGCGCGTCTTCGAATAATACCGGCGCTGTTGGCGGCAAGACCCTGGACTGAGATTCAAGCATGAATGCGACGCACACCAATGTGTTGAATGCATCCGAAGCCAATGTTATGGTAGATCCAGTGTCATGTAGCATCCTACAGGTAGTAGTTCTGCCCCATGAGTCGACGAAATTTGCTAGGATGGTGGGCAGAAAATCCTTGACGCCTGGTGCAGGAATATGTTCCAACGTGTGATGAGTGACGATTGGGTCTCCTGGGCTGGCTGCGCCTGGTGACAAAGCGTTATTGCGATGATGCCGAACTAGTGTGTAGAGCATCTAATAGTGAGGGCGCGGACGAAGCGTACTGTCTACTATTTCCTAAAAATAAAAATTGGTAAAATTTGATGAGATGCTCCGTGAAGTAGCGAGTGATGTTTACACCGGCGAGTGATGTTACGCTGTGAGTCATGATGCAATTATGGGGCCCTTCGAGATTCAATCCCAAAAATAGGGTGCATCTGTATAGTTGATTGCAAGAAATGCACACACCATTCCATGTTGGCGACTTTAAGCCTGCGTATAAGGTAGCAGCTGATCGTCGATCTGGCGGTGCTCTGGAGTGTTGAGAAGCCTCCAAAATATAACAGCGAGTAGTGAGGAAGTTCAAAATCTGCGTGATTTGCATCTCCAACTCCTTGCACTCGTTCCAAGCTTGGTGGGTATCGAGGTCCAATTTGGATGACAAAATGAAAATTAACCATGGGTCCCGCTGTTCGCAGTCCAGCGCTCGAAGTCCTCGAATCACCTCGTCGGCCCCATTTGCTGGCTTGCGTAAAATACTGATGTGTTCACCTGTGGTGCTGGAAAGTGTCATAAAGTTGTTGAAGAATGATCGCAGGATGAGTGATCGCTTGTTGTATCGAATTTCCGACCTATCCCACGCTTTGCTGTAGTTGTCGTTTGTCACGGCGATATGTTTGATTAAGGCTAGGGCTTCTCCATGTAAATATGATTTAAAATAATGAATCAGTTGGCTGATTATTGCTGATGGATCCCTTAACCGTATCCAAAAAAATGGTTCCAATTCTCGTAATTACCTGAAAACGTAGGCAGTTTTATCCGCTCCAACTGAATATCTGCTCCTATTCGCTCCGAAGGCCGTGTTCCGTTGACAGTAGCAACACTGTTGGCAGCCGCATTCAATTTGAGCTCCGCTAGGGTGCTGCTTAGATGAGCATGATTGGTATAATGCTTCTCCTCATATACATCGAGGTCATCGTCAGCGTTCTCCCAATCTGGGTCATTTTGGAACATCTTGAAACATCTTGGAACGTCATCCTGGGTCATCTGTCGTAAGTCGGAGAAAACGTACATAATTTTCCTTAAGTTGCGCTAGGCTAGCTTCTAGCGTACCAATGGATTGAATATCTTCTGCACACTAGGATACCGAGTTGTATGCCCGTGTGATCGTAGATTTGCAGAAGCCCCGTTGTTGAATCACATTCGACGAGTGACGAATCTTTAGACCTCTAAAGGTGCCAGTTTAATAATACCCTGAATCCAAATATGTTTTCTCGAAGAACCAGAAAATTTGTATGATTAGAAATAAGACCGCCGTAAGTTAGATCTGCATTTATTTGGGTTTTGTTTGGGTTCACTGAGCATTTTTTATCGTTTATTTCCGATGCGCTGGGCTACCGTTGGCAGCAAAAAGTGACTGACTTAAAATTACGTGGCTTTAGCACAGGAACATGCTTCGAATAAGAAGGCTTAAAATAAGATAAAATAAACATAAAAGCCCAAGTGGCATGATTTTGAACGCCTTACAATGGAAAGCTCATAAGGTATGCGCTTTTTGTAAGGTGTACAGATCTAGAAACTGATGAGAGCTGGGCTTCAAATACATAGGAAATTATAACAAATAAGAATGATAAAATGTAAGCTTAAATACGGGATGACTCGTTCCCAAACAGGAATATTGATATGGTTTTACAGCAAATACAAATCTCAACCTTCTTCGTATCGGCCCATTAGCCATCTCTGGTTTTTCTTTCCGAAATTCCAAAGGCTTTCTAACGAAATCAATACTTCAATACATTATTTATGGATGTCTCACAATTATTTGACCGTGGCTGGACCATCGTGGGAAACTGAAACAAGCTTCCCATTCTCCCTTTTTCAGAAAACACGAGATCATAGACGCTGGTGTACCCCAAGAAAGTGTGCTGGATCCGATCCTGTATATCCTCTACATGGTGGAAATTCCGACAAGCGTTCCGACATTTCCGTTCATTTCACTGCTTCTCATGATAGCGAATGTTTTCGCAAAATATTTTGGTGAGCTTGCGTTATGTTATAATTTGTTTAACTTTGCAGAGGGTATACTAATTTTGTTTAAGTGTGTGCAATGAATGAAGTGACATCTCCGAACTTATAATATATATATTCTTGAACAAAATTACCTCTTTAGTTGCTATTTATACTGCCACAGTATATATCTTGATCACAGTCAACTATATATTATAAATGTTTGTCGCCACTTAGGGGACTACCGTCCACTGTAATATAAGCTTTAGCTTTCCAAATATTGTTTTTAAAAATAAAATTGATTTTACTATGCAATTCTTATGAGTATCGGCCAACTATATCCTATTAGATTCATATTTTGTTAAATAAAATTTCTTATAAACTTGAACCATCAAGTTGAAACCAATAGTTTTTTCAGTTCTTGCGGTCTTAAAGCACTGTATTATTTGGTAATCCAAATATATTTCAGCTCTTTTTGTTTATTTTGTTCACGTATTTGAAAAGAAGTTCTGAATTTATTTTTTTGCACTTTTTGTAACATATTCTTTCTCCTTGAAGCTGGACGTTGTTTACGACTTTAGAAGAAACCATGGCGCTGATGACTGTCGCCCCTTCTCTGTCTACTTGGAAACGGCTTGGCTCAGTCCAATGGGGTGTGGGTGAAGTCGCAGCCAGTTTGAACATAAACCGTCGTAGACAAAGATGAGGAAATTGAGAAGAAAAGTGGTAAGAGCCAGCTCATCTTTGGGTGAATGATTCTATCGACTCTAATGACACTTCCTTCCATGTGGACTCAGCGCTAATCAGTGGGGTCAACTCATATTCAACTGCCATGTTCTGATCCGAAGTGGTCTAAATAAATAAGAAATAATATTAAAATAATAAAGAAATATTTATATAATTTGATAAGCTCAAAAGTGGTGGTAGAACAAAAACTTGTATGTGAAAAAAGATTAATATGTACGATATTATTCAGAAACGAAAGCAAAATATAGGAAGTTTTTCCATAGGTGTGAATGCTTGGTAAGTAGTTTAGATACTCATTCAGCTGTTCCGATTCTTCCTCGGACGTTGGGCCCAAGATAATGTAGGTGGCTTCCACCTTTTTAATTACATAGAATTATGTCTATATGAAATCGGAGACAATCTTGACTGATCTCTCTTTCCAGGCTTGATTGGTTACAAAAATAAATTAAAGTTAAGATACCACACTAATCAATTCGTATTCCTTACGGTTTACACTTATACAAGAATAAGAAATACTCAGATTGGGGTTTTCACTCTTAATTATAAGAAGTTAAAGGATTTATTAGTCATTGTGGGAGTCAATACAAATTTGGAACAGCTATCCAGGTATGCAGTGAAAGTGTTTGCATAATACCTTACTACCATAAAATGTGCATACTCATTTTCGTAGCCAAGCTTATCGGTTTCTCGACTAGATGGGTGAGATTTCACACTAATTTCGTTCTTGTTCACATAATTTGCACCACAGAAGGTGCAACTAAAACTAAACACCACCAGCTCCCACATATGCTCTATGTATTACACAATGGTAATTCTAAAGCCAATTTGAATGTATGGCATCCAGCTGTGGGGAAACGAAAGCAGTAGCAACATCAAAATTATTCAACCTTAATTATTCATAAAAAACGATCGTAGCGTATGAAGTCAAATGTAGGAGACTGATGGCTGCAGGTGATGAAGTAAGAGAAGGCACGAACGGGCAGAGAGCGCTTTCAACGGTGCGATGTACGGATATTGCGGTGGGATACGGATGGGTGCCAACATGGGTGATTTTGGAAAACCAATTTTTGTTGATCAGATTTTTTAGCAGCTGCATGAGCTTTTTATTAAACATTAGGATTGATTTATTGTGTTGCAGGAACAATTTCGATAAACTTTATATTGCTATATTGCTGGTTACTTGTACATATCTGTAAATTGCAGCATGAACCGACATACTAACCTCCGGTGGAAAGTAAATTGGTTTTTAATTACATCTTGAAGTGACACATTCCATCATCTCTGACTAGCAGCTCTGCCACCCTACCCAGGGACTTGATTGGCAATAAATTCTCATCTTTAACAATGCGCAAAATCATTAACAGTTATGTTTAGACCAGGGACGGGTCATTTAGATCATTGCTGCAACAGATTTTTGTACCCTCCCTTCCAAAGGGACCCGAGGCTAAAGGAAGCTGTTGGGTCAGGCAGCAGCCACGAAATAGATTAGATCACTAAAATAAAATAAGTATAGTTTGTCGTATCTTTGTTTATATTTTATCGCTATTGTTGGTCGTATGCCGACTCTTCTCGGCCGCTCGGTTTCAACGGCCTTTATGTTTAGCATTAAGCCAGCGAGCTTTCGCTCAGCCTATGTTCTACGGCGGACTCACTCTTGCCTTTTATCTCTGTGCATACGCATCATAAATTGGAGCTCTGTCTCGCTCCGTTTCATATGCGCAAATAATGGAAAATAAGGAATATTATAACGTTTTGAAACTAAATAATTGTTTTTACTTGGATAAAAGGTCATTGGAAAATCTCAATGACCAAACAGATGCTTTGCTGAAATTTTTGCGACCCTGTATAAATTTTCTGTTTTTTATAGCAGCTCTCATACATGGCCAAAGTGAAGGTAACTGGTTAGGGATAAACTGACATTAAAGTGATTTTTGATGGCAAAAACCGGCACTGTTTTGTTTTTATTTCCATTGCTGAAAAAGAGTTATTTCAATGAACGTAACTGATTTTGGCTCCAACTCCTAGGCTTCTTTCGGATAGAAATTTAATTTTACATTTGAGCGCTGATCAGCAGAGCTCATAAATGCTAATTTTCTCATGCCATTTGTACAACTTATTTTTGTTTATTTGTTATTTAGACTTACTCGAACATGCACTAAAGTGCACTTGGGGCATATTTGCATCTTCCCCCAAGATCTGTATGCGGCGACTCCACCGAAAAGATTGCTGAGCAAAGCTCTAAGGCTGGCAATCCTGGTCGACGCGGTCCTTTAAAAGGCGCATTTAGAAGAAATTCTCGCCCCTGACGCCATAGAACAGATCCGACAAATCTTAGTAGAAAGACCTCCACGGAAAAATAAATCAGCTAAATTCAGCGATGTAGGACCATAACTTCGTTTGAATCGTTGATATGTGATTAGAGACCGAATCGATAAACCTGGACGGCTCATCTCGAATCCTGGATTACAAAATGTACGGGTCACATCAACAAACACATTTTCCTTTATATGGCTGTAGTACAAAAACTTCTGACATAATTCTCGCCAAAAGCTCAGCTTCAGCAAGCTCCAGTTAGGATATGTTTACAGTCTTAAGAGGAGCAACACGCAATTTCAGGCATAGGAGGTAGCCTTGAGCATTTATGCTGGCGTCATAAAATCTATTACCCTCCATGAGCTCCAGAACAAAAGCCGACCAAGGAAATTTTACCGTTGTGTTGCCACCATCAGCATACAGTAATGCAATAAAAAATATTTTTAAGCCCAATGTAACTCCGGCGGAATAAGGAGAACATGAGCCGAGTCATAATAGAACCTATGGTATTCACTAGTCACAACCGTTTAGCTTCAAGAAAAACCTATCCATTAATATGGCTTCCGCATTGGAATCGCAAACTGACTTGCACAGAAAACTGACTTGCACAGAAAACTGACTTGCTCATCAGTGGAGAACCCGACATCAGTGGAGAACCCGGCATTAATACATAGAATCCTGCCATTTGAACTGTCGAAGCAGCACCGGTTTTTTTACTGATCTTTCTTGGAAAGCAATCGCTTTCGTAGCAGACTGGTCAACCAGCAGTCGTGAAGAAACTAACCGTACCTGTGTCTTGAAATAACTAAAGGTTAGCTTTAGCTCAGACGATGATATTGACGATGGAAAACAGACAAGTAAATTGTTGGATTTGGACGGCGAATGAACAATACCGTTGTTGATATAGAAGAAGGCTACCATGCCTGTGTCCACCTGCATGCCACCTAGACAAATTGAAATGCCGACATAGATGTCCATATCCAAAGCACTGACGACATAAAATAAGCCGCCTTACACCGACCAAGGATCCTCAGTAATAAAAAATACAGAGTTGTCTGAAGCGGTGTACGTCTTTCTCTCATAGGATTGGGACGTACAATATCGTCTGTTAATCCATTTCCTCAGGCATCTCGGCTCAAAGATGCTTGTTTTATACTCCCTCGTCCAATCGAAAGTCCTTTAGTCAGACCGCCATTCCTTCCAGTTGGCTTGGGTGGCCCAGGCATTAAGCTGATGACCGAATGATCTCCTAGTCTAGACTTTAATTGCCTCCCTCATCGCATCGTTGAAGTCGTCATGCAACTCAGCCAGATAGTTTTGAAATCGGAAACGATGCCTTCCGATTCGGCGAGTGTTACATTCAGAAAACTCCTTTGCCGTATTCAAAGAAAACATCAGTCCCTAGAGATCTCCAAAACTGACAGCAGCACCTAGGCTCATACATAGCTTCCTTTCAAGAGCGAACTCGAAAAACTGACTCATTTCAGTGAAAAATACTTCATTTTATTTTCTTTATTGATTTTTTTCCGTTTAAATATTTTCAATTAATGGCGACATAAAGTTTTAATGTGTTATGTCTAATATTGATTGACAAGTTTGATGATGAACGGAACGGCAGCTGAACCCGTGGTGACGTGGAGCGCCCAAAGGACCGGAAGAGAGAGAAAGAGAGACGAAGTTAACTTAAGCCGGAAAATGAAGAATAATAATCTGTCCGGGAGCGGATAACGCAAAGAGAGTATGAGAAAACGGGAGCAGGCACAAAACGCTACCAACGGTGGCATATATCGGTATAGGAGTGGGCTACCACTGGTTATTTTGGTAACCAAATTATGGCCAGTCAGATATTTCAGCGGCTTGTTAACAGCTTAACCGGCTAAGCTACCATTCCCGTCTACAGAAAATATTTTTTATCGCCTGCCATATTAAAAATCTCCTACAGATTAGGGAATATTTAATAAATAAAAAAATAAAGTGAGCGACTTGACAGTCTTAATAATTTTAATAATGTATAACGAAAATATTTAATAAAGTTTTTATAAACGCATCTATCCAAAAAAATAGCTGCTAATCGTCTTACCATCCCCGTTATAACCTTTTAAAAGGGTTTATAATAATGACCGATAATAATTCACAATAAATCACAGTGGTTCCGCCAGAGTCCAAAAATCAAAGAAAACGATCAGAATTTACACATTTTGTCTTTAAAATGTCAAAATATTCAATTTGCATACCGGGTTTTATTGAAAACCTAACGATGCTTTCTTAAAAAAAGAATCAAAGGCACGAACACCTGTTCATTTCAACAGGGCATCGCAGCACAGGTGATATATTTCGAAGCAAAAGCGCATTTCAAATCGGGCTGGTAACTATTCAAGTTAATAAATTTATATTATTTATTTGGATTTGGATTTTGAATCTCAAGGTATTTCTTTTAATTTATGATAATAATTTATACTAACTTCAAATTAAATTAATAAATACTACTTGCTATGTTAGAACTTTTTGCAACAAAGTCCATACAAAGTCCCATCCTTCTATCTTAAAAAACATCGAAGTTATGCCATTTCCGATCAACCAGTTATATGGCAGCTATAGGATATAGTCGACCGATCCCGTTCCGACTTATATACTGCCTGCAAAGGAAAGAAGGGTGTGTGCAAAGTTTGAAGACGATAGCTTTAAAACTGAGAGACTAGTTTGCGTAGAAACAGACAGAAGAACGGACGGACAGACGGACATTCTTATATCTACTCAGGAGTTGATCCTCTTTATAGATCCTATCCTATACTATGCCATATAACTGATTGATCGGATATGCCATAACTTCGTTGTTTTTGAAGTTGAAAGAATGGGATTTTCTATGGGTTCTACTATGGGCATAGTAATCCTATCTGCCGAATTTTATATGGATCGGCCGACTTTATACGATCCGATATATATTTAAAAATATATAAGATGCGTGTCGCCACCTAGGGGACTGCTACTCAACTGCAAGGGTATATCAACTTCGGCTCCGCCCGAAGTTAGCTTCCTTTCGTGTTATTTCAGTTTTCAGGCAACTGTTTGATCATCTGTTTTATAAAGGATTTGTTTTGAAAGGCCAAATGTCATTCCTATTAACAAAATCTTTAAAATTTTACTGAACGAAAGACCAAGACTGAAACAATATTAAATGACATTAAAAACTCATACCCAAAATTGCGCACTTGGTCACAAAGGGAGCACCACAGCGATCGAAAAACCTCCTGTATTAGAGGTCTGGCATTATTTCCTTAAATAATTTTAGATTAGGCATGGATTAGGCATTTTGCACTGCGCAGGATTTTTTTTTAGTGTTCGAGGCACCGCAACAACTACGTATCTTCCTTTATTCTGGTGTTTTTAACTTGAGGAGCCACTCGAGGAAGGCATGATTCGTCCGTAACAGGAACTTTTTATCGAAGGGATAATGCTGAAAGTATTTAGTGTCTGAAACAGCAGCAATAAATGCATTCAGCGGAGCTTAAAATCTTGCTGTAATATTCTTGCTTCGAGTGGAGGCGTATATATCCAAATTGAAGGGTCCATCCGGGGTCGGAAGCATGAGGATGGATGAGGGGGTCGGGGCTTCTTAAAGGCAAGTGAACGCTACTTGAGCTGGGGTGACCAGTTGAATGCGAGCATTTCTTTAGTCGTTTTATTTAGATGGCGGGAATTGGTGGCAAAGTTCGAGATAATTTCCGCTAGTTGGAGTCGTATGGAAAGCTCGTACTTCCGTCAGGTTGCTTGGCAAGGGCCAATCTGTCTCTTTGTTGCTCTTCTCGGGTCACGAATTCAGGCCGCCGTATCCGACAAGGTGTCCTAAGTAGCTCACATTGTTGCGGAAGACGACGAACATTAGTAAGCTTAGCTCAAGTCTTGCGTTGCTTTCTAAATGGGATAGATGTGCTTCGGCACTATCGAATAAACTATGACGTTATCCATGTAGACAAGTGTAGATTCTCATGCGGGTTCACGGAAGAAGGGGTCACTTTGTCTCTGATTTGTGACGGAGGACTTGGTTAGACTATATGGCGTCAAGTTTAGTTCATTGGACTGTATGAGAGGTAAAGGCTATTTTGGGGTATGGGTCCTCATTTTTCTAGACATCCAACTCCGTGCAACGCTTTTCATGAAAAGGCGGTGCAACGTGGAAGTTGCTTAATAGGTCGGGCGCTTCTCGTATTGTTGCTGTATTGGGCCAGGCTCATTCGGCCAATTCATCGTCATTTTAAGCGAAGATGGCGTAACAGGTTTAAACCATTTTAGGTGGAGTCCTCAGAACTCGGCAGCTCCGATTGTTTTCGGGTGCCAACTCCTTTGAGCAGGTCATCAAGCTATTTGACGACTGACCTTTCGTATTTTTGTAAGCCAAGTTTTGGAAAGTGGATTTTAAGGATGAGGTCACTCGTACACACTAGGCAACTTCCCAGCAATACTTTTGGGGCAGTTAAGAATTGGTTTCTTGCTCAAGCAGGTTCATAGTGGGTTCGTGAAGAATGAAAGCTGGAGGTGAGTTTCATTATAAGCCGTCATGTCTAAAAGGATCGCGCAGAAGAGTAGTCTGACTTTTGGTTATGGGGCTCGAGGGTGGCCCCAGGGAAACTGGAATCGTTGACTCTTCAGGTCGATGGTGGCCTGGTTGCGTAGCAGGAACACAGTGCCCAGCAGACTCGGAGTGCCCAGCAGACTCGGACTGCCCGACAACTTTTAAAGTTATAAAAACACGGGCCTTGGCGATAAATCGTTTGGCTGCAACGCGGCAAGTAGTGACCGGTAATTTGTTCCAAAAGTCTCTTTGCTTCGTAAATAGTAAAACCATTGTCAACAATTATTCTCACAGCGTGTGTCTGTAAGAAGATCAAAAAGTGCAAGTAGGGTCCGCTTGGAATACCAAAGGTATACAAAGCTTTAGCGGATTGAGGCACAGCCACAATTTGGTGGTTTTGTTAGGTTTGGTGAGGACGTTCGTGGTGTACTCCTGCGGTAGCTTGGCTTCAAAAAGGGAGCCCTAAAGGTGCCAGAAATTTCAGTGGCACTCAAAGCTGTGTGTAAGGGGGAGGATCTTCCGTTTCGAGAATGGGGCTGGTTGGCACTAGGCTTGGCACAACTGGCCCCGGCCCGGTGAAGTTGGTATGGTTGGCACACTCGGAGGTCGATGGCGTCGGGATATGCCACTGGAAGCTTCACGCTTTCTCGAGCGGTGGTCCATCGGCTTTGTGTGGTATTTTTGCATTGGCCAGTGAGATTTGGGCGCTGATGAAAACGGTGGTATCACAGATCCAGGGATGTTAAAAGGCGTTATCTCCGAGGTAGTCCAGATATGGCGTCGTGAGTGAAAGAGATCGTTGGGGCTAAGGACGTCTGCTACTAACCTCAGTACCGAGGGATTGGCTTCACCTAATTTTCTGTAAATGCATTAAGCTGGGGTAAGGGATCAAAGTTCCCTGGGGCAGCCTCGCCGTTAGCCACGGGTTCCACTTCCGGATTGTAAAGCCGGGTGGTCATCTCCTGTTGCTGTTATAGCCAATCGCTCGCCATCAGCATTGGGCTCGATATCCGTGGTCGTATCCTAGGCCTCCATCCTGAACCGTGATGGGAAGATAGGCATCTGGAATTGGGTTTTTCTTATGCCATCAATAAACAGCTGCTGCTAAATATCCCAAAGCTGATCCTAGAGCTTAAGTATCCTTTAACTCTTGGTTCTCGATTGATTTCAATACATTTTTTTTATTTCGTGCTGCCGACTAAATACAACACACGTATGTAAGAAAAACACAGAAAATTACGACGTTGAGGCTTTATTACAGAGCTCATTTTCTCAATGATTGCCAGAGCATAAATATTTGTACATAAGCCTACAATTCTAAGCCTCTTTCTCCTATGTCGGAGGATTCATTCGACCATATAGTAGAGGTAGAGATACATCAATGTTTTAAAAACATGAAAATACGCATAAATTACTTGAGTCCTTTCTATAGAAAAATAAACGTTTTCTGTAATGGGGTAAGGTGGAGGAAATCCGACTTAGTAAATGGTTTTGGCTATAAAATGCTTATTTTACATTTTACGGATTAAGTCGTTATATACCAAATTAAAAGTTCGACTTTTGCGCAACTTTCTATGCATAGCATTTTATTCATACCTTTGAAAAATTTTGAGCTACAAGCGTTTTACGAAAAAGTTAATGTTTGCTATTTTCAAATGATGGGGTAAACCCGACGCACTTTGTTTTTGGTTGATTTAGTACAGATATAACCTTAATATAATGGTTTTGAAATGATAAATCAATGACTGTTATGTTATATAATGCTATTAAAAAATAATAAAGATAAGAAAAATTAAAATAGCAAAATATCTAGTCAGTGTCATCTGATTCGCTGCTCAAATAGTTTGCTGGCGTTTTTATGGTTCGAGTTAAATGTCTGGTTATCAGCGATGTTGATGGTTTTGGTGTCATTTATTTAGAGGTTGGATTTGCCCCAGCAATCCAAACTTATATGCACTTTATTCTTCGTTCACTTTGACGAAAAGAAATATCCTGCAGTTAATTATGCACAAAAATGAAAGTCAAAATTGTCAAAACAAACTTGTCGTTTGAGCATCTCAATTTTGACTAATAAAATGCTGTCATTTCACCATTTTGATTATTTCCAATGCTCTACACGACAACACTAATATTAGTTTGCGTAATTCTTCCGATTTTGAATAATAGAGGGAGGTCGGGTTTACTCACACAGTCGGCTTTACTCCACCCTACCATATGCAGTGCAAGAGAATCTTGGGAATACTCTATAAAAGCTGAAGATTTTATAGAAATGCTCACTGTACTTGGTACTGCATAAATATTGTATTTTGCATACATCGTAAAACTTTGTTTCCCAGGCATACTTTTAATGTATGGTAATACGACCACACAAGCATGCAATGGCATGCCTGTCGGATACAGTGTGAACATCTAGCGGAAACTTTGCGATTGCTAAAAACACACATACATGTAATCAAATATAGATTGCTCCTCCAGTGTCACTGGCGTAGTTGCAAAAACCTTAAAGTTAATCTAAAAATGATTTGAATAAAGAACCAAGCACAGAAACGCCGTGTTTCATATGTGGTCAATATAACATGGTTTACGTTGTCAATACAATACCGTAAAAATTTTCAGATTCAAAAATATAAATGGAAAATAGTGCAAATAAAATTTCACAAAACAATAATAAACAAAAAGAAATAAAAGTATATGAAGTACGAAAGGCAGATGCTGCTGGCATTTACGTTATATACCCAAAAACCCATGAACAACGCTGAATTAGAAGAGGCTGCTCCTATCGAGCAAATTATTCACAAAGTCTACAAGACTCTTCAAAGGTGTGCCCA
The DNA here is from genome assembly GCA_035045925.1 of Drosophila atripex. Taxonomy (NCBI): domain Eukaryota; kingdom Metazoa; phylum Arthropoda; class Insecta; order Diptera; family Drosophilidae; genus Drosophila; species Drosophila atripex. The sequence continues at coordinate 126,039 of JAWNOP010000038.1, forward strand.
TCTGATGGACTACGCCACTCATAAACGCTGAGTATACGGCACGCCAAGAGGAAAAATAACAACACAAGAAGAAGATTAGTGGAAAGAGGATCAAGTTGCTTTAATAGCGACGGCTCATCATGGACTTCATAAACATATTAGCAAGCCCCCACGACAATGAAAAGCTCGAAAGGAAACACGCTGTCATAGAACAAGAACTTCGCAAATTATAAATAACGCAACAAGGACTGCATTCATGTAAATTCCTTGGCTGCTATGTATTCATCAATCTAATACAACCCCATGTGCGCAAACGCTGCTTGGTAACTGTCTTTGAATTATAAAGAGCAACATATTGGAAATCAGCTTTACGTAAATGAAAAACTTTTTTTTTCAAATTAATAATATTGTAATCGGTTTTGCTAGTGACTGCTTAGCCCAATATCCTCCTCCCAATTAATGGATGGGCCTTCAATAAAAATTCTATAAAGGCAGCAGACACATCTGCTATGGATTATTTCACGGGTTACGCAGCTGCATTAAGAGGACTTAGTTAGAGCCATTTAGGAATCATGCAAGGCTGACCGAAGTCTGCTGAAACCACCCAGTTCAGAAACCACCCAGCCAAATAGCGTATTTTGGGCAATTGGGAGGCAGTGACCTAAATAGATTTGGCCTACTGACAAAAAGATGAAGAACAGGCTGGCTCCAATTAGCAAGTCCACACGCTGCGGTCTGTGGAAGTTGGGGTCAGCCAGAGCTAAGTTGTAAGGACACCTCCAATTCGAAATATCGATGTTAAGGCTGGGCTGACAGTCCGCAATGTGGGAAACTATAACAGCATCTAGGCTCGTAGAATACGTGGTAAGGCGGGACTTCACACACATTAACGGAGGCTCCACCCGCAGCAAACTTAGCACACAGCATTTTGAGCAACGAATCTGAAGTTGACTTGCCAGCCGCGTTGAGATAAGATGAACTTGTGAACCGGAGTCGAATAACACTCTGCAAGGCAGGAAGGGACCTGATCGACCACGGATGAGGATATTGTCATTGAGTATTGAGTTAAGTCGGTGTTATTTGACTCGGTGTCTCGTGCAAGTGGGGCATTGATAGGGTTGGCTATCTGTCCGCAATGAAACAAAAAGGTAGGTATGATATAGTCGATTGCATGCTGGGCCACGGGAAGCTGAATATCCGCGAGCAAAATGGCCCTTCAAATATACAAAACAGCGGGTAAGCCATCGCACTTATTGAACCATTGGCAACGTCGTACAATTGGCAACGCAATACACCTTGGACAAGAAGAAAGCCCTTGGGCCAATACACCGCACAGGGCGCATGGAACAGGACGGGAGTTAACAAGCATGCACAAAAATCGGTTATTGGAAAAGCTACCGCGACCCTTTTAGTTAGGTGGTGGATACGCAGACAAATAAAAAGATAAGCTTTCATTTCATTCATTCGTGTTGCGAACGTCGGCCAGTGCAGACGTGCTTTTTTTGCCTGTCTTGTCTGTCTATTAAATAAAAGCAGTGCAAGCTCTAAACAATAACACAGAGTGAGCGAAAAGACGCTTAGTGCGATAAACTTCGTACTTTTTGTGTAAATAAACAAGAAGAAAATCTAAACCATTAAACTATGAGTGAATTCGACACTCATACGGTGCTGCAACGCCAGCAAGACGACCGTCGGCTCACTCTGCAACGTAACAATGCATACCACTCAATAGTGTCAACGCAAGACAACGCGACCGCAAACACATCAAAAACTAAACAACCGCGATCAATAACCCCAAGCCCGAGTAATGAACTCAATTCAACATCGCTAGGTAGGGCACGCTCTTGCTCTCCAGCGCTCCTGTTGGACAAAACCCCATACCCTTCCCTCATGCCAACCTGCTTAGCCACGGTCACCAGTACAGTGACGTCACTAGCAACTGCAACGGCAACTTCTACAACAACTGCAATAGTATCGGCTGCTCGCGCAATACCATCTACTGCAACAACGAAATCTGCTGTGCAAGCAAATAATGCAGCACCTTACACCAGCGCTATTTCTTCAAAACAATGATTGGCCGTACAGACTGGAATGGATCGGTACATACAAATAAAATGTAAGCTCAGCCCGCAGAACTCAAGACTTGGTAATTCTGCTTAAATAACTCGCGGCACCTCAAAACAATCTACAATAGAGAAGCCTATAGAAGCAAACAGATTTGCAATTTTGGCAGATAAATCCGTTGATATACATCGAAAACATCGTAGGGGACATTAAAAAGCCTAAGCCGCCGCCGATTTATATTCGAGAGAAAAGTTCTAATGCTCTCGTTAACTCAATACTGAATCTAATCGGACCAAATAATATCCACATAACCCCATTAAAAAAGAGAATTATTCACGAAAAAAAAGTTCAGACTAATGCAGATGTTTGGTCATTGATTTTTTTCAATGACTTTTATCCAAATGAAAACAATTACTTAGTTTCACAACGTTATAATATAGATTATTTTTAATTATGTGTGCATATGAAACGGAGTGAGAAAGCTCCCATTTATGATGCGTATGCACTGATATAAAAAGCAAATATGAGGATGCCGTATATCATGGGCTGACCCAAAGCTCGCAAAGCATGCTAAACATGACCCAAAGCATGCTAAACATAAATCACAATGAAGCACATAATGTGAGTTGTGGTGGCAAATAACCTTCTCTACACGTGTGAACCACCCCCACATACAACCCAGCCAAGCCGGGTTTTCTGCAACAACGGTAGGCAAGCTGGAAGCTGGATTTGACCAGCACACAATATCTCATAAAATAGACTGGCTCCGATAAGCAAATCGATACGTTGTGGCCGGAAAAACGTTGGATCGGCTAAACTGAGGTTGGCCGGAATATTCCAGCTGGAGACATCCCAGCTGAAACATGGCTGGAGATCCGTGATGTTGGGGGGGATGACAGCGTTGACAAGGGCTGATTATTCGGAACAACGGGACCGTAGGAGCACATCGACAGAGAATCCGTCTGTCGCGAAGCCAGTGTCGCCAATTCTAGACATGGTCATGTAAGATTTCCGTCTACAAAGCTGCAGCTGACTAGCCAGTCGGGAAGTTATCACGTGCACCTGCAATCCTGTATCTAATAGAGCTCGGCAAGGAACAAAAACTCCAGCACGACTCCGAACGAGATTGTTTGCTGTAGCCAGTAAGGCTATCTCACTGCTGCGACCTTGGGCAACTAGTGCATTAACAGCGGATGGTGAAGCGCCTATTGGTTCGGCGCACTCGGTTGTAGCTGACGTAGACGGCATAAACGAAGGTTGGCTGCTGGATGACCGCATTTCCAAAAATGCAGCAGGCTGTGATGCCTCCTTCCACAACTGCGACAATTAGCAGCGAGGCACTCACGCAAGTTATGGCGAGGTTGAAGACATTTCCGACATAGACCCAGTCACCTAGCCTCACCAGGGGGCATTAACAAAAATCAGTACGTGGGACCACCCATCTCATAAGATACAAGCAGGGGAAGGTGAATTGGTGATGATAAAGAACGATACAAGCAGGGGAAGGTGAATTGGTGATGATAAAGGACGATCTTATATTATTTGCGACTCTACGTCTTCCCATCTGAGTGCCCGGCGCGTAGGCGGTCATGGCCACATCCATAGCCTCCAGAATGCTGCATCGCTGCTCCAAAAATTCCGCCATCGACTGCCAAGTTGGGATGAGGTCAGAGTTCGACACATTTTGACCTTCCTCCCACTTGGCCTGGGTAGCTGGGTCCAACCCTTGAAGGAGCACTTGAACAATGATGCTGCTGGCGGTCTAAGCTGTCGTCCCCAAATTTTTCAAGGCTGCATGTGGGCATTGAATTTATCGGAAAACCCTCGAAGCGATGCTACTGAGCCACCTTCCAATAGACTTACCCCGAAATCCCGTTCACATGAGCCTGAAATATAAACCGACGGTTATTAAATCGATTTTCTAAGAGACGCAGCGCGACATCAGAATTTTCCTCGGAGATTTCCAAGGACCGAACTGCATCTAATGCTGAGTCCGGAAGATATCCATCTCTTCAAGCTCCCCGTGGATGGTCTTGGAGTCCTTGTACATGGCGTTCAACTGGCCATGACGCACGTGGAGCATATAATCATCCACCTTGGATACTGGCTGGAGGGCTCCTTGGATCCTCCTCAAATCCTGGAGGATACCCTTTGCCTTGCATTTTAAAATGACACTCCGAGCGGGAGTGAGTTCTCCTGTGCCGGCGCCGCTGGAGTTTATCGCCACTATATTGAACCACGCTCAATTAAATAAAGAAACGCACTAAATGATTTGACACCAAATTATAGTTCTTATAATTTATTTTATTACATTTAATTATAATTGTGCACGGCGTATACGATTTATCTCACTGTGCGCTAAGAACCGTACACTGAGTTGTAGAATGTATATATATGAATGCTTGGGCGAGGCGAATGTACTTGCAAATGGAACGTATGTTTGTATGTTATGATTAGCGGATCGGATAACATTAGACCGGATAACAATTATATCTATGTCTATGTATTTATTTATGTTATTAAAAGATTTATAAGTACAAAATACTTTTTTCCAGAAACTGATGAACTGTATGCAGTTTATGGTCAAAATTTACATACATATGTTTAGACACTGCGCAAAACTGAATCAAATATGTTCGCACTAGTTATATTCTTATGTTCGTGAAATTGTTGATTTTATTAAATATACCACGTCGGGGTCACCCATGTTTGGTCATTGAGATTATTTAATGACTTTTATCCAAATGAAAACAATTATTTAGTTTCACAACGTTATAATATAGATTATTTTTAATTATGTGCGCATATGAAACGGAGCGAGAAAGCTCCCATTTATGATGCGTATGCACTGATATAAAAAGCAAATATGAGGACGCCGTATACCATGGGCTGACCCAAAGCTCGCTGGCTTAATGCTAAACATAAATCACGATGAAGTTGAGCGGCCGAGAAGAGTCGGCTTGCGACCAACAATAGAGACTAAAATATAAACAAAAATACGACAAACTATACATATTATATTTTAATCTATGTCGTGGCTGTTGCCTGACCCGACAGCGGAAGTAAACTACAAAATTTTTTCGAAGTATTTAAACGACAACAATAAAAACTTCTACACGTACCAATTAAAAAACAGTAAAGGCCAGCAAGTAGTACTTAAAGGTATTGAACCGGAAGTAACACCAGCAGATGTTACAGGCGCACTGAAGGGAAAACGTTTTAATGTAAAAAATTTTATGCACATTTTGAACAGCGAAAGAAAGCCTCAACCTCTTTTCAAGATAGAACTTGAACCCGAAACCAAATCCAAGCCTCTGAAAATAAATGAAGTGCACCCAACTTTTACTCTCCAGTTCCTACAACACCGCAGAATATCCTTAGAAGAGCCGCATAAAAGAATTGGTCCGGTGCAGTGTAACAATTGCCAGGAATATGGCCACACAAGGTCTTATTGCACGCTTGTCGAGTATGCGATGTTTATGGATCCCTTCATTACTCCCACAAATGCCTAAAAAATAAAGAGGATCCCAGCAGCAAAAAGTGTGGAAACTGTGGAGGTAACCATACGGCTAACTAAAGAGGCTGTCCAGTCTATAAGGAACTGAAAAGTCGTACACATCAAAGAGTGACCACTGCTCGCTCACATAAGTTAACACGCGCAGGCAGAATTTAGGAAAAGTGACAAATAGCACACCGGATCCGGTGGCCCGCACGCGTAACGAAAGAGGTGCTGACTACGCATTCCAAGGGCAACTGTCCGTGGACCTCTATTCAGTTAAAATGAAACTGTGAGAAAATGTATTATTTTAAGATTTGCAATAAAAAAAACCAAGCTTAAGATCCAATAAATAAAGGACAGCTTTAGTAAAAAACATGAAAGCAAAGCTAACTTCGGGCGGAGCCGAAGTTGATATACCCTTGCAGTTGAGTGACAGTCCGCTAGGTGGCGACACGCAACTTATATTATTTGATATATTTCGCATCGCATATAGTCAACCGATCCTTATGAAACTTGTCAGATCAGATTAGTTTGCCCAAAGTAGAATCCATAGATTTATCTAATTCTCCCATTCTTCTAACTTCAAAAACAACGAAGTTATGGCATTTCCGATCAATCAGTTATATGGCAGCTATAGGATATAGTCGACCGTTCCCGGCTATTCCGACTTATATACTGCCTGCAAAGGAAAGAAGGGTGCAAAGTTTGAAGACGATAGCTTTAGAACTGACAGACTAGCAGACGGACATGCTTATATCAACTCAGGAGGTGATAATATACATACTTTATAGGGTCGGAGATGTCTCCTTTACTGCGTTGCACACTTTTGACCAAAATTATAATACCCTCTGAAAGGGTATAAAAAAAGAAGCTTTCCAGAATCCGGAACGTTTGCTCTAAAATCGTGCCATGGACTCCCAAGATTTAAAGCTGTCATGGTTTTGGGCGAGAATATTACTTAAAGGGAATATTACATATTACTTAAAGGAATATTACTTTTCACTTGGCTTTTGCGGCAGGATCCAGCTTCTGGAAGATCTGGAAAAACAAGCGTCCTTGGATCTCAGCGGCTGATCCGGAACTCATAAGAGAAAGTAAAGTCGCAAAGTAGCAACAGACCCTGGCACGACCACACGAAGCTACAGGATCTCATAAACGTGAGATTGAAATATTAAACGACGATTACTGAAACGATTGCTCAATAGGTCAAGGGCCAAAGCGTAGTCCGCGTCAGTAATTTCCAGCACTTTCGCCGTCACCAGGGCTGATTTCCGCAGGCGTGAAATGAGTTACCGGAGCTTTTCCATTTGTGTCAATCGTGATCTTAAAGAGTGCGCAGTAATCCGGCAACTAGTGATAGCCGCCACTAAATGTTTGCATTAGCAACGGTGGCAAGGGTAAGACATCGACAAAATAAGCTCCTTCCACTCTTTTATAAGCGTATCTTTTATACACCTCTGCTCTTCTCTGCAGCATCCTTTCCCGGGTTGCAGCACCAGATCTAATAGTTTCAGCTCCAGACTCCACCCCGTAATTTTCCAGCGCGATTGATACAAAACGAAAACAATTTTGTTTTCTTTTAGGTTTTTTGCAGTTTTTTCGGTTTCTGGGGCACTGATTTACATTCGGGGCGCCGAGGTCACCAAAATGTAAGGAACCATCTTCAAATTCAGTTTTATAATTTATATGGTTTTAATTCCGCACAATATAGCAAAGAAGCGGCCCGTCAATAACATTCCCAAAATTCAAGTATCTACAAATCTAATACGAAAAGCTTGGGCGCAGAAGTTCTACCAAAGGTCCCAAAAGCGCATGTGCTACAAATAACAATAAAATGCAGGCGATACGGGGAGAAAGACAGATAAGAATAAATACCGCTGCAGCTTAAAAATTATTAATATTATAATCGAATTTTCGAAGTTAATCCATTGCAATAAATCGTAAAATGCGGTAGTTCTGTCCTAACCTAAAATCATCAATAATGACGAAGCATGTAAATTAGTCTTAGACTTTGTATGTAAAAATGATGCAGGTCTGGGGCAGGTGATGAGGTCTTCAGAAATGAGAAGGGAATTACTGCAAGACATAGTTTTGGCGATTTATATACCCATAGACTTTTTGAGTTAGGTTAGTTTTTGCAAAGGATTAAAATCCAAGCCGGTGCACTTAGTCCTAAAACCTAGTCCATGGTCAATAGATATTATTTATGGAAATGTGTGACTCGATTTATTACCGACTACATACGTACATTTTAAACATACCAAAAATCAAATGTGACAAATTTTATAAGGTATGTACAAAATGTATCTATATGTATATAATGTATACAAAATGTATATGTTAATGCACATTAATTGATTTCCGGCAATTCTTTCGACAGAGGGATATTGGACTCCATCGGCCCAATACCGAAATCAGAAAATGGTAATGAATGTGCAGTCAAACTAAAATGTGACCTAAAAAAATTCTTAGTTGCCATTCCAATATCAAACTAAATTGAACCAATTTTCGCAACAGCTTTTTTTGAATCTTTCATACGGTACTCCTCTCCTTTAATAACCCCTTTAACTTCCTCTTCCCTGGCTTTGCCAATTCTGTTAACTGTCTTGGCGTGTGAGGAGATTCAATTAAGGTACAGCTTTGAAATTTCAATGAAAAAAATGGGCCTCTCGAAAATCTACACAACGTCTGCGTTTATGGTGCTATTGCTACGCCAGGCAGGATGTATTTTCTTGGTGCCTGACAGCTGGACAAGGGCCTTTCTACCTCTCAGGACACATTCATGGATGCGTTCGACACTCCATGCCAAACACCGACGTGTATACGCCCTGCATGGTTTGTGGCAGACCATTTTTTTTGTTTTTCCCTGGGCTTCAGTTAGGTCAAGGATCCCGGGCACTCTCACACTCGCTGCTTTATACTAGCGTTCGACTCGCGTTCGGCTGCCGGATCATAGATACTTCCGCACTCGATTTTATTTTCGAACTTGAGACTGTCGGATTTGCCCATGGGGGTCCTAATATTACTCGTATTTCCTCCAAGGAAATTTTCCAGCTTGAATGTCGGACTCTCCAAAACCGGCCTACACAATTGATGTCACTTTTGAGTTATTTCCGATATTCATCGGCGCTGCAAATGTTCAAGCCGCTGTTGTTTCTCCTGTTTTGACCAAACGCTGCCAGCATTGAGACCCAAAAAACATATTATGGCCTGCAGAATATGGTACTTACGCAATTTGATCTTAAGGCCATAAAAACCCGGTGCATGAAGCCCCGTGATGATGTCGTCTACGTATAAATCTAGAACGTTCTTGGTGATCAGTTTTTTGACCACGTGATTAAGATATCAGCAAAATACTCCCGGGAAGTTCCGAAATCCGAATGGTGCTCCGTCCGGTACAATTTCGAGAATTCCTGTAACATCAGCGACAGTATGTGTTTTTTTTTTTAGTTTTCGATTAATGACTCAACCCATTTTTACGTACTGAGAAGGACGATGTATTTCAGTGCTTGCATGGTTATGTTGTAAATATTCACCTATTCTGCAACTCCACGAGTTTTGTGTTCTAAGCGGCCAAAATTGTCTTCATTTGCAAAACGTATTAATGAATTCATGGTACAATTCCTTGAGTTTTCTTCGACATCACATCTGAGAGTGCATTCGGCGTTATCCTCGGCGAATCCTCGACTGAATTCGGTCTTAAAAATTTTTTCGTAATGCTTAGACGATTTGAACTTGAGACAGGTCAAATACTGGTATGATTTTTGCAAAGGCATCATCATTAACTGCGTAGTCTACTTTACTTTTCTCTGCACATTTCAGTTTTTGTGAAAACATTTAACGAAGCTGCAGCATAGTTTTTCCGGCCGTATGGTCAACATAGTAAGGCCGTATGGTGGCATAGTAAGTTTGGCATCCTTTTCCAATCGTTATTCTAGAGCGACTTAGGAGTTTCAACTCCTCATTCATCTGCGTTTTATTTTTCTAGTTTCTTGATACCTTTTGCTACAAATTTTTACCAATACACAATGTTTTTTCTGCGCCTTAGGGTTACCTTGCTCTTCAAGGTATGACGAGCACCCAAATGCGAAAAGGATGAGTATTCCACCAATTAGTTTATTATTTTTTTTTGCTGTGCTATTCGTACATTTTCCAATTTTGTTTGTGTCGGTTTCACTGTCACGACTTCACAAGGTTTTTTTTCCCTCCTCAGTGCTGGAAAACTTCCTTCATTTTAAACTCCACTTATGGTAATACTTTTTTTATACCTCTAACTGCTTTGCTGCCAATCTGCTTATTAATTTCTTTACTTTTATGGTAATACTTTTTTTATATCTCTAACTGCTTTGCTGCCAATCTGCTTATTAATTTCTTTACTTCTGTTGACGCTTATTTCCATTCCTTCTTTATACTATCATTAAAATTTATATTTCATATAAATATTTTCAGAAACAAATTAAATTCTTTTATTTTAAAGTTTGAACTAATAATAACAAAAAACAAGAAAGAAAATCTAATTTTGGGCGGAGCCAAAGCTAATATACCCTTGCAATTAAGTGACAGCTTTTATTATTAGATATACATCGGATCGTATATAGTTGGCCAATCCTTATCAGAATCTCTTTAACCAATTTTCTAATAAAAATTTTGCAAACAGCCCCAAGCATCTTTAAAAATAGCAAGGTTTTATCATTTCCGATCATTCACTTATACGGCAGCTATAAGATATAGTCTGCCGGTCCTTATGAAATTTGGTAGGATTCATCACTGATATTATTACTGATCAATCAGTTACAGGCAGCTATCGCATATAGTCGACCGATCTCAGCTCGGCCGCTCTGACTTATATACTGCGTGAAATGGAAAGAAGGATTTATGCAAAGATTGAAATCGATAGCTTTAAAACTGAGAGACCAGTTTCCGTAGAAACAGAAAGACAGGCGACCATGCCTATATCGACTCAGGAGGTGATCCTGATCAAAAATATTGTATATGAGAGTTTACACTTATATTAATCATTTTTTTTAATTAATTGCTATGATTTTAGTTATAAAAATACAAAATATCTTGCATAAATATAATACCTAATAAATTAAAACGTAATCGAATGACGTTATTTTCCTAAAGGAGGTCCGCATTTTCGTACTAATATGTCTATATATCGAATGATTGCATTACTGAGTGCTCCATAAATATTGTACATTAAATATATCGTAACAAAAATATGTAACGCACAGTCTTATTGCTGGGTCAGCATGTACAGCATGCCTGACCACTCGGATACCATGTGAACACAATTTCACTCCGTTTTGCGTTTTCACATTACATGGTTTACGTTGGCAAAATAATACAATACTACATAGATGACAACTACACAAATAAGTTTCTAATTGCATCCAAGTTCGATGATAACACATTTATTTCACAGCTCTTATAGTTTGGAATAAGTCGTAAATAGTTAAAGCCCTTTTATCAGCTTAATATTTCATTGATGGAGACTGTTGGGTTTTCCCTTAAAAACTACTCGTAGCTCTTTGTAGTAAAGATTACGGCGAAGAATGCGTTCGTGACAGTATTTGGAATTTCGTTAATTGGTAAAACATCTGGTTGGTTACTATGCAAGAAAAAACACAAAATAAAGGTTTTTTCATACACTGCTTAAAGGTGCTTCTTGTTTATTTTAATACTGTTTATTTTATACAACATGATAAAAGATATTATCAAAATTGTTTCGTTCTGCTCTATATCATAGAGCTACATGTTATCATATATGATATGATACCGTGATATTACCCCGTTTAAAAGCCTGTGTGATATTTTATTTTTATTTTTATGTCTTTAACAAGTTTCGATATTAATCTATTCTTTAAAACCGTTGTATCCGCTCTTTGAGAAAGACAGCTGTCAGAAATCACAGTAAAAAGAGCTTAGTCCTATTTGAGGAATTGGTGAAATACACAGAGAGAGAGGCGAAATTTATCGTTGACTAGTCGAATCTACCTACCTACCTTCAATTTTATGACAGAAGTTTCCAGAAGTGGTGGCAACCCTACTGCCTCTTATACGCGTTTGTAAGTCGCGTGAACACTTCTTAAGCACAACCCATATATAAGTTGGGTGGGGTACAAACTTCAGTGTCTTCGATCTTACACACGGGGTCCGGCCATAAAAACGGTGTGCTTATTGGATTATTACATAAACTATCGCGACATATGAAAAGAATAACATTTTTGGAACGTTTATACCAGTATATAGTTTCTGTCGTTATTAACGATATTTGATCATACAAAAATGAAAATGTTTTCGCTCTGTCTATATAAAAAATTAAAAAAAAATTATTTAACTCTTTTTTAGTTTCTGCGACCTCAAATATTTAAAAAGGATATCTTTCTTTAACTATTGTTGCTTTTGTTACATATTGAATATATATATATATATATAATATTAGATACATACCACCAATATTGAAAACACATTTTTAATAAAATTAGTCAAAAATCAAGAAAGGAAAGCTAACTTCGGGCGGAGCCGATGTTGATATACCCTTGCAGTTGAGTGGCAGTCCGCTAGGTGGCGACACGCATCTTCTATTATTAGATATTTACCGGATCGCATATAGTCGGCAGATCCTTATGAAATTTGGCATGACGAATTGGTTTGCCCAAAGTAGAACGCATAGAAAGTCCAATCCTTCTAACTCAAAAAACAAACAAAGTTATGCTAATTCCGATCAATCAGCTATATGGCAGCTATAAGATAAGGTCGTCCGATCCCGGCCGTTCCGACTTATATACTGCCTGCAAAGGAAGTGTGCAAAGTTTGAAGACGATAGCTTTAACACTTAGAGAATAGTTTGCGTAGAAGCAGACCGACAGACAGACGGATATGTTTATATAACATCAGGATCGTCTCCTGATCAAAAATATATATACTAAAGAGGGGTTAGGATAGGATTAGCTAACTAAATCTGATGTCACTGCATGGGCCATTTTACTGGAAGGGTTTATAAAACTCTCACCGAAGCTACCTTTTTAATGGTTACGTTTCATAATTTTTTTTATTTTTTGGATTTAATCCATTCTTTTTATTGATAAAGTGAATTATATATATTTTACGAACGCATCAACCTATATTAATCTTATTATTAATTATGTTTATATTTCCATACTGGCAGGTACATGGATCATGACCAACGTTACTTAAGATACTTCATATGACTTAAATTGATGATTGTTTTGGAGTATACTTTTAAAAGCAATGAATTCTGTTTAGAATGCTAGTATAAAACTAAATGAATTTTTGTCAGCTATTTTATTTATTTGATATTTTATGTTCAATAGGATGATATGGGCTTATTCACAAATGAACTTGTTTTCTTAGTTTATAAAATTAAAAAAAACGTTATTAACTGACACTATATTCTGGTTTGTTCAAGTATTAGTGTATATAACTTTAAATCAGTAGATTAACATTTTTTTGGATTAATTCAATTAATGTCTTGCAGAACGTTATCGCAAAGTGTCTCTTTGCTAAACTCAGATTGGAGTTCAACCATATATACAAACCTAAATATCCTAAATAATCCTAAATATATCCAAAGTTCTTGCATTTTCAACATAATTTGTTGCATTTTATGTATCCAAATATAATCTTTTGTTCAGTTGTAACAATTTAAAAAGTTGGATGTTTTTGTGTACAACCAATTATCCACAATCATCATTTTTTTTAAAAATCGAGATCAAATCGGTGACTGTTTGAATCTTGGGCTAGAGAACTAATAAGATATAGGTAAAAAAAAAATATAAGTAAAATTGTTCATGTCGTTTTAATGATTGTTTTAAGTTTTGAATTTTATATACCGTAATTGCGTTAATATCTGGATAAAAAATTGCTAATTTTTCGCAAATATTTCAATTAAAAAATATTTCAAATTTTATATTACGATTAAAATAAATCCATCATACAATGAATTTTTTTTAAATCCTGATTCTGAATTCTGATAACAATTTGTAGCTTGATCAAAATTATTTGTTTAATGGTATTATAATAAAAGAAAGTTTATCGGTCTTTCCAAGAATATAGGATTAAATGATTTTTATATTTTGGGGGCACACTGGCTAATTGATTTTTACAAATTTTGAATAATAGCTTTCTTGGTTCGTGGCTAGTTTAAAAACTTGAGTACTTTATAAGCTCTAGAAGTATGAGAAGAATATTTATTATAAATTTAATATTATAGTGTCACCTCCTGTCTCTCCGTCGGTCTGTCTGTCTGTTTATACGCGAACTAGTCTCTCAGTTTTTAGGCTATCGATTTGCGAGCTATCGAAGCGATCTCGCAAGCATGGAGCTATAGCCCATAAATAAAAATTGTCTGTGTGCGTCCGATATGAATAAATTTTACAGCAATCGATAGGTATTGGTAATATGATTATTTGTATATGTATCGCAATCAGATCTTTGATAGCGGCCGAATTAAACAATTTTTAACTCAGGTTTAATATTTATTTGGGGTTAATTCAATATCGCATGCCTACAAATAACAACAAAATGAGTGAGAAACTGAGAGAAAGACAGTCAAAAATAAACGCCGATGCAGCTAAGCAAATTATCAATACCCTAATCGGTTTTGGTGGTGGCTGCTTAGCCCAACATTATTATTTGTTAAAATGTATCATTTGGTTGGAAGAGTTTCGGATGAAAGTGAATAAAGTATTCACTAAATTTTGAGCAAGTGACACCAGACAAAAAATTACGGTGCGTGCAAGAAAAAAAATGTAACACAAGCGCGCCGTTTGAGATTATTTTTAAGTATGATTTTGTAAAGCTATATAGTTTTCTGTCTTTACTAAAATTGTTATCAGATATTTGGTTTGTATTTAATATGTCAAAATTTGGCTTTGCCAAAAATGTGTTCATTTTGTTCACCTGATCTTCATGCTCTTCTATCTCGCGCGGCTGTAGAATTGACGGTTCGACGACTCAACTTGGCCCCTTTGCGTTTTTTTGGCATTTCTGACTGTCTCTGCTCCACTGGCGGGGATAACTGATCGATTGATACTCGTAGTTGATAAATTATCCACCGGTGAGGGCGGGATATCAAATTTCAACTTGAAACAAATCGTCATTAAAAATTCCGTACATACGTATTTTCGTTAACATTGACCTTCTAACCATAGCTAAGCCACAATATATGTTTGATATCAAACATGTCTAAGTAAAGCAGCCATTAAATGGCTGATTCGAAGCTTTACAAAGATTCAGCAGAGCGACGACTCAAAGAAGGTTACTTCGATGATCGACTAAAAAAGCTCATCCACGGATGGTCCCAATTTCACAAACCGTGCCAAGCTCCAGGAGCTTGCCCTCCAGACAATGAATATTTTTCAAAGGCCAAGGCACTCACAGATCTTTTCAAAAAATATCAGGCCAAATTTTTGGCGTTTCCGGCATTTTGAGCATCATTTAATAGATGAAGACAAAAACCTAATCTTAACATCAATTATCGGACAGGCCAATTACCAGGATGCCTGGCAACGGCTGAAGAATCGATATTAAACGAACGGCTGTTGATTAGGTCCACGATTCAAAATCTGTTCGTACATTTCAGAGTCAATATATCAGCGGAACAGTTTGCATGACCACTACTTGGGCAGGTGGTGAATTTTCCTAAAGCTTGTTCAGCAGGTCCTTTCAAGAAAAAAGTACCTTTGAATTTCAATGTCAAAACGAACACAGAAGAAGCTTGGGAGGCGTACTAAGCAGACCTTAGGTGGTACAATAGGAAATTACGAAGGGCATAGAGGAATGCCTCGGCCAAGGGGACATCAGAGGTCTTTCGCCTGAGAATGATCCACACAAATATAGTACTCAATGTAGGCTATATTAAGACTATGGACGGGCAGTGGACTACGTCTATCAAGAAATCCCTAAAGTAAAATTGAAGATAGGAGTATGAAATCACGAGGAAGAATGTTGCACAGATAAGGCATTTAGTTTAAAGGATTTAGGATTGTTAGTAGAGCAAAGTGACAAAGTGTGGTAGAAAAAATTGTAGTAGAGGACGAAAGATTCTTGTCATTCTCTTAGAAACGTTAAAGTTTCAGCGTGTTAGTAAATGCTGGCTGTCTACGCACGGTTCCCACCTCCTGTTCAGCCCACCTCCCGTCCAACCGACTGAGGGAGGGCTTACGGGGATAGATTCGAGAAAGTAAACGAGAAGAATAAGAGTATGAAATCACGAGGACGAGTGTTGCAGAGATGAGGCGTTTATTATATAGGATTTAAGATTGTTAGTAGAGCAGAGTGACAAAGTGTGGTAGAGACCATTGTAGTCCGAACACAGTACCCTGAACGAAACGTGCTGGGCATATGTCGAACTACATGGGCGAACTAGAGGACGAAAGTTTCTGGTCCTTCTACTAGGAACGCTAAAATTTGAGTGTGTTAGTAAATACTGACTGTCTACATTACCATTAATAAGATTAAATAAAAACATGAGACCAAGATCGTTCTACGATTTGTTAATGATGGTAAGTTGATTAATAAAAGTCTACTATGATAGGAGGGAAGGTGAAGACATGCATCCTGATTAAGTCCAGATTCTATGTGATCTCGGTGTACTTCGAATTAGGGACTCCAGACAGACGAACCATAATCAAAAATCGGACGGACCAATGATTTGTATAAAGCTCTTGTTATGAACGGGTAAATAAATTCCTTTGACCTTCTTTTAATAAAACCAAGCACACCCATATCTTTATTAACCATGGTGGATATATGGTCGGTAAATTTAAGTTTTAAGTCTTATAGGACGATAGGACGTTCTAAGGCGTTCCCATAGAGAAAGTACGTAGCCTGGTGAGGGCTAGATCGATAAAATGACATGAGTTTACATTTCGATCCATTAAGCTTTAGTTTATTTGCTAAACCCCAATTTTGAAATTTATCCAAATCGGATTGAAGTCTAGATTGGGCGTTAGTAAAAAATCAATATTGAAGACAAAGCTTAACAGCTTTGTCAGCGTACATAAGTACTAGTGAGTCAGTTAAGGCAAGGGGCTAGTCATTAATAAACAAAGTAAAAAGTAAGGGTCCAAGATGGCTTCCTTGGGGCACCCTAGATGTGACGCGGACTAAACGCGAGGTAACATCTTTAAAGAATACACGTTGGGTTCTACCTGATAAGTAACTCGAAATCCAGATAGGGAAATCAGTTGCGAATCCCAAAAGTCTGAGTTTACTTATAAGAAGCGAATAGTTAACAGAGTCAACTGCTTTACTGAAGTCAGTGGAAATGTCGTCTGTCTGTAAGCCATTCCGGAACCCATCCGTGACAAAAGATGTTAGCTCCAATAAGTTGGTGGTGGCGGAGCGGCGTAAGTCAGCCTTACGGAAGAACGAACTTTATGAGATTTAATTGTAATCTAAAGGTCAATTAAGGTATTGTTTTTGATGAAAACTTCAAGAGTGGGATAATATGGATCCTCAGAGTTAGAAAGGGACAAAGTTCTGTAAAGAGTAATTCCATCAGGATCAGAACACAAGTCAAGCAGCCGACCCGAAAGGAATTTTGAACGTGGATAATTTGCCCGAGTGACATGTCGAACATACCTGCTGGGAAGTCGTAGTGCGAGTTAAGCAGTAAGGACGCTGAATTCTCAACATTGGACCACATGAGATCTGGTATATTGAAGTCCCCCAGAGTTACCAACTGGTCCTCATCAGACAATCGGTCCGAAACGAGACGAATAGCGGACAAATGTTGCTAGTTTATGAGGGGTTCGGACGAAGGTGATATGTAAGAACAGGTAACGTATAAAGATTCACCGGACAGAGTGATTTTAACGCAAAGAAATTCTTTATCACCAAACTTTTGTTATTTTACCTCTTAAGAAGCAAATTTGGAGTCTACAGAAATTAACACTCCTCCTCCCTTTCGCAGTGTTCTATCACGCCTAAAAATGGTGTACTTCGGAGCTTAAAATCTCCGGCTTTAACCAAGTTTCTGTAAAAACTATAATGTGAGATGCAAAGGAAGAACTATCAGAATACAGTTTGGGAAGTTTACTACGTAGCCCTCTAGTATTCTGATATGTAAGTTTTAGTGAAGAAATTAGTTTTTTGAGTGTGAGGAAGATGAGGTAGAAGGTTGGTCAGTGGCTCTAATATGTGGGAGTTTCACTCGCACAGGCTTGGTAATTTTTTTCTTCAACGTACTTGGCTGATGTTCTTGGACGAAAATGTTCTCTGTCCAAAAGCTGGCGGACCAAATCGTCTTGAACATATCCACCGGCACACGTATTTTGAACGATGATGTGTGTGGTATTTAGATACATTGTAATACCTGCCACCTTTATGTCGGCTTTTGTTTTGGCTTTGATGTAAGCCAAGATATCTATCTCAGAATTATCAGGGGCAAGCTGAGAAACAACAATGTGTTTCGTATCCTAAACCGCCGTATCTAATACTGCGGTATCAATTCGTACCAGGGGTCCAGACGGTTGAATACCCTGTTCGGTGACTTTTAAGGGGGGTTGAATTATTGGGTCTGGTGGTATCACTAGAAGTGATGCCACAGAGGACAAATCAGACAATTGCTCATTAATACTGAGAAATTCGGAAGCCGAATTTTTCCCAGTCCCTGGGGTGGCCAGAGATATAAGCGGCTGAATAATTGTCGGCTGAGTAGGCTGTAGATTATTCGCCACAAGGACATCACTAACAGCGGATTTCTTTCGCTTTGGAGACTGATTTAATAGTGGAAGACTATAAAACTGTGTACCGAGCGCACAGAGTTGGTCATTGATTTTACGAAAAATGCTAATCAACTATTTAAATCCACTTTTAGTCCGTCTCATGAATCTCATTTCGTCCTGAACAGCACGACAACCGTCACAGCAAAAATGGAGACCAGACCTACGTGAAATGGCATCCGATACTGAGGCCGTGAACCCGGCACACTTAGCAAAACGCTTCACAGTTAACGTTTTCACAGAGCCAGAAGTGGATGGTAGGCTGGGATGAGGAGATTGTCTTATTACAAGACCTCAACGCACAGACAAGTTTAAACTCCATGATTAATTATTAATTTCTTTATTAATTTTTTTTTTTATTATTGACGTACCTTGAACCACTGTGCCAGGGAAACGAAAAAAAAGAGCAATTAATGTGGTTTAGTAAACAGCAAAGAATAGAGATAACAATCTCTACTGAGCGACAATAGATGCAACACCGTAAAAGAACAAAAGGCAAAGCAGAACTATGTTTACCCCCAAATATACCAATGCACACGCGAAACGATACGGATGTTTGCAATGGATGGATGTTGCAATTGCAATTTTTGTATGTTGCAATTTTGTATATATGTATAAATACAAATAATTACCGGATTTTTAAATGTTAATAAACAAAAGATGTGATAAAAATGCAGTGAGCACTAAAAACACGTCCGTTTGCTTTAAGATAAAGAGAGGAAGTGAGCCCCGGGGAGCCCGAGTTCGCTCAAATACCCTCTTAGCAACTGGAATCTCAACTAGGCAATTAACATTTTCAAATCCTTTAAATCTTTAGGCTCAGGTGTCATCTTTCCGCCCTAACTAAAAAACGTGTCCAAAAGACGAGTCTTATCCTTAAACCTTAAGGATAAGGGTAGATAATTAAATAGGATTAGATAATACCTAAGGGTATAATAAGGGATAAGGGTATAATTATTGTGGTCAGAAGTGCGCAACGAAGTGATAAAAACATCTCCGATCCTATGAAGTATATATATTTTTGATCAGGATCACCTTGTGAGTCGATATATGGATGTCCGTCAGTCCGTCAGCCTGTCTCTCTGTTTCTACAAAAACTTGTCTCTCAGTTTCTATGCTATCGACTTGATACTTTGAACACATCTATTTTTTGGTTGGTGGCAGTTTATAAGACGGAACGGCCAGGATCGGTCGACTATATCCTAAAGCTGCCATTAAACCGATTGATCGGAAATGCCATAATCTTGGTGTTATTTAAGTTAGAAGAATGGAATTTTTTTTATTCTACTTTAGGAAAGCTAATCCTATCTGCCAAATTTGGCCGATCGACCCACTATATCCTTTAGCTGCCATATTACTTAACGATCAAAAATGACACAAATAATGTATTTTAAAAGATTCTAAGTGCTGTTTCCAAATTTTTTATTAGAAAATAGAAAAGACAGCGAATTTCTTATATGCATTGGTAGGTATATCCGATCCAATATATATAAAATTATTAGCTGCTAATTAATAGTTAGCTTTCCTTTTTTGTTTAAATTTGATTTGATTAGATATCAGGAAAGGACCTTAATAAACATAAAATAACTGACTGTTGAATTTATTATTCAAGTTACTTAGTATCTCAATCTTCTTTTACCATGCACAACGCAGAATGTTATAAGAAACATGTTTGCCGCTGCCGGACTCATTTGACTCAGGATCCGAAGCAGTTTTAAGTTAGAACCGTTTATTCGCCATATTCGGCTATGTTCTGAAGAACTACGCCAAGGTTTTTTGAAAACCTCTCCTGAAAAGCTTATTACTTCACATTTGAAACTCCATTGTAGTTTAATAACATTACCTTGCAGCATGACTTTATAACGCGGTGCTCCTTTACTACCAACTTATTGGTGTGCCCCAAGAAAGCCATCTTGGACCCATATATATCACTTGTACTTATGTACGCTGATGACGTTTAGCTTTGTCTTCATTATAGATTCACTAGTGCCTAATCTAGACTTCAATCCGATTTGGATAAATTTAAAAATTGGTGCTTAGGTCATATAAGTCTTTATAAAAAACATGATAAATAAATTAATTTGTATGTAGATTCACCAGAAATCGAACGTGAATCTAATATCACGGTTTCATTGTAGATTGCACAACATTGCACAGAAAATGCGAATAAACCGGAGCGAATGAAAAGCACGTCCAGCGGCGGCGAAAGTTCGGATAAATATTTACGTCTATCAATTAGACACTTTTCTATTTCGTTAATGTGTAGGGTAAGATTTCAAAGTGCTATGTTAGTGATTTTTAGCTGCATCTTGCATTTTATATTAGATATATATCGAATCGTATATAGTTGACCGATCTTTATAAAAATTTCACTTAAACAAAAATTGTCTACTAAAAATGTTGAACACAGACCCAAGCATCTTTAAAATTAGAAAGCTTTCTCATTTCCGATCATTGAGTTATATGGCGGCTATAGGATATAATCGGCCGATTCTTATAAAATTTGGCAGATTCTTCCATCCTTTGAATTTCCACCCTTCAAACCAAAAATCAAAAAAGTTAGGGCATTTCCGATCAATATGAGAGCTAATAGTGAGAGAAATAAAAGAAATCTTCACTAATCTGAGAAAGTTAATATATTCCTTCATATTTGCCATTCTTTTCTAATTTGATAATTTTTTCATACTTTCTGTCTATTTGTCGGCCCGTCTGTCTTTATGTGTCTACGCCAATTTATACTCTCAGTATCATAGCTATCGAAGTAAAACTTTCTTCACATCCTTCTTACCTTTGCAGGCAGTATATGTGTTTGAACGGCCGCGCTCGGGCAAACCTATTCTAAAGCTGTCACATAAATGATTGATCAGAAATGCCATAACATTGGTGTTTTTTGAGTTAGAAAGATCGGATTTAGTACAGATTCCAATTTGGGCAACCTTATCCGACCGACTATATCCTTTAGGTGCCATATAACTGAACGATCGGAAATATCACAACCTTTCAATTTTAAAAGATGCTTGGGTCTGTTTTAAAAATTTTTATTGGAAAATTGATTTGTGGATCATTGTGAATAGTGAAATTCTCATAAGGATCGGTCAATTATATCCGATCCCATATATATTAAATAATAAATGCTGCTACTCAACTGCAAGGGTGTATCAACATTGGCTCCACCCGAAGCTTGCTTTCTTTTCTATTTTTAAACAACGTAACAACGACCAAGCATCATTTTGGCTCAGCCATACAATAATATCCAATCCACTTGTAATATGTAATGAAGGCAACACCATATTTACCTTTTTTTCCTTATATTTGCTCATCTTTTGAAAAGGCATGCTCAAATTGTCAGTATTTGCAAAGTTTTTTGAAAAACTATTAGATGTTTCTATTAGCATGGCTTCATAAAGCTCAGCTTCACCACAACCAATTTATAGGAGGTAACATCTTTTGTCACGGATGAATTCCGGAATGGCTTACAAACAGACTTCATTTTCTTTTGACTGTATGACCCACTCGCTCTTTTTCAGTAAACTCAGTCTTTTTTTAAAATTTAATTATTATCCTTTATAATTATCCATCGAAAATGATAATTTTTATGATTCACTTGCACCTTGTTCTCGTCACATTGGGTGTGCTGCAAGGTAGCTATCTGGGATCCTTAGGTTAGGTAAGGTTAAGACGGCTGGCAGTTAGCTTCTAGAGAGGCATCCGCCACACTTAGACCGTATTGGGTTTCTTGTAATACCGTAGACTGGATCTCATTCCTTTTCCGCACAAAGACTCGTGGTCTAACAGTTTCCCCACCCTGAGCCTTTGGTAAATTTTTGTATCCTGTTTGGATATATTTTTTACATGTCCAAGATGTTGGAAGCTACGCTATAGGTGTCTCGCAGTCTGCGCATCTGTCACCGCACCACACCGCAGGTGTCACCGCAGTCTGTATGGTTGGGCAGTGGCTCAGAATATGCTCAACAGTTTCTTCCTTATGTGTCGCTACAGCTGAGGCAGTTGTCATTAGGAGGTGAATTCATTCGTCTAGCACATGTCTCCACTAGCCAGTGCCCCGTTATGATTCTTATTGCCGTGCTGATACTGGTACTGTCCATCCTGACTGATACTGGTGCTGTTATTGTGACCAGGGTAGGTAGATGAGGTTTATGTCACACTGATTGGCCATCTCGTGGAGAGATGTTCTCTGTATTATGTTATGAGATGTTATAGATATTCTCTGGGAATGCAGCAGTCTGTATTGTTGGGAATAAGAGGTCATTTAGAAATATCCCGTGTTAAAAAGACTCCATTGATGAGCTTCTCTCTTCATGATAGCCACAACCATCGCCTGCTCTATTCCAGTTAGTCCGGGGAGAGTGACTAGTGCAGCTGTTTGCGGGGTGTTTTCTAGCTTCTTGTGGATGTTTTGTCTCTTTTAGGACTGGCCAATATACCTTTACTCCATACTATAGTATAGGTCTTATTGTAGCTGCATAGATCAAGCTTACTAAATAGGTAAAAATGCTCCACTTGAGTCTTATTGCTTTTTTTTATTGACCTTCCCTCTATGTACAGGTTACAGTTTAGCTTATCTTCGACCCTAACTTTTCACATGATTTATAAACGACATGCCCTTTTCCCTAGCTAATTTAACTTGTGTACACTGATAACATAAAGCTTTGCCTTCACTACGGATTCACTACGCAGCTATAGGATATAGTTGGCCGATCCCGGTCGTTCCGACTTATATACTGCCTTCAAAGGAAAAACGGATGTGTGCAAAGTTTCAACTCAATAGCTTTAAAATTGAGAGACTAGTTTGCGTAGAAACAGACAGACGGACATGCTCATATCGACTCAGGAGATGATCCTGATGAATAATTTATATATTTTAAGGGTGTAGGAGACATCCTACATTGCGTTACTCACTTTTGACCAAAATTACCCCAAAAATTAAAGCACCCAAAAATGCACACATTGCTTAATGGCAATTCTGAATCAGAGGAAGTACACAATACTAGGTGATACTTCAATGAGTTTAATATCGGTTTTTTTCCATAAACATCTATTTAAAGAAACTTACATGAAAATCTTAAATCCAAGATAGCTAAATTACTTTTCAGCTAGACCAACGCACTGGCACGCTGGTGTGCTATCTGAGTGAAACACTTAGGTGGTGCCACTTACACGTTCTTATAAAAGGCTTCAAGGCTTCGCTCATCAATTATATTCAT
Organism: Drosophila atripex; assembly: GCA_035045925.1. NCBI lineage: Eukaryota > Metazoa > Arthropoda > Insecta > Diptera > Drosophilidae > Drosophila > Drosophila atripex. The sequence continues at coordinate 149,561 of JAWNOP010000038.1, forward strand.
TATTACTTATTCTTGTTGGAGCGAGCACTTTAACGTCTATCCTTACAATTCTAGTAAAATGCTTCAACTGTATGAGAATCTTGGTCGGCAAGAAAGGCATTTGTGTCATTTACGCGGCTGCTAGGCACAAAGTTTATAGATTCAGTTTGGCATATGCCTTGGAGCTTAGATTTTGCCGACCAACCCGGATTAAAGACCGGCTACATTGCGGAGGCCGCATGAAGCTTTGCTACGACGTTCTTAGCCATTTCATAGCTAAGTGGAATGCTGCTGATGTAGCGTGCTACCTTGGTAAAGTTCCTCGCTTCTTTTACGACTCTACTTCGTTTCTTGGATCTCGGACAGCCCCAGTCCTGCGGCCACGCATTAAAGTCCCCAGAAGCGATGGAAGTTATACCGCCAGAGCCCATTTTATTTTTAAACCGCAATAGTGAAGAGGTTGGCAATTGGTCCGCTCCATGAGATCCTGAAACAGCAGGGCTGTGATGTATGCTACCCCTATGCTCAGCCTTTTAGTCAACGTGTAAGTCTAATTATGATTTATTTTACGACCTTAGACTTATAACTAACTTAATACATGTTTCGGTCCGTCGCTTCTCTTCAACCATCTGGTTAATTCTACTCTTCGATGGCGTTGCCACTATTTTGTATTGCTATAGCTACCCCCTCTCCAGTGACCAAATTGGGGTCGAATCGGGATGTTCGTTGATTTAAATAGGTCCGCAACACACTGGGAGAAGTTTAAGGATCTCTTCGTCGGCAGTACTTGCAATGAAGGCTGGCTTGAAGCGCTCTGTTGATATTTATACCCTTTCTGAGGGTATTATAATTTTGGTCAAAAGTGTGCAACGCAGTGAAGGAGACATCTCCGACCCTATAAAGTATATATATTCTTGATCAGGATCACCTCCTGAGTCGATATAAGCATGTCCGTCTGTCCATCTGTCCGTCTGTCTGTCTGTTTCTACGCAAACTAGTCTCTCAGTTTTAAAGCTATCGTCTTCAAACTTTGCACACACCCTTCTTTTCTTTGCAGACAGTATATAAGTCGGTACGGCCGGGATCGGCCGACTATATCCTATAGCTGTCATATAACTGATTGATCGAAAATGGCATAAATTCGTTTTTTTTTAATTTAGAAGGATGTGACTTTGTATGGATTCCACTTTGGGCAAACTAATCCGATCTGCCAAATTTCATAAGGATCGGTCGACTATATACGATCCGATATATATCTAATAATATAAGATGCGTGTTGCTACCTAGCGGGCTGCCACTCAACTGCAAGGGTCGGACTCAATAACAAAAACAGGATCGGAGTAACATCTCAATATTTCATATGGTTTCATATGGTCATTTCATATACGGTGGTTCCAACGGCTGATGCACTGAATCTCTCCGAAGCATGATATGACTGCAGTCGTTCATATGTTTAAGCACGAACGTACGTTTGTTGCTGCTTAAATGATGCGCCATAAGCCAGTTCCGACTTCTTTGCCATGTCCTTTAATAGAACAGCGTCAGGCCACTTAGAAAATCTGTCAATCGTTGTGAGGCAGTAGGGGTTTCCATCCACCAATAGCATGATGACAATGTCCAAACGAACGTGTTCAAAACGGTTCTCCGGCATGCTGATTTTTTCATTCGTCAAATATGGTCATATAAAGTCAAGATTTCGAAGTTGTCGTGGCGTAGATTTTTCAAGTTTTTGTAAAAAAGTACAAGTGACCGGCTTTTGGTCCATTTCTATGCATTTAATGCATCTCTTGCTTAATACTAACTACCCGCGGCTTCTGCTAACAGTCTCGTTCTACTATTCTATACATCGCATAAAACATTCAGTTTTCTACAGTTGATTGTTGCTTAGCTGATTACATTCAGCTTTTCCTGATAACTTCTCAGCGTCCTCGCGAGATTCCTAGATGGGGTCGTCCTCCGAGTCGTCCATCGTTGTCATCTTGATTCTCTTAGCGTGGTTGCCTTAGCTAGCGTAACCAACGTTACGACGCCAAACACGCTAAGGCAAGTGTTTGGCGTCGTAACGTTTCTTGGCTGCAACTCTTTGATCATTGAACCTAGTTGCAGCGTCTGTTCATAGCTTCTGCAACTCGACAACTGTCATAAAACTCTGCTGTTGACTCTGAATCACGCTGGTCAGAGTGTTCTTTAGGATGTCTCTTGGCTCGTATCCATACAGGAGCTGAAATGGGGAACATATAGTTGTGCTATTTACCTTGGTATTAATGGTCCTCTGGATAGATCGTAGCTTTTCGTCCCATCGCTTTTCGTTCTCGTTCGAAGGCAGTAGCATGGACAAAATAATCCGGTTGGTTTGCTCTGCGTGACCGTTGGCTCTCGGCGTCCTTACAGCGTTAAGGATGTGCTTGACGTTGTTCGACTAGCAATATTTTTCGAAATCTTTCGAGGTAAAGGCGGTACCTCGATCGGTGATGATTCGTCCTGGCATTCCCAAATAGCTCGTAGCCTCTTGCAGGATATCCAAGACATGTTAAGTCGCAGTACTTGTTGTGGCTCGCACTATAGTAAACTTTGTGACGCCTTTACAACAAGAACTAGAACATGTTCATTCCATGTGTACCGTAGAAATTGGGATGGGTTTGATGTCGTCGTAATGATACTCTTCTTCTTTGCATCCACCTGGTATTTTGTTTAGCGCACAACCTATGCATGACTTTATATAACTCTTGACGAAATATCGCATTCAGGGAAACCAAAACAAATTAAGAATGCGCTTCATTATTTTATCTGTTCTCATATGTCCTGCGTTGTCGTCGCGTTCGTGGAGTATCTGGAGTATCAACCCATAGCAACTTGTTGTCATATTTCCAAATAGGCGATCTTGCTCTATTACGTACTTATCGTACTCAGTTTTCTTCGGTTTCTTCAGGTTTTACTTGTCATATCAGCTTTGAAGTTCTTAATCTTCTCGTCTTGTAATTGTATTGCAAATAACCAGTCAGCTTCGTCTACTAGGGTTTTTGGGAATGTTCAGACATGTGGTCTCCATTTCATGTGAGTTTTCAAAAGGTGCTCGACTCAGAGACTCAACGTGGCACATCAGTATTCCAGCTCGATGTTCAATCTCGAAGTGAAATTCTTTGGATCCTTAACCACCATCGTGCAATTCGGAGTATTAGTTCTTTCTTTTCGATTGAAGATTTCAAGGCATTACAATCGGTAACTACTCGAACATTTCTACCGTAGACATAATACCGAAATCGCTCCACCGACTCGACGAGGGCTAGAGCTTCCAGCTCGTAACTGTGATAATTTTTCTCAGGCTTAGATGTTGCTCGACTAAAATAAGCAATTGGCTTTAGTTGACCTTCCTCATTTTGCATCAGTACGGCGGCCAACCCCACAGCACTGGCATCTGTGTGTAATTCATGTGCAGCATCTAGTCGATAAATTGTGATAACAGGTTTTGATGGTAGGCATCTTTTCAATTCGGTGAACGCATCCTATTGGTACTGCTCCCATTTGAATGTCTGTGCTTTTCGCAATAGCATACGTAAAGGCTCTAATATAATAGCGTATCCGGCGACAAATTTCCTAAAATATCCTGTTCCTGGTTCAAATTTCCTAAAATATCCAATTCTGCTCCTTACCTGGCCACAAATTGGCAAAGTGTCCCAACTTTCCACACTTGAAACTTGTCTTCAAGTCCTTTGGCTTTGCTGTCTTACTGTCGCTGTCCTGTTTCATCTCGAGATTGTTGTATTTAGGCACGAACTCCATTTTGTTTGTTACTGCCCAACCTCTGTTTTTGAAAAAAGATTTGGTTGCATCTCTTAGCTGCTTCAGTGTTGAAAAATGTATTGCTGCAATGCTGTTTTGCATCTCTCGGTGCTGCAAATCTGCGCGAACATATCTTATTACCGCTGCTTCGCTCAGACTGTTCCGCACTCCTAGGGCTGACATTCGGAAGCGATACTCCGTTACTGTTTCTTTAGCTCGTCTGATTGCATTCATGTTGAAATGCACTTCCGCTTCGTCCGGGCTTTCTCCAAACTCATCTTCCGCGAAGTCACTCCATGTAGTGTGCACCACTGGCGAAAAATCGAACCACATCTTGGCTGGTCCCTTGATCTTTGTGTAAATTGCCAGTAATAAAAACATCTCGTTCCAACGATACGCACCAAGCACTTTGTTGACACGATCGATGAACTGGTTCTACTAATATAGGTTCTACTAAATAATATAGCGTTCTCGTTTCCTGGATCAAACTCTGGCAAGGTGTCTGCGATTTCCTTTACCGACGCTAGTCTCACGTTGTTTGTAGCTTGTAGATTAGGAATATCTCCTCTGATATTCCACCTGGTCCATCTTGAGATCTGCTATCTTGACCATTTCCATGAATTCTTTTCCAAAATGTCTTTTCCTATGCGAATTTTCCCACGACGTCCATATACACATAATCCCTTCGTGTTTATTCTGTCTGGGTTTTTCCTTGAATCCGTTGCCACGCTCAAGTATCGTGTAATCTCTGGGGCTGCTTCCCATTACCAATTTTCCACGCCGACGATTCTGTTCCAATTTTTCCGACCATATCTCCACTGCACTGCACCCACACATTAGTATCCCGCTTCTGAACTGTGGGAGGATGGTTTTCTAAGTGGTCGCATAGGTATATTTAATGTGTGGATATGCTAGATATAGTGTATTTTAAATAATAATGTTTTGGTCTTAGCTTAGCGTCGTTTCTGCTATATCTCTTGCATAAGACTAACTACTCGCTGCTTCTGTTAACAGTCTCGTTCTACTATTCTATACATCGCATAACAGCTTCTGTTATCCTACAGTTGATTGTTGCTCAGCTGATTACACTTGCATCCAGTTTCGTAAATTTTTCAGATTTGTCAGATTGTCGTAAGTGCTGGCTGTTGAGCAAGGATTTCTTTTATTAAGCTAGTATCTGTCGGCAGTATCTGAAAGCATAAGTTTTTTAATTCACTACGCATATATAACACATCTCCTCCTTTAATTAATAACTATGTTAGTGTTTTGGTTTCCACAAAATCTTTAACTGGAAATGATTGACGGCTTTGCGATTTCGAGTGCTTTGGCGACGTATTCCCGAGAGCGTCATGTTGGTCGATCTTTCCTTGATTGTTGAGTTACATCTCCTGGCCTCTCTGGTGTATCAGGAATAGGTTGCCGAATAAAACAAGTTGCTGAATAGAAGAAATCTCGGCTGACGGTTTGCCTCGGGTCTGAGTGTGATGCTTAAGGGCAGGTTTCGGGATATCAGGTACAAAACAGAACTATGTGGATTTGTTATCGTAATCAGCTGAGGACCAAGATATAAGCTGATTTAAATGGCACTTAACATTTTGGTACTAACTACGCACTACGCTCTAACTACGTCAATCGGAAGCATTTTCCCGATTGAACGATCAAGTATTTCGATCCACTTTCTCTCGAATAATTCCGCGTGAAGACAGGCTGATTGGCGGAAAATGTTGCTGTCCATGTTGAAAATGTTGTCCATGTTGCTTGAAAAATATTGCGAAGGCGTCTAAATTGAGGCTCATTATCACTGACCATTATCTTTGGATATCCTTCAATACCCAAAATGTATTATAGTGCAGCAATCGTATTTCTGGCTATTGAAGACGACATTTGAACAGCAAATAGAAACATAGAAAAGGCATCTACTCAGATTAGCCACATGTCGTCAAATATGGGCCAGCGAAATCAATGTGATAACGCTCCCAAGCTGATTTTTCTACAGGCCAACTGTGATACTCCTTCGGTGGCGCTGGTTTATTGCATTTGCCCTTAATGCAAGAGTTCACAAGATTTTTGATATTTTGATCAATGGTCGGCCACCAAAGATGTTGCCTGGCTAATTGTTTCATACGGACGATGCTCCAATGCCTCTCATGCAAGAGTTTCAGTATATGAACGCGAAGTTGAGATGGAGATATTACACGATTCGTATCTGTGTATAAGCAAAGAAGTTGTTGATAGGTGTTGATAAGTGGTTTCGTCGGTGCTTAGGTGCTTGCGAATTGTATCAGCATTAACTTCTTTGTCAAAATCTGGATCCATACCTACAGGAAAACGTGATAGAGCATCGGCTTTGCCATGCGCTGCTGTGGAACGATACTTTATGTCGAAGATGTATGCCATGAGCATAATGTCTCAGCGTTGTAGTCTATTTGATGTCATCAGAGGGAGGTGCCTGGATTGAAAATAGTTACAAGCGGTTTGTGATCTGTTATCAAAATAAATTTCTTCCGTATAAATATTGGTGAAATCGTTTTAATCCGAATATTATGGAAAGTCCTTCTTTTCCGATATGACTGTATTTTACTTGGTGCTTATCCAAAGTTTTTTAAGCGAAAACTATTGGTGGAACGATGGAACCGAGAGTCATCGATCCCAAGATGAGAAAGCACTACTCCGATACCAAAGTATGAAGCATCAATGGCTGGTATCAGTGGTAATTTTTCATTGAAATGAGCTAGTTCAGTGCGTTTATAAAGTGAAACTTCAAGTCTGTGAATGTATGATGCTGTTAAGGCCCAAAAATGTATGCTATATTTTTTCTGCGAAGTTGGTTCAAGGGTATTGCCAACTGTAAATAAATTGGTATAAAATTGCAGTAGTAGTATACTTTCCCCATAAACGCTTCCAATTGTAGCAAATTTTCAGCAGTTTTACAGCATTTTGTACTGAGCTATCTAGAAGAACACTGTTTGCGGGTATTCATCTTCCAAAATACTTAATTTCATCCTTGAGGAACAAACATTTCCCCTTTTTACATCTAGTAATGCATCAAGTTTTAAATGTTCTTCCCTAGTCGGTGCTGTGATGATGATGTCATCAAGATAGTTTCCACGACCTTCTATTCCTTTCAAGAGTTGTTCTAGATATCTTTGGAAGATCGCCGGGGCACTGGCTATTTCATATAAAAGACATTGATATTGAAAAAGGCAGTGTGTTCACGAAAAAAGTGTGTTCACTAAAAAGGTGTGTTCACGATCATAATATGCTTAGACGCATCATCTTTATGATCTATTTTTCTGAACTGCTTGCCATGATAAATTATGTGGAATAGAACCCCTCTTGTAGGCAACGGATACTCCTCGATGTAAATTGGTGCGTTGACTGCTTGCTTATAGTCAACACAAATTCGAATTGGCCTCCACCTGGCCTAGATACGAGAACAATTGTGGATGCCATGTTGTTAAACTTCACCCAAATTGGTGTCCGACCAAACGCGTATAACACTCGTGAGCATCAGTGTTATAGTGGTTTATTAAGGAGCGCAAATGTATTTGAGCTTATTAAAGATGCGGTTGCTTCTGAGTCCATTTGAAATGAAACACTTTTGTTCAAGATTTCCAGAAAAATGACTAATTTCTTTCTAATTTCCTTTCATTTTTCATTAAGACTGTGACAATGTAATCTGCTTCAATCATTTCTAATTCATTTTCTTCGTTTTTGTCTTACTTTTTAACTTGGTCTTGATTTCACAAATTTCTTTTTTCGACACTCTTAGCACACAGCATCACGAAACTTTCACTTTTTATTTTAGCACTGTCGGAGCACGATTTTAATGCGTTTTTGTTTGATTTTGTTACTGCGTAGTCTTTTGAATAACTGTTGATAGCATTAAAAGGTATATGTTTTCCAACATTTTCTTTTAGAGCTGCTACGATTTTTGTTGTTGTCTCGTAGGTTTCTGGTAATATGAGGTGTATAGGCTTGTATCGGATGGATTGCTTATGCGGTTTTGAAGCGACTGGCTCTTAAACGGTCGTGAAGAAACGGGTAAGCTTAGGCAATGTTAGAGGCAGCACTCTTACTCAGGGACAGAAATGGGTGGAGAAATTTATAACCGGGTAAACTCTTTAAAAAACTCCCGAATAGCTGGCCCCGGGTTTCTCGTATCATTCGGCTGGAGGTTCGAGCTTTTCACATCGAGGCTCAGACCAGTGCAGTTTATAGTTGAAAAACTTAAATTCATAGAAAAGTGTGAAACAGATAAAGTGTGAAGATTTTAAACTCTGTCGGTTGGCACTGACTTCGAAGGCCTGCAACAGCATCGCTCCCGAGTGCAGAATACCTAGGAGAAAGAGGCAAAGCTCCAGGACCAGATCAGTCCGCGGTCCACAATCATCGAATTCGCGATGGGCTTCCGGAGTATAGAGACCCCTGGTGCGGCTGCAGAAAGGTCCTCGGCGCAAGGAGACTTCAGTGTCGTTAAAAAAAAAAGAAATTCTTTAAGTCAGCACAGAAAGAAAATCTTTGCTAGAGGGTTAGGTGTGAATATATGACCCCTACGTAAACCTAACCTCTCCCCGACCTAGCTCAGAAAAATTAGTTAGCTAGGTGATACCTCGACCATTTAGTAACTAAGTAGTTATAAGTGCTTATAAAACGATTTCAAATTAAAAAAAAAAAGGCTTCCTTGAACTCTAGTGAGAGAATGCAGAGGGATAGCATTAGAAGTCACGAAATAATTGTAATGAGCTTATTTTTGAGTTAAGTTTTGATGTAAGAAAAGAAGAGAACATTGAATATTAAGGAATAATTGTAAATTTTTGTGGAAAGTGAGTGAAACAGAGTTAAAAGAGAAAAATGTCCTAATTAGGAAAATAAATCTGTTTGATGTAAAGAAATATTATTTTTATACCCTTGCAGAAGGTATTATAATTTTGGTCAAAAGTGTGCAACGCAGTGAAGGAGACATCTCCGACCCTATAAAGTAAATATATTCTTGATCAGGATCTCCTCCTGAGTTGATATAAGCATAACCGTCTGTGCGAGTGTTTGTTTCTACGCAAACGAGTCTCTCAGTGTTAAAGATATCGTCTTCAAACTTTTGACCAAAATTATAGTACGAATATTATAAGGATCGGCCGACTATATAGTCATGTACACCCACACATACCCTAACTTTAAGGTGATTGTGTATGTACAGTATGTACACGGCAACTAAGCTTTCACTAAAAACCTTGAAGCCTAGCTTATGCTGAAGGTAGTAATTAAGCAGACTTGGAACAGTACGAATGAACAAATAAATTAATTATAAGACTAAACTGAAGTCTTTATTTCGTGAGAACCTTTTTTTACTCGACAAAGAAGTCGAAAGAGGAATTACATCGAATATCGTCACTATCAGCCTATAACCGACTAAGAAGTCATGGCTGAAACCATCGATCTACACACTTCATAGCTGAGACGATGAGGTCTTAACATTCCATCTAACTGGCGACGAGGATTAAACAAATACTAAGCAGTAAAACCAGCCATCCGTAAGAATTTACAATACACCAACGCACCTGGTGGTAATAACTTTTTGGACTTTGCAATACACATACACATGCAATCCAACAAGCGAAGACCAACTTAAAGACTAACATAAAACATATCTGGAAAGCTTTCATTGGCACGTGCATACGAAGACGGGCCCAAAGAAGAACCGAGAACATACTACGAAAGCCGACACTAAGCGAAGAAGAAACTTACACAAATCAGGAAAGCTTTAATAAGCTCAAGGTATAGCAGATAGCTTAACAGAGGAGGTTATAAAATTTTTTTTTGGGAAAGCTTTCATTGATGAAAGAACATTGTTAAAATAAGAAGCAAGCAATTACTCATAATATTAAAAAAAAAAACAAAAAAAAAATTTTTTTAATGAATGAGAATAGCTTAGCCACGTTTAACTCAACCATAAATTGCATAAAATTAATACATAATTTTGATAATAGCACAAATAGAAACAGTTCTCCCGTTTAGTGTTTTCGGCGCGCCTACCAAAAGCATTTTATTTGGCTTTATAAATACAAATTAATAGGACTATGCAGTCCAGTGATTCATAGAAATGGAAATATAACCGATTGGGAGCGGTTAAAGCAGTTCATTTTAAAACATTTTGGTGAAAAAGAAACTAGCGACGTTTTAATGGATATGTTAAAACTGTGTCGAGTTGAATCAACCATAGAAGAATATTATAATATAATTAATGAAGTGTCTAATAGAGTACATAATCGAATACTAATCCATAACGATGATACATACACTACTTCCGAAGTAAACCGAATTGCACTCCGCGTTTTTAGAGACATCTTACCAGAACCTACTAAAACAATGATATTCGCAAGAAATCCGCAGTCCTTAGATGATGCTTACAAAATCATTGAAGATGCTAGGCATCATAGCTACACATTATACGGGCCGATTCGAAAGAATAATAAATATAATAGACCAAACTTTAGAACCAATTTTAGTAACGATAATAAAAATGTAAACGAATTGATAGTAACACAAAGTAGTTCTGGTGAAGCTAGCGGTGACCAACAAGAAAATGCTACAAAAACTGAAAATCGAAGATCTGAAGGAGCATTTAGCGCATATAATAGAAAGCAGGGGTATCACAATCAGTCGAATAATAACACACCATCCAACTCTACTCGAATGTCGACAAACAACAGAAATGTGCAAGTTTCTGAGAAAAGCAAACGTACCTTTGAACCCATGGATCTTAATCAGTCTAACGTAAATTTTCATATCGAGGGGCAAGAAGATTACCATGTATAAAAACTCAAGGTATAAAGAGAACACTACTCTTTATTATTGACACAGGAGCTAAATTCAGTGTTTTTAATAAGAATATGTGCCATCCAAAGAGAAAAATATATATTGAACTAGAAGTTAAAGCAATGGGTAACAATATTAAAATACATAAGTTATGCAGGTTCCCTTGGTTTCAAGAATTTAAAGCTGAAAGTTACACTTGCGAATTTTTAGAATATAATTTTCACAGCGCTTTCGATGGACTAATAGGCTGTAATATACTTAATGATATGAATGCAGTCATCGATTACGCAAACAAAAGCTTAAAGTAAATGACGTTTACCTGGACCTTTTATACAACGAAATCCAGTATATATATATATATAAACAGCTAAATTTAAATGAATATAACTAACCCGCAGGCAAGACTCTTAATAAATAACCTTATAGAAAAAATCGAAAATATTTTTTATAAAGAAGGCCAAGACTTGAGTTTCACAAGCCAAATTAAGCACATAATAGTTACAAAGAATGATCTTGCAATTTATTCAAAGACATACAAATACCCCGAAATACATAGAGACGAAGTTAATAGGCAAATAGAAGAAATGTTAACTCAAGGTATCATCAGACATTCAAAAAGCCCATACAATAGCCCTTTATGGGTAGTTCAAAAGAAAATGGACCAGTCTAATAAGCAAAAGTGGCGGCTCGTTGTAGACTACCGTAAACTAAATAAGGAAACTATCGAAGATCGCTTCCCGATCCCAATAATAGATGAGATTTTTGACAAGTTAGGAGGCTGCAAAGTATTTTCATGCCTAGATCTCGCGAAAGGTTTTTATCAAATAGAAATGGACAGTAAAGATATACACAAAACAGTGTTTTCAACAACAAGTGGACATTACGAGTTTCTTCGTATGCCTTTTGGACTGAAGAACGCTCCTTCGACAGAAGCTTTTCAAAAACTAAAAATCCTAATAACAAGCGACCCGATAGTTGTATACCCAGATTTTAATAAACAATTCACTGTAGTAACAGACGCAAGTAATTATGCTTTAGGCGCCGTGCTCATGCAAGGAAATAAAGTAATTTTTTATGCTAGCCGTTCAATTAAAAATCATGAACTTAATTATAGCACCATAGAGAAAAAGCTTCTTGCCATTTATTGGTCAACAAAATACTTTAAATATTACATTTACGGAAGAAAGTTCATAATTAAAACCGACCATAGGCCCCTAGTTTGGCTTAACAATCTAAAAGAACCTAACTTATAACTACAACGCTGGAAAGTGCAATCAAACGAGTTCGATTTTTACATAACATTTATAAAAGGCAAGGAAAACGCTTTGGCAGACGGACTTAGCAGAATTGTTGATGCATCATTTGAGGAATCTGACGAAAACGTACAAACAAATGTAGATATACATAACACTGATATATTCATGCTAGAGATCAATAACAGTTTACCAGACACTACACAAAACACAAACATAGAAGATGAAGATTTCTCTAAAAGTTTGATTAATTTATTTACTAACGAAACGGACGATTTGGCAACCGTTCACAGTGCAGATTCCGACCATCATAATTTTATAAGTATTACTGAAAAATGTCTAAACGTCTTTAAAATCCAAATAAAAATTATAGAGGCAGAAAGTTATTCAAGTACATTCAAAATTTTATATAAAAAAAAATAAGACACATTTTTAAAACAAGTGGCGATGAGGAAAATATGCCAAAGTACATGCAAGAAAAGTTGCCTAAAAAAAAGCCTAGTTGCTGTATTCTCAGAAAACTTAAGTTTATTTCTAAAATTTCAAGAAATTTATTGACAGTTTTTTTCAAATAATAGAAATTTAAGAATTCTCAAGTCGTGTATACTATTAGAAGATACAAATGATAAAGAACATATTCTAAAGATAATTGAAAACGAACACATAAAAAATAATAACAGAGGTATTAACGAAATATTTGTATCTATAAGAGAAAAATACTACTACCCAAATATTCAAAAAGTTATACAAAGTTATATTAATAATTGTAAAATATGTAACTTAGCTAAATATGATCGGCAACCTATATAATATAATTTAAATATAACAGAAACTCCAGAGAAAATTAACGATATACATATAGACATTTGGAAAAATGTCTTGGAACTTTTTGGAACTTACAAAAAACATTTAGAACTTACAAAAAAACCGGAAACTCGGACGTGGAACGATTAAATCGAACACTAAATAAACATATGAGATCGTATAACGCGGATTCAAAAAATACTGACACAGTTCAAGATAATGTCCATGAAGCAATTATTTGTTACAATAACACAATACATTCAATTACGAATACTATACTTACGAATACCAATAGATTTATTTAATAACATACTTTGTCATGAAGATATTGTAAAACTGTCTGAAAAATTATTGAAAAATAAGCAGAATCTAAATGCGAAACAAAATAATTTAAATGAGCCAAACTTCGCAAATGTATACGTTAACAATAACCAAGTAGGAAAATCCAATCCAATTTATATGTCTCTTAATCATAAATCTAAAATAAATCTCTATATCTGTCTAATCTTAAAAAAAGTGAAAAAGATATTTAAAAAACTTTCTAACGAAATATGTGGTGTTCATTTGTTGTGAATTTATGCGTTTTGTAAATTTAAATCAACCATATTCGAATTTTAATTTTTGGATAAAATCCCTCTTATGAAAACAATACCTTTCATTTGGTATTTCACTCATTCAGATTGAACGCACACAGAAATTTTTTTAATTCTTAGGCTATATATATCATTCTTTTAAGCCTTCCCAACTCTCTCTCAATTTTTTTTTTGTGGCAGTGATGCTGATTAGTAAGTAACCGACTACTTTGCCTTTTCCCTGAGCTAGGCCGTTCCCGTAGGCATAGTATGCTACCAATCGGTATCCACTTCCAACGTGTAGCTAGCAAAGCAACGAGCAAACACCAAATACAAGAAAAATTAACCATTGCAGCCCATGTTCCCACGAGCTGTCCTCCAACCTACCTTGACAGACATCCTCCCATATTAGTTTCGTTAGTTTCAAAAAACCTTTCTTGATTCTTCTAGAAGGATTAAGGAATATGTTTCACTGCAAATACCCTTTTTATATATATTAAGGAATAAGGAATCGAGACTGTATTGGCTGGGATATTTCAATTATATTCTTATACATATTCAATTATATTCAAATATATTTAAATTATATTATTATATTATTGAGAATTATTTTTGTTGGACCATTTTAGCAGTATAGTCTTTCATTTAACGCAAAAATACAGACAAAAACCATTGTAACATAGTAAATGAAATCCATACATCAAAGGATAATATCAAAGTTCACCACAAAATTCAATTTTCTGAAATTTAAATATTGAATATAAAGGAATTAAAATCAAACTTCTATCGTTATCATCTTCTTGTTGTTGTGTATCAAAAATGAAATAATGTCAGTCAGTCTGAAAATAGCTGAGGATTGGCCTTTGAGTTTGTGCAATGCTCTATATGCAATGATTCCAACGCAGAGATAGAAGTTGTCGAAACCTCGTGTCAACGCCGTTTTCATAGAACATGCATAACAGCCTGGTTACTACAAAATGAAATGTGTTCAAATTGTCGACAACCCTGTTCATCTTCGCAGCTCAATAATATCCCGTGAGCAGCCCAAGACACTAACTTAGAAGTTCCGAAGTGCAAAATGGATCCAATTGAAACTCGCGAACAGGTGCTGTTCCTAGAACTTATCCGAATACCACACCTAAAACAAGGTCAACCACCACCTCTAAAGTTCAGCCTTAACTTCGTGCAGGAGGTTTGCAAAGAGCGACCAGCGTTTCAGAAGAAAGAATTCAAGAACTTCTATCGAATGCCATAGGAGCTAAGAGGAAATTTAGGGACCGATATAAAGACCAATGATCAGACCAAGACATACGAGCTATCATGCGTAGAAGAATGCAGGGAAATAATTAATATTTTGACGACTTTAACGACTTTCTGGGCTCCATCTAATCCACCGCAAATGCGCTATCTGAGCCCATTTCAGACTCAGAGTTGCCTCAGACAATTAAAAACAATTTAAGATCTGACCTGGAGATCTTAAATTTCCGCTGCGGATGTTCCGCTGCATTTTCGGACCACATACATATAGGCGTCGAAATTGAATATAAGCAAGTAGTCACCGCTAAAAAACGAAGTATACCTACAAAACATATCACACTTGCTGCGCCATTAACGTGAACACAAAATACAGCTCAGTTCTTTCTTGTTTAATATGGCTGAAAACAGGCATAGCTACAACAGAGACAAGAAGCAAGAAGAACAGAAGTAATAACTATGATATCCCGTCAATACAACCAAACAGAATGTAGTGCATGCAAAAAGAGTAGTACCGGCAAATACATTATATGGGTGCATTGCGATATTTGCATGACGTTGTACCACTTTGGCTGCGTTCGAGACGAGAACAATCCGCCTCCTGACCCAACCTCGCTGACTGACGCCGACACACTAGACTCTACCAACATCGCTCCGACAGCCGGACATTCGACCGGTGCTGTGAAAAAACCGGACAAGCAACTGCCGATATTGTTACAAGCTGAACGTGCCAATGAACATATTTTGATACAAAACAATAGTCTAATGCTACAAATGCTAGAGGAAAAGCGACAGGCCGATCAAAGCTACATCGAACAAAAGTACAATATACTAGCTCAGCAAAGTGGAGCCGCACTAACCACATCACTCGGGCCTACAAGTACCCACCATCTTCTGACATTGAATGGAAATCCGGATGACTGGCCTGCATTCCTCAGTGCATTTGAAAATAGCACCACTCTTGCTGGGTTTTCAAATGTCGAAAATATGCCCCAACTCCAAAAATGCCTCAAAGGAAAGGCACTCAAACTACTAAGAGATAAGCTTCTGCTTCCAGTTATGGTCCCTGACGTCAAGACGTTCTTCGGACGTCCCGATGAGATACTAGACAGATCAATTGAAAAGGCAAGAAAAATCTTCATCAATATGGAACGACTTGACACTCTCATAGATTATGCTCTAGCAGTACGAAATATTTATGTTACCATGGAGGCTTAATGACCACCTAAACAGCCCCTTGCTGTTGAGAGAGTTAGTAGATAAACATGCCAGCCATTAGAAACTGACCTGCGCTATGCACCCAAAAGACTCAAGCGCTGCATTGATCAAGTCAGCGACTGGCTCTATACAATCACCGAAGCAGCATCCATAGTGACACCATCAATTTACTCCAGGGCCAGCAACGTACACACCCACGTCCAGTATAGCATGAATGCCCAAGATAACTCGGAGTACAATCCACCAATGTACAACGCTTCGCAAAGAGAAGCCACCCATTGCAACGCCTGAAACAGTACACTCTATCCTATCACTGAATGCGAGGCATACCAAAAGCTCTTTACTAAAAGAAGCAGGAAATGGTTAGTGAATACAAGCTTTCCATGTTCCATGGTCGCAGGTGCTTTTCAACTAAGTTGTGTGGGCTATACTCTGCTGCACAAAGGCCATGCGAATCCTCACATCTCTAACGTCTCTTCGCACCGAACTAATCACCCGGAGGAGAACAATATTTTCGATTTCTAGATGGAGGGTCATCGGTCATACTTATAGACGAAAAACTATTCAAAAGGTTAAACATCCAAGGTACTACGGATCCGATATGCATGAAGTGGACGAATCAAACGACAAGAAGGGAGAACGAATCCGTTTGCTTTAACATAAAAGTCTCTAGCATGGGCACCAACAGAACATATTGGTTAAACAACATACATACAGTAAAACATTTAGTATGACCAAAGGAAACGCTGGACATTAAGGAGTTAACTAATAAATACACTCACCTACAAAGATTACCATTGTATCATATACTGATGCTGAACCAATGTTGCTGATTGGAATAGACAATTGGAAGTTAGCCGCTCCCCGGAAAATAAAAGAAGGTAGGCGGAATGATCCCATCGCATCCAAGTGCATGCTAGGATGAATGTGCAAGGATCCGGAAAACACAATAAAAATTTTTCTATGTACCACTGTCAATGCAACTGGACTGAAATTGATAAGTCCGTTAAAGAAAGCTTCAACGTATAACCCGACACTTCGCTCTAAAGATGATGAAAAAGCTTTCAAAATTATGCAGGAAACGTGCATAAAAATCGACGGACGGTACGAAATCGCCCTGCTTTAGCGTCATAAAGATACCATACCTTCTGAAGGCTACAGAAACGCACTGAAACACCTAAAATTTAGGGACAACCAGATCTACGAGTGAAAATTCAGGAGCAAGTCAACAATCTGCTGAAAAAAGGCTACGCCATCGAGTTAAAAAATTAAGAAGTCTATCATAACCATTTTTGGTCATAATCCCAACAAACCCCTGGTATCCCTGGTAAGATTCGACTGGTTTGGGATGCAGCAGCTAAATCTCATGGCGCCTCTTTAAATGACTTCATGCTTACTGGTCCGGATCTTTTACATCCACTCAGATTCAGAGTCGGCAAGATAGCGGTCTGTGGTGATATAGCAGAAATGTTTCATCAGATAAGAATAAAGGGAGCAACATCCATGTACAGCGTTTCCTGTGGATCGACGAGCGAACGCGAAGCCCAAAGGGATACGCAATGAGAGCAATGTCGTTCGGAATATATTGCGCCCCTTGTATAGCTCATTACGTCAGGGACAAAAATGCGGATATCTACAAGATGCAGTATCCAAGAGCCTATGAAGCCATCACCCAAGCTCATTAGGTCGACGATTATAAAGACAGTCTAAACGACGAAGAGGAAGCTATTAAAGTCTCAAAGGCGGTCAAACAAATACATTCAGCTGGGGTTTTCCACATCAGAAACTGGTCTTTCAATTCACCCAAAGTCTTAAACGCATTAAATGGAGAGTCAATTCCAACACAGCCTAAAAAGGACTCAGGAGACACTGAAAAAGTCTTGGATATATTTTGGGATCCGAAGAGTGATAAATTTAAATATATTTTCAGATTCGCAAACTAAGTGAGACGGTCCGCCCCAATAAAAGAGAAGCTCTGCAGGTTCTGATGTCAATTTATGACCCCCTAGGATTTTTGTCCTGCTATACTATTGGACCTAAAATTCTTCTACAAGAACATGGTGACCAGGGGTTAGATGGAACGACGAATTGCCGGAACCGAATCACAGAGTTGGCGAACTAATGGTTGAAAATACTATCACAAGCTAAGTCCGTACATATTCCACGACATTACTCACCATTCGGATAATTCGCACCCAAGGAAGGCCTCAAGCTAAATAAATAAATTTCGTTCTAAGCAACCAGGCTATGCATATTAACGCAAAACTAGTACCTGTGGGAGTTAAACCCAGAATACATGAGAAACGAGGCCAGTCAATATATTTGCTCGAAGAAAGCAACAAAAGGGAGTTAGGAGTCTTCCATGCAAAGGATCTTTGGTGAGGTACCCTTTATCAGCTTTCATCTCCTTTTATTATCAGATCGATAAAACCTTTAGTTTAAGGGTACGATTAGTGTTCGATGAGATTATTTTATTATCTCACAAATTACAGTAGACAGGTATCAGTTCTTAACCCATATCATCGTGGAGGGACGATGAGAGCCACACCTTGTCAAGCCTAGAGCTAGAACATGGCTCGTTGGAATGATCACAGGTCTCTTGGAATAATTAAATAAGCTCTTAATTAATTTTCTTAGCTATATCCTATAGCTGCCATATAACTGATTGATCGGAAATGCCATAACTTCTTTGTTTTTGAAGTTAGAAGAATGGAATTTTCTATGGATTCTACTTTGGGAAAACTAATCCGATCTGCCAAGTTTCATAAGCATCGGCTGACTATATACGATCCGATATATATCTAATAATATAAGATGCGTGTCACCACCTAGTGGACTGCCACTCAACTGCAAGGGTATATCAGTTTCGGCTCCGCCCGAAGTTAGCTTTTCTTTTGGTTTTTTTTAAAGATAATATAGTGAAATTCTCATTGGGATTGGGCTACTATATACAAATTAATATGTATGTAATAATAAGTATAAGCTGTTACTTAAATGCAAGGGTATATCAACTTCGGCTACGTCCGAAGTAAGCTTTCCTTTCTTGTTTTTTTTAAATAGCTTCCAAAACTAATACTTATTTAAATTGCGGATTATTTAAGCAACGAACTGCCAAAAACTATTATCGATGCCCTGACGATGAGGTAGATATGTACATGGTGGGAATTATTAATTATATGATTACCAGTGATGTCATTATTAGTAATTTTCCGTTACTATATCCGCCTGCATGGGCACCCCGCAACCGCCTAAGAATAAGTGCACATAAACCTAATTCATCCAACCCCGATAGTAAGTTGATTAGCACCACTTATAAACTGTATTAATGCTTAAAAAAACAGTTGTGGATACCAGACCCAAGAATGGGTTGTAAGCCAAATAAAAATGTGCATTAATTTTTCAAATTTGTTGCCAATGATAACAAATTTACATGCAATGGTTGCGGATTAAAGTTAGCTGGGTTCCATGCAACATGATTACCTTTTTATTACAACATTTTGGATTTTTATAACGAGCTAATGCTGCGGACTCCTCACCTAAATGCGCTCGCACAGGTGGTGCTAGCTGTACCGGCGTCTTTCGAAAGGGCTTTTTCAGCACTTAATTTTGTACTTACTGAAAGACGAAGTTCATTAAGTGCAGAAACATTAAACTTCCTATTATGCGTTAAGCTCAACGATTCATATATAGTTTTTTTTTATAAATTGTAACTGGTGGGTTTGCGGGAGAACTTCATAAAAGGATTCAGTAGAACTAAATTCCTTTGATATTTCATCAATATGGTGTTATTTGAATATCAAATACTTCAAAACAAAGATTTATAAAAAAAACAATTCTTTTAATTGGATTCGAACACAGATCCTTTCATTACATGGGTAGAAACATAACCTCCCGGCTATCCTCAAGTTTTTTTTTTTTAAGAATATATTTGAAGTTGGGTTGAGGCAAATTTTATTGTTTTTGTGTAAAAACACAAAAGACCGTTTAAACTGAGTTTTTATTTTTTCGGTCTTTTGAAAACTCTCAGTATAATAGCACTCAAGTGATTCGGTCTCTGAAAGTTATTTTTGACAGACCAAATAAATAAAACTAAATAAAGCTCAACCGATAACCTAAATATTTCAAATCAAGAGGTTTTTTCTCTGAGAAAGAGAGAAAGCATACTTTGTTTTTTCGGCTTAGTTCTGATATATATAATTAGTTCTATATATATGATGTATATATATATATATATCATATATCATAATTATATAATTAGTTCTATATATATGATGTATATATATATATATCATATATATATATAGTTCTATTGTTCTCTTTCTATATATAGTTCTATATATATGATATATATTGCAAGCTCTGGTTGGAGGCAATGAAGTCTTTTACTTCTCAGAACTGGTGGAGCATCTTACAATCTTAGCGTGCTCACAGCAGGCTTGGGCACCTTGTAACATCCTTGCAAGCAGTGGCTGCGAGTGACTCTTTCTCCACATATGAACCGCTCACACACGCAATTCATCATAAAGGGGTTTTCGGATGCAATGGTAGACCTGTATTGAATTTTCCGAACACATTTCTGCTCATAGAAGAGTCTAGATCCGATAAGTAGATTACTAGAAGATCTGCCTGGAATATTCCAACTAAAGATATCGTTACTGAAACTACGGTAGATGCCGTTATGTTCGTATGTAAGAGCCGAGTATTCAGAGCAGTGAGACCGTACGATTAACAGATAATCAGACTTTCGCAAAGACTTTTGCCATGAAGGATGCGGCCATTTTCATCTCCATAGTAACATGCATCGCCACCGTGGTCATAGGTCTACACACCTCTGTATGTACACGCCCTAGGGACTCCCAGGCTCAGTTCCTCAAATTTCTTTATTGCGCTTGTCCAATACAACCTCACCTTGTCACCGCTATCGCAACTGAGATTAAGTTTGTCGGATCTTTTTTTTCTTAACCATATTTCAAAGATCAATGCTACAGTTTCCCGATCTTAGACACTGTCGGATAAGGCAACAGCCACGACATAAATTAAAATATAATAAGTATAGTTTGTCGTATCTTTGTTTATATTTTATCTCTATTGGTCGCAAGCCGACTCTTCTCGGCCGCTCGTCTTCATGGTAATTTATATTTAGCATTAAGTCAGCGAGCTTTCGGTCAGCCTATGTTCTACGGCGTTTTTATTATTGCCCTTTATCTCAGTGCATACGCATCATAAATTGGAGCTTTGTCTCGCTCCGTTTCAAAATATACTATATTAAAACGTTTCTAAAACTAAATAATTGTTTTCATTTGGATAAAAGTGATTGAAAAATCTCAATGACCAAATAGACACAAAATGCCGATTCTCGAAAACTTCGTGGTGTTTACACAAACACTTCGTGTTTTGACAGTGGTGTAACTGTGATAAGTTTCTCGACTTGATCAACCAGCTTTCTCCGATATTCGAAACCGTTTCTTACGGAACAGCGCAACCAGCGGTTTCAAGCGGTGGGCTGGTAGATATTTAAGTTCGGTTTATTACATGTATGAAGGGACACTCATCTGTAGATGAGACACTCTAAACCTAATTTTGGCAAACCCTCAAATTTTATACGGCTGTCCTTTAACCTTTTCTGATACTATACTGAATATATCTGATACTATACCCACGAAGATCAGCATTTTGTCAGTTATCCAAACTTAGTAATTTTAGACACTAATATATTCAGTCTTTAGAAATTCTCCAAAGCATATGATTATGTTATCTGTTTAAGTTTATTAAATTCTCCATGTGTGCCCCCAAAAAAATTAAAAAAAAAAATAACTAAGGTTTTAGTGGGAAAAGTAATAAGTCGGCATATTCATGTACTTACCAAGTAATGGAACCGCATCCGAAGTTGCTGGCATTGTTTCGGCCACCATGTTTAGGAAGACTGTTAGTGACAGTAAAATGGTTACTCCTGAAAGAAGTGCCACATTGTTATATGAAAGATGAAAGAACCAGTTAAATACAAAAATGAATGGGAATGAACCCAACGTAAAATTCAAATACAAAAAAATAAAGATTCATTATGCAAAAATAAAATTACGATTTACATTAAAAAGTTCTCTATTATACCCAGGCAGGTTTTATTCAAAAAAGTACATCGCAAATAAGATTCTCGGACTAGAAGCTATCTGCTGCAAAATTTTCACAAACCTTACTTTACTTTTTATGCATTATATAAATTGGCTGGGATCGTTCAATTTTACTCTATGATTGGCGCGTAACTGAGCGATATAAATTGACAAACTTTTGCGCTGTTGTATACACAGGGTTGAGATTTGTTAGATTTTTCAAATATATTCATATGTGGTATTATTTGTGAAATATGTATTTTTTAAAGAAATCTGTTGCAGCTGTTATCATATGGATTTAATGCCGTAAACGCCAAATATTGAAGCTTCATTTGATAGAAGCCGACTTTAGTTTTCCGCGTTTGGTGATTATTGGTTTTTTCCGCTGCATTGTATGATCCAATTTATAACACTTACGATGGATCATCAACTATATCCTAGATTAATTCTTGTTATTTCCGTTATTGAAAAAAATAGTAAACCTACTTTCCGTATTTCCTGCACTAAAGCACTAACCATACAGCATATAGACTACTCATTTCATACAACGAAAATGGACGCAAATATGTCTTGTGACAGGCCCCAGAGAGAATCTTACTCTCATTTCAACGTTCATATTCTCATTGAAAATTTTTTTATTTATCAATATTTCAGATTAAATTTTATATTTGTTTGGGATTACGATTAAGTGGTAGCAGTAAAATGTTTTTCATATTTATATTACGAAGGTAGAAGTGGGTATATTTCAGTCGATATCACTTAAAACCCCGATTGCTTTTAAGTTTTTTTGTTCTTCAAGCTGATGGTGCTAGCACACCCTTTTGATAGATGATTTTTAGGGGAGTGAGCATAAACAACAACAGATGATTTTTAGTTTCTATCAGCATCAATAAGTTATGCAAGCACCATCCGTTTGAAAAACAACATAAGAACAATTTTGGTTTTAAGTGAAACCAACTGAAAGATACCCTGTTCCTAGTATAAAGACCATATCATAGTATAATGATTTTCATTATTTTTTATAAATTGTATATATTACAAAATTTTCCTGCTACCAATTAATCGTTTTTCTAAACATGTATAATATGTAAGCTGAAATATTTAAAAAAATATAATATAACATCTAATAAAATTTTTTCGTCGGGTATCCAACAATGAGTAACCAACATTTTTAGGGTAGCAAGCCTAAAAAGTTACAAAAATTTAAAATTTTGGCTGTCTTCAAACCGAAATCAAACTCACACACGTGAAACCGTGTATGTGAATATGTGAGCACGCATACATATGAAGATCACTTTAACCGCGGAGCAACCTTCTTAATTATGCGCTTCTCTACGACTGAAGAACCAAAAAACGTTCAATGAGAGTAAGATTCTCTCTGCGGCCTGTCGCAAGAAACTTTTGCGTCCATTTTCGTTGTATGAAATAAGTATGAGCATATAGACATGCTGTATGGTTAGTGGCTGAACCTTATGGACATTTTTGAATTTTAAAAATAAGTCTTATTTACATGTTCAATCAAGAAAATGTCAATTTTAAAATTTTAATGGTATTCGTCATACACGTTGTAAATTTCTTTAGCTTAATTTAAAAAAAAACTCGTTTTAATCGTAACTGACCACAAATTCATGAGGCCTGGTTCTTTTAAATTAGATTGCCGATCGGAGTTTATACATATATATATACTTCTATATAACCATTTGAATAATAGTTTAAAATAATTATTTTAAAAACGTATCTCTTTCTACATTTCTTGTATTTTATTGATCACGTTTTCTCCAAACACATCGATTTGGTTTTTATGGAAAATCTTTTAAAAATCCATTCATCACTCCAAAAAAAAAATTCTAAAATTAAATTTTAAAATTATGTATAACTTAAGGAAGATGATACAAGAAAAACATGATGACACTCATTCACACTTATAAAAGGTAGCTTAAGACTCAAACAAAACTTACCCAGTGATAATTTTTCACCAGAGTCTGGAGGCAGTGTGAACCCTAAAAGTGCCATAGATGCAATCAATACGCACGGCACAATCAGGTTGAAAAAATAATACAACGTTTTCCGTCGTATTAATATGGCGAATGTTATGTCAATATAAGGTTCTGGGCAGCAATTATAGTAGATTTCATTCCGTTTACCAGGAACACCTGTGTATTTCATTATGATCGTTCATACAAATGTATAGTTTGATTAAAATGAATTTTTATTGGGAAGGAGGAAGAAAAAGAAGAAATTATTTGTTATTAATATATGATGCTTTTAAGATTGTAGCTTATATTTTTATACACAACTCGCATAAATAAGGTTGGGATAATTTTTGTAGAAAACAAACATCTATTAAAATCAGAAATTGTAAGTTCCCAAAATTGAAATCAATGAAACATAAGATTTTGAGTCTTACAAGATACAAATATTAAAACTAAATAGAAACCAACTGTTGAGATATTAAGCAATTCGATAGCTGTGAATAAAAGAAAAAAAATTGACTTTGATATCCATTTAATATTTATTGGGGTGAATTTACACACTTTTTAATAAATCAGACTTACAAATCACAACTCAAATTAAAGGGTCCAAGCGAGCCTGAATTCCAAATCACATTTCAACTTCAAGGGTCTATGCAGTTCTTGAGACCCATATGAATTTCACAGTAGATTCCCAAAAAAGCGAGGGCTGTGAAGCTCTCAAAGTACTCCCACAAAGTAGTTGCATTACAGCAAAAACTGGAAGAACCATGGTTTGCATGGTTTCCGACGTGTGAAGAATTAATTATGCATATGCACTGACACTAACATGATTGCGTAGTATTAGTGTAAAGGGCCTGTTCGATTCGTTAAAAACAAGAGAGGGTCGGTGTGATATTTTTCATTATGTTACATATTAATAAGTGCAAGACAAGATACATCTTAAACTAGTGCAATATTTCAGTCTCTTTGTATGTTGCGATAATTCATTCTGAGAATCTTTGATTGGACTTTTTGGACTATGTCAATGTTGCTGGACCACCAAAGCTGAGAACCGTTAACTCCATCATCAGCACTATCAGTACGGAGTTGTTCAGTAAGACTTTTTAAGTATAGCTCGATTTACAATCTTGATGTTATATTATTTATTTCTTAACTACCATCGTGTAATTTGGGATACTACTTAAGTTACTTCTTATCCATTTGTGATTTGAAGGCGATTTAAACGATACTAAATTTTTACCATATTAATATATATTAATATACTTGAATCGCTACAAGATTTCAATAAATTCATTACTGTATATTAATTTTTGAACATTGATGTTGCCCGACTGATATATTTGACATACATAGCCCCTACCGTTCAGCTTCTTGATGAGCTCCACCGAGATGGCATGTTCTGGGAGAACTATACCAACATCTTGGCGACAACTTACTTCTTTGGCTCAGAAATTTGGTATGGTGGGTGCGAAACTACTTGGTTGCTCTCTACAGCTATATTGGCTTGTTCGATGTTTTTTTTTTGCATTTTCCTTTCAATCCTGTTCTGGAAACATCTTCATACTTGATCAAAACATTTGCTTGTAATGGATTCTGATTGCTGGATAGCTGGCTTGACTTCCCATTGTACCTGGCACTATCTTTAAGGATAACAGGCCGTTTATAATGATATCCGGTCCCAACAGAAGGTCTTCTTGCAAAAGATCGTGATCAGCTAGGTATAACTTGTTTCAATGGTTTTTCCTTCAATGTCCATTTGTGTTTTCTGGTAAATCACTTGTCCTAATTTAATGAACCAATCGCATTTCCAGATTTCTGCTTGGTAACTTTGGTACAGCGGGGGTTTTTCTGCTTACTTATTGGAAAATTACTTATTACTTATTTATTACTTATTATTACAAATTGGAAAAGTATCCAAACTCTCCAGGGTTGATTCACGCCTTCGCAACATTTAGTTTTGCTGGCTTTATGCTTCAGCTTGAAATTTTTGTATTTAGGTACGATTTTTTTTTGGTTTACCGACCTCTGTTTGCAAAATTGGATTCGTCTGCCTCTTTTGGCTGCTTCATTATTGAAAAATGTATTGCTGCTATACTCATTTGTAATTCTCGTTGCAAACAATATTTCTTCTCTTTAGCTCGACTAGTTGAATTAGCTGGTTTAAATACACTTCCCCTTTATTTGGGCTTCTCCATAATCATTCCTCACTCAATGTTTTATTGAATAGGGACACAATATATACATAAATATTACATAAATGTCGATCAAACAAAAACCATCGTAGTATGGAGAAAATAATTTTTACTCGGCGATTCAAATGTGAGCATTAAGAATACTATCATAAAAAAATAGTACAGGAAAACGGAACTTATAATCTTATCCCAAGGAACCTTCCCTCAACGGGGCCTTCCATCAAACCACCTCTTAGCGTGGGAATCAGACCTTAAGGTCGAAATCACGACCAGCTAGCTGAAAGGCTCCTCCAGGGATAGGAGAAGAGTTTATTTAATTATGGGCGGACCTATTGAGAGAATCCTCCTCAATCCAAGCCGAGATCAAAGGCGGGTGTACGTCAAGCTGACAGCAGTAGACACTTCTAGCAGAGGTAAAGGAAAGAGCTGGACCGCAGGTGGTACGCCTGCGACGAGATGAAAAAGTTCCAGACACATGCGGCCAACCAATCGTTTGACGAGATGTCGACTGGTAGAACTAATGGTAAACGATTGAACCCTGAAATTGATGATTGCTTTTTAGTGATTTGGGATCGTAGAACACGAAAATGCCATCCGTTTATTTTTCTTAAATGCCGTTTTAAAGATATTTTCGAAAATCGTGTTTTTCCACGCTCAAAGATCTTAGGAGAGAGCGGGGGCAGCGGCGAACAAAACGGCCCACGACAGTGCAGCTTTGTTTAGAAAGTGCAAAAACGCAGAAATGCATTGGGGATGCCCAAAGGAGGGAGCGCAATGGGAGAAAAAACAAAGAGATCCCGCCAATGGAAAGGTGACGGGAGTTGGAGAAAAGAGTAACGGCGAGAACAGAGGAGCGAAGGATTAACGGCAGGACGCGAGATTGGCGAGGATTAACGGGCGCCTCAGGCGCTATATAAGGAGGGCCACTGGATCGAATCAGGACCGAGTCTTCTAGGGAAGCTGGAAGAGTTGAGTGAAAGACCCCCCGTGGGTAAGTCTAACATTCAAGCGAGAAAGTTTCCTTGAAGGAATTAGGAGTATAGGCTGAAGGACCCCCGTCTGTAAGTCCGACAGTCTTAAGTGCGGGATTTTAGAGCGAGTGCGCAAGGATCTGTGATCCGTGGCTCAAGAACCCCCTGTGGGTAAGTCCGGCGGCTGTATGCAAGTCACCGAGCAAGGACGAGTCAAGGAGCAAGTGGGAAAAGGATCCAGGATCCACGGCGGAACTCAAGCCCAAGGGCAAATAGGGTCGGGTTGGGTTATTCCCGGACACGACACGCCTTATCGAGTCCTGACCGTCAAAACCAGGTGTGATCCACAGCGTATCACCTGGAGTTAAAGGAGTCGTGACGCCAAACCTCTGGTCAGCCATAGATCCTGCGTAGCGTTGGCACGCAGGTGTTTGGAGGCGAGTGGCGAACGCAACCGGCGGCGTCTTCTGTAGGGTAGATAGGCCCTTCGTGCCCTGATCCGGCCGCAAGGCACCAACATGCGTATCCTGCCCGGGAAATTCTCTCATTTCCAAAATAAATTGTACACTTAAAACACTTTCCAAATAAATTGTTCACAATAAATTGTATTATCAAATCAACTTAAGACCCGATAAATTGTTATTTCCACGTCACGTCCGACCCCAGGAAATATGTCCCGACTCATCATCATCAGGTGATCAATATAGGACACCTTAACTGGCGCCCGAGCAGATAAGTAAAGTGAATGTGCATTATGGGTGTTAATAAAGATTAGAAGCATGATGGGTGGGTCTCAAAAAAAGAAAAAGAAAATGAAAAAGAAAAAATATAAAAATAAATAAAAAAGAGACGAAAATATAAAAGTGAAAATTATAATGAAAAGTAGCATAATAAAGCGAAAAATAAAATAAAAGTTGTGTTGAAATGACATATGGCATTTCAAATTGCATATTCGCGAGTGTAAAAATATTGTTTTATAAAAAGATATAAGAGAACCACCGCGAAGACATTCGCGAGGGGCACGAAATATAAATCGAAAATAAAAATAACAAATGGGGTGGTGCAACCTACTGGAAACGCAAAGAGGTGTGGAATGCATCCAAAAAAGCTGCCCAGTGGGTTCTGCAACCTTACTTGAGTAGGCCTAAAGCCCAAAACGGAATAAATAAACATAACCAAACTCACAAAACTTACAGCACAGAAAAAATTAAAAGTATGCAACAGTAGGAATTAAAAGAATATAACAAAATATGCAACAAAATAGCATCCGTAGCACACGTTCACTTTACACCCCTTCTAATAATTAAAGAATTATATATTTTGTTATTCTTCATAATTAAAATTTCTTTTTTCTTCCTGTATCATCAGAAGAATTTAAATAAGCAGAACATAAACACCACAATATCCGTACACCTATACTTTGTAAAGGGTGAGTAAAGCGGTTTTTTCCTTTTCCCTTAAGTCAAACCTAAATAAAGATTGAAATTTTTTAAACCATAATAATTAAATTGACAAATACTGAATTATATAAAAAACTGAAAGAATTGAATTACCTTATTTTTATACAATTTCACGCGTCATACTGTTGCGA
Source organism: Drosophila atripex (assembly GCA_035045925.1). NCBI lineage: Eukaryota > Metazoa > Arthropoda > Insecta > Diptera > Drosophilidae > Drosophila > Drosophila atripex. The sequence continues at coordinate 178,071 of JAWNOP010000038.1, forward strand.
CTGATTCCATAAGTTTCCGAATATTAAAATGGAAGAAATTAAATCTACCTTACAAAAATTCGACGAAAACCAAACTGAGTACTCATGTGAGCACCCGCACGTTGGTTATGTCCGCCATTTGATTCCACTTAACAACGAGACAATTTCCGATTTAATAGGTACACTCTGAAAATAATTGAAACCTTCCATAATAAATGGAGTAAGGATTGCCGAAACCTATCTCCCATTCTTCCAATTCATATGCTTTCAGAATTATAAGCTTTATAAAATCCGAATAACGCAGCGATTGGTGAAAGATTTGTCCGATTCAGAACAAATTTCTGAGCTCGAATCCAAATTCTGGAGAAATTCTATTTTCCCAGAATGTCAAGCATGTTTCGTGCTCATTTATCATTGTGTGACTGTTGCAAACGAAACCGGTATTAAAACCGACACCCATCCCAAACTACCCGTGTGAAATACTGCATATTGATGTATTCACTCTAGAAAAATGGGTATATCTAAGTTGTATCGACAAATTTACTAAATTCGCCAAACTCTTCCCCCTACAATTCAAGGCGTCAATCCACCTCCGTGAAAGACTTTTAGAGATCCTACATTACTTTACGGTGCATAAAATGATAGTGTCTGACAACGAAAGGGGTCTCTTTTGCCCAACGGTACTAAATTACCTCCCGAAATTGGAGATCGAATTATACCATACTCCTCGCATAAGAGTGAAGTCAACGGACAGATGGAAAGATTCCATTCAACCTTCGTAGAAATTATTCGGTGTTTGAAATACGAATACCCTAATTTCACAAGCGCACAGTTAGCATTGATCGCTGTAGACAAATTCTGTCCATTCGGTGAGAAACAAGAAACCCGTCGACCTATTTTTAAGCCGCGTATCACGCATCAATTATCAGAGATTATCGAACTTCAAGGAGAAAACGCTTGAAGATTATAGAGGCCTGATCGAGCAAAGGCAGACTATGGCCAATGCAGGACATAATAAAAATAGGACGGAACCTAAACAGTACGAGTCGGGGAATAAAATTTTCGTCGCTAATAAACAAATTAAAACCAATGAAAAACAACGTTATAGATTAGAGGAAGTCCAACAGTGAAAGGGGTGACGTGAAAACTAGGTCAGGGAACATTTTACTTAAATCAGACTTGAGAAATTAAGAAAAAAGTAGTAAAGAAAGCGCTTTACGAACCTCTCCATTTAACACTCACACAAAAATTTCTGGCGTTGATGTCTGGCGTTTCACGAGGCGTAACCTTTTTCTTTGTTTTGGAGGCTTCATTAACATTGGAAGGCTTCTCGATACTGTATATCATCTGGAGGAAGTTAACCTCCACCAATGGAATACCAACCACGAGGGTAAAAGTCAAGGACCTAGAAAGTCCAAAGAAGGCGTCGACAACAACTTATCATTCTGCTAATTGATCTGCGGGACGCAGACTTTTAGATGGGGAGGAGTTATCAGCCGGCACTGTCAAGCCCCCCTTCACGCACAGCCCCCTGTCCAACTATGCCTCTGACTCTTGCTGCTTAACCAAGAATCCATAGCATAAGCAATATTCAATGTTCAAGTGCTGTGGGTTCAATTAACACTATGGAAAGGCTCATAAGCCTCCACTGGGGATCGATCCCACGATGCCGTCGTCTCCACTTCTGGCTCACTCCACTCCTGGAGACTCCACTGAGGATCGTGTTGGTCTGAATGGGAGCCAAATCAGGGCACGAAGGGCCTTTCTACACATCAGGACACACCCCCGGTTGCGCTCGCCACTCGCCACTGAACACCTGTATGTATGCAGGATCTAAGGCCGACTGGAGGTTGGGCGTCGCGAACTGTCGAACTTACCCACGGGGTTCAGTCTATACTCTCCTTTGACCCTCGTCCTTGTGAATCGCGTTGGACTTTCGTTGGTACAGTCGCCGGACTTACCCCTAGGGGGTCCTTGAGCCACGGATCACAGATCCTTACACACTCGTTTCAATCCTCGCACTTGAGACTGTCGGACTTACTCATGGGGGGGTTCTTCAATCTGTACTCCTAACTCCTCCAAGGAAACTTTCTTGCTTTCTTGAGAGTCCGACATCTCTCTAAAAACGGTCCTCCAACTCAACACTTCCAGCTTTCCTAGAAGACTCGGTCCCAATTCCATCCAGTGGCGCGTTAATCCTTGATATCGCTTCCTGACGCTCTATTCTTCTGACGTTCCTTCTTGTTTCTATTCCCCAAATCACGCCACACTCCCGTTGGCGGCCCAACCTCTCCTCCCCTTCCCTCCTGACCATCCTGGGTCCTTGACTCTTGTTATTGCTACGCGGGACCGCGCAGAGTTCTCCGAACTTTCTAAACGAACTTTTTTCGTTAAAGAAACAATCCACTTATCGGAAGATTGCAAGGGATATAAAGTTGGATATAAAGACTCAATAAATAACTGCAGCAGACTTTTAACGAGATGGTAAAGTACACAGGGACCACGAGAGAAATTGCGCCGTTTATGAAAGCAAGGGGGCTTCCGGTCCTCTCATTTCAGACAAATAACAAGTAGGCATTCCATTAGCAACATGTAGGCTCAAATGCTGGTACTATTTCGACCTGTTAACCTAAAGGAAATGGACAAATCTTCATCCGTGCAATAACTTGCGAATGATCTGCCCCGTTCGCTCTAGGAAAAGATCCCAAAAAATTAAGCCAATCACAGGGCATAAGCTGATAGGTACGCAAGTAGTAAGACTATTAGTGCCCTATTATTATAACCGTAGAAGCTGTAGGAATGTAGCAAAGAAGAAACGGTGGTAAACCTCCAATGACACTGCCCGGCACTCGGTATAAGCCGAGTTCTCGGAGCCGCAACACGTACGGATACAACCGATACACCAAAATCTCGGCACGCGGACTAGTAGCTTTTATCCGTAAAGCCGGATGGGACCACGAGCCACCTCAAGTAGGATAGGCATAAAGATTTTCAGAAGTCAAGAGAGTTCAGAAAGAGTCGACAGATTTGCAGAACATCTTCAAAACGTATTTCAGCCCAGAACAGCATCAAACGGGATGTCACTGACAGCAACATCAGATATCGACACATCTACGTATGAACCACTTGTGTTTAGACCACATGTGTTACTCAAAATCATATATGAACAACTCAACCCAAAAAAATCTCCAGGATGCGACCTAATATCACCAAAAATAATTATTGTACTTCCTCTCTGTGCAGTTCGAGCTATTTGCCAACTCTTCAACGCTATAACGAGACATGGACACTTCCAGAGAGATGGAAAAGTCGACCAGCATAATGATACCTGGCAAAGACCGCATAATCGCTTCATCATATAGACCAATTAGTTTACTAACGTGTCTATCAAAACTCTTCGAAAAATGCTTCTTGGAACATACTACCCTATATCTCAGAACACACAACAAATTCCCGACTCATCAATTCGGTTTCTGAGAAAAACAAGGAACCATCGAGCAAGTCAACCGCATAACTTTAGAAATCCGAAAAAGGAGTACTGCACTGCGATATTTCTCGATGTGTCACAAGCTTTCGACAGAGTATGGTTAGAAGGTTTAATGCATAAAATAACAGAAATGCTCCCAACCAACACTCACAAACTTCTGAAGTCATACCATTACAACAGGAAATTCTCAGTAAGATGTAATGCTGCCATGTCCGATGATTACATCATTAGAGCCGGAGTTCCTCATGGCAGCGTGTTAGGGCCAGCACTCCACCTTATATGCACTGCGGACATCCCTACGAGCATGCAACCAACCACATCCACTTTTGCTGATGACACAGCAATCCTAAGCCGCTCCAGATGCCCTAAGCAAGCAACGGCGCAACTTGCTAAACACCTGGTGGCAGTGGAGAAATGGCTATCCGACTGGCGAATCAAAGATAACGAGCTAAAATGCAAACACGTAACATTCACACATAGGCAAGACGGCCCTTTACATTCTCCAAACAACACAGTGGTTCCGAAACAAATGAAGTAACATATCTTGGCGTACACCTCGATAGACGTCTTACCTGGCGAAGCCACATCGAAGGCAAGAGAACACATTTAAAGCCACTGGCTTATCAATAGCCGCTCTCCCCTTAGCCTGGACTATAAGGTACTTATATACAATACCGTTTTGAAACCAATCTGGATGTATGGCTCTCAGTTGTGGGGGAATGCCAGTAACAGCAGCGTGGATATAATGCTAAGAACTCAATCAAAAATTCTCAGAACCATCACCGGGGCACCGTGGTACGTACGGAATGTAAACATTTACAGGGAGCTTCACATATCACTCGTCAGAGAAGAGATAGCACAATCACAACAAAGTACTACAACAGGCTGTCAGTACATCCAAATCATCTCGCGAGAGCCCTTACGCGAGTTTCCTGCAGTTCTCGTCTTCGCCGCAATGACCTTCCAATCCAGCGCTAATTATAAGGACCATGAAGCCTCTATTCAGTTAGATAAAGTATTATTTTAAGATTTGCAACCTTAAAGAGATGATTCAATAAATAAAACCAAGCTTTAAAAAAAAAAAAGAAACAAGAAAGGAAAGTTATCTTCGGACGGAGCCGAAGTTGAAATACCCTTGCAGTTGAGTGGCAGTCCGCTAGGTGGCGTCACGCATCTTATGTTATTAGATATATATCGGATCGGATATAGTCAGCCGATCCTTATGAAATTTGTCACATCGGATTAGCTTGCCCAAAGAAGAATCCATAGAAAATTATATTCTTCTAACTTCAAAAACAAAAGTTATGGCATTTCCAATCAATCAGTTATATGGCAGCTATAGGATATAGTCGGCCGATCCCTGCCGTTCCGACTTGTATACTGCCTGCAAAGGAAAGAAGGTGGTGTGCAAAGTTTGAAGACGAAAGCTATAAAACTGAGAGACTAGTTTGCGTAGAAACAGACAGACAGACGGAACAACGGACATGCTTATATCGACTCAGGAGGTGATCCTGAAAAAGAATAAATATACTTTTAGGGTCGAAGATGTCTCCATCACTGCGTTGCACACTTTTGACCAAAATTATTATACCCTCTGCAAGGGTATAAAAAAATCTATTATTTAAATATTATCCTAGCTTTTGTAAACACATAAAAATTTGTATTTAGGGAAAAAATCGCACTATAGTATGTTCTTTCGCCACATCGCCCTAGGTTATTTAGGAATTAGATCATGTTAATGTTAGGAAGCTTTATCTTAAATAAAATGGAAGCCTAAATTTAACTAAACGACTTCGCCAATGATTTCGCAGATGTAAGGGGTTAATGGGACCACGAGAATATAAGTAGGCCGGGCATCAAGGAATCACAACAACATCAGTGTTCCTTCAAACGAAATTTCTCTAACTTTAAATTTATCCGTACTTCCAAATCTTTCCCAAAAGCTTAATTATCCCATAAAAATACCGGTACTGAATATTACCTGTGATATTTGTATCTCTGTCGCAGCACGATCAATTTTCTTATAAAATTTGTATCTTGAGGTAGCACCATTAAGATAAATCTGGCCCAGCAAGACCACCACCCCCAAGGCCGACGAGCTAGAGCTGGAAATCAAACGCGTGCCCCGCGAGTGTAGATTCTCCTGTCTCAGCGAACATATGGTTGCACGTAACAGTTTTTGTTTTCAAATAAAATCAACTCGTTTTCCGAATGTTACTGTTTGACTTTGGGAAAAAAATGTCGATTGCTACAAATTTGCTATCGATAATCTTTATTCAACTGTTTGCGTGTGATATTTTTTGGGAGTGCGGTCGCCGCCAGGCTGCGCACCTCAGCTGTTTGCGGTCGCGGCCAGTGACCAGTTCTTAACAAAGAACTTTTAATTTAAATTTTTATTAAAATTAAAAGCATAATTTCTACTTATTGTTTGGTTTTTTATGATCGCAAACTACAAAAAGCCAACCGGTAATCGAATATGTTTCTGTAATTCTATGAATATGCACCTTCAGTCAGTACCATGGGTTGCTCTACTTATCGAATAATGCCTTGAGTATGCGACTTATCCTAGATATAAACGATATATAAAAAGTTGCTTTATCTCAAAAGATATCTACACTAATATGAACAGGATCGTAAAAGAACATTTTGAAAAAATAATTGTACAGGTTTTTTATTTTTATACCCTTGCAGAGGGTATTATAATTTTGGTCAAAGTGTGCAACGCAGTGAAGGAGACATCTCCGACCCTATAAAGTATATATATTCTTGATCAGGATCACCTCCTGAGTTGATATAAGCATGTCCGTCTGTCCTTCTGTCTGTTTCTACGCAAGCTAGTTCAGTTTCTGTCAGTTTTAAAGCTATCGTCTTCAAACTTTACACACACCCTTCTTTCCTTTGCAGGCAGTATATAAGTCGGGGTGCGTGTCGCCACCTAGCGGACTGCCTCTCAACTGCAAGGGTATATAGTCATGTACATCCACACATACCCTAACTTTAAGGTCATTATGTATGTAAACGGCAGCTAAGCTTTCACTTTTTTTACTCGACACAGAAGTCGAAAGAGGAATTACATCGAATACCGTCACTATCAGCCTTTAACCGACTAAGAAGTCGTGGCTGAAGGCATCGATCTACTAACTTCATAGCTGAGACGATGAGGTCTTAACATTCCATCTAACTGGCGACGAGGATTAAACAAATACTAAGCAGTAAAACCAGCCATCCGTAAGAATTTACAATACAAGAACGCACCTGGAGGTAATAACTTTTTGGACTCTGCAATACACATGGTACCAACGTAAAGATTAACATACAACATATCTGGAAAGCTTTCATCGGCTCGTGCATACGAAGACGGGCCCAAAGAAGAACCGAGAACATACTACGAAAGCCGACACTAAGCGAAGAAGAAACTTACACAAATCAGGAATAACATTGTTAAAATAAGAAGCAAGCAATTACTCATAATATTAAAAAAAAAAAAAAATTTTAATGAATGAGAATAGCTTAGCCACGTTTAACTCAACCATAAATTGCATAAAATTAATACATGATTTTGATGGTACTGATACAAATGAACTACCAGATTTAATAGCACAAATAGAAACAGTTCTCCCATTGTTTAGTGTTTTCGACGCGTCTACCAAAAGCATTTTATTTGGCTTTATAAAATACAAATTTATAGGATTATGCAGGCCAGTGCTTCATAGAAATGGAAATATAACAGATTATTTTAAAACATTTTGGTGAAAAAGAAACTAGCGACGTTTTAATGGATATGTTAAAACTGTGTCGAGTTGAATCAACCATAGAAGAATATTATAATATAATTAATGAAGTGTCTAATAGAGTACATAATCGAATACTAATCCATAACGATGATACATACACTACTTCCGAAGTAAACCGAATTGCACTCCGCGTTTTTAGAGACATCTTACCAGAACCTACTAAAACAATGATATTCGCAAGAAATCCGCAGTCCTTAGATGATGCTTACAAAATCATTGAAGATGCTAGGCATCATAGCTACACATTATACGGGCCGATTCGAAAGAATAATAAATATAATAGACCAAACTTTAGAACCAATTTTAGTAACGGTAATAAAAATGTAAACGAATTGATAGTAACACAAAGTAGTTCTGGTGAAGCTAGCGGTGACCAACAAGAAAATGCTACAAAAACTGAAAATCGAAGATCTGAAGGAGCATTTAGCGCATATAATAGAAAGCAGGGGTATCACAATCAGTCGAATAATAACACACCATCCAACTCTACTCGAATGTCGACAAACAACAGAAATGTGCAAGTTTCTGAGAAAAGCAAACGTACCTTTGAACCCATGGATCTTAATCAGTCTAACGTAAATTTTCATATCGAGCGGCAAGAAGATTACCATGTATAAAAACTCAAGGTAAAAAGAGAACACTACTCTTTATTATTGACACAGGAGCTAAATTCAGTGTGTTTAATAAGAATATGTGCCATCCAAAGAGAAAAATAGATATTGAACTAGAAGTTAAAGCAATGGGTAACAATATTAAAATACATAAGTTATGCAGGTTCCCTTGGTTTCAAGAATTTAAAGCTGAAAGTTACATTTGCGAATTTTTAGAATATAATTTTCACAGCGCTTTCGATGGACTAATAGGCTGTAATATACTTAATGATATGAATGCAGTCATCGATTACGCAAACAAAAGCTTAAAGTAAATGACGTTTACCTGGACAGTTTTATACAACGAAATCCAGTATATATATATATAAACAGCTAAATTTAAATGAATATAACTAACCCGCAGGCAAGACTCTTAATAAATAACCTTATAGAAAAAATCGAAAATATTTTTTATAAAGAAGGCCAAGACTTGAGTTTCACAAGCCAAATTAAGCACATAATAGTTACAAAGAATGAGTTATCAAAGAATAATAGTTACAAAGATGATACATAGAGACGAAGTTAATAGGCAAATAGAAGAAATGTTAACTCAAGGTATCATCAGACATTCAAAAAGCCTCCGACCCTATAAAGTATATATATTCTTGATCAGGATCACCTCCTGAGTTGATATAAGCATGTCCGTCTGTCCTTCTGTCTGTTTCTACGCAAGCTAGTTCAGTTTCTGTCAGTTTTAAAGCTATCGTCTTCAAACTTTACACACACCCTTCTTTCCTTTGCAGGCAGTATATAAGTCGGGGTGCGTGTCGCCACCTAGCGGACTGCCTCTCAACTGCAAGGGTATATAGTCATGTACATCCACACATACCCTAACTTTAAGGTCATTATGTATGTAAACGGCAGCTAAGCTTTCACTTTTTTTACTCGACACAGAAGTCGAAAGAGGAATTACATCGAATACCGTCACTATCAGCCTTTAACCGACTAAGAAGTCGTGGCTGAAGGCATCGATCTACTAACTTCATAGCTGAGACGATGAGGTCTTAACATTCCATCTAACTGGCGACGAGGATTAAACAAATACTAAGCAGTAAAACCAGCCATCCGTAAGAATTTACAATACAAGAACGCACCTGGAGGTAATAACTTTTTGGACTCTGCAATACACATGGTACCAACGTAAAGATTAACATACAACATATCTGGAAAGCTTTCATCGGCTCGTGCATACGAAGACGGGCCCAAAGAAGAACCGAGAACATACTACGAAAGCCGACACTAAGCGAAGAAGAAACTTACACAAATCAGGAATAACATTGTTAAAATAAGAAGCAAGCAATTACTCATAATATTAAAAAAAAAAAAAAATTTTAATGAATGAGAATAGCTTAGCCACGTTTAACTCAACCATAAATTGCATAAAATTAATACATGATTTTGATGGTACTGATACAAATGAACTACCAGATTTAATAGCACAAATAGAAACAGTTCTCCCATTGTTTAGTGTTTTCGACGCGTCTACCAAAAGCATTTTATTTGGCTTTATAAAATACAAATTTATAGGATTATGCAGGCCAGTGCTTCATAGAAATGGAAATATAACAGATTATTTTAAAACATTTTGGTGAAAAAGAAACTAGCGACGTTTTAATGGATATGTTAAAACTGTGTCGAGTTGAATCAACCATAGAAGAATATTATAATATAATTAATGAAGTGTCTAATAGAGTACATAATCGAATACTAATCCATAACGATGATACATACACTACTTCCGAAGTAAACCGAATTGCACTCCGCGTTTTTAGAGACATCTTACCAGAACCTACTAAAACAATGATATTCGCAAGAAATCCGCAGTCCTTAGATGATGCTTACAAAATCATTGAAGATGCTAGGCATCATAGCTACACATTATACGGGCCGATTCGAAAGAATAATAAATATAATAGACCAAACTTTAGAACCAATTTTAGTAACGGTAATAAAAATGTAAACGAATTGATAGTAACACAAAGTAGTTCTGGTGAAGCTAGCGGTGACCAACAAGAAAATGCTACAAAAACTGAAAATCGAAGATCTGAAGGAGCATTTAGCGCATATAATAGAAAGCAGGGGTATCACAATCAGTCGAATAATAACACACCATCCAACTCTACTCGAATGTCGACAAACAACAGAAATGTGCAAGTTTCTGAGAAAAGCAAACGTACCTTTGAACCCATGGATCTTAATCAGTCTAACGTAAATTTTCATATCGAGCGGCAAGAAGATTACCATGTATAAAAACTCAAGGTAAAAAGAGAACACTACTCTTTATTATTGACACAGGAGCTAAATTCAGTGTGTTTAATAAGAATATGTGCCATCCAAAGAGAAAAATAGATATTGAACTAGAAGTTAAAGCAATGGGTAACAATATTAAAATACATAAGTTATGCAGGTTCCCTTGGTTTCAAGAATTTAAAGCTGAAAGTTACATTTGCGAATTTTTAGAATATAATTTTCACAGCGCTTTCGATGGACTAATAGGCTGTAATATACTTAATGATATGAATGCAGTCATCGATTACGCAAACAAAAGCTTAAAGTAAATGACGTTTACCTGGACAGTTTTATACAACGAAATCCAGTATATATATATATAAACAGCTAAATTTAAATGAATATAACTAACCCGCAGGCAAGACTCTTAATAAATAACCTTATAGAAAAAATCGAAAATATTTTTTATAAAGAAGGCCAAGACTTGAGTTTCACAAGCCAAATTAAGCACATAATAGTTACAAAGAATGAGTTATCAAAGAATAATAGTTACAAAGATGATACATAGAGACGAAGTTAATAGGCAAATAGAAGAAATGTTAACTCAAGGTATCATCAGACATTCAAAAAGCCCATACAATAGCCCTTTATGGGTAGTTCAAAAGAAAATGGACCAGTCTAATAAGCAAAAGTGGCGGCTCGTTGTAGACTACCGTAAACTAAATAAGGAAACTATCGAAGATCGCTTCCCGATCCCAATAATAGATGAGATTTTTGACAAGTTAGGAGGCTGCAAAGTATTTTCATGCCTAGATCTCGCGAAAGGTTTTTATCAAATAGAAATGGACAGTAAAGATATACACAAAACAGTGTTTTCAACAACAAGTGGACATTACGAGTTTCTTCGTATGCCTTTTGGACTGAAGAACGCTCCTTCGACAGAAGCTTTTCAAAAACTAAAAATCCTAATAACAAGCGACCCGATAGTTGTATACCCAGATTTTAATAAACAATTCACTGTAGTAACAGACGCAAGTAATTATGCTTTAGGCGCCGTGCTCATGCAAGGAAATAAAGTAATTTTTTATAGCACCATAGAGAAAAAGCTTCTTGCCATTTATTGGTCAACAAAATACTTTAAATATTACATTTACGGAAGAAAGTTCATAATTAAAACCGACCATAGGCCCCTAGTTTGGCTTAACAATCTAAAAGAACCTAACTTATAACTACAACGCTGGAAAGTGCAATCAAACGAGTTCGATTTTTACATAACATTTATAAAAGGCAAGGAAAACGCTTTGGCAGACGGACTTAGCAGAATTGTTGATGCATCATTTGAGGAATCTGACGAAAACGTACAAACAAATGTAGATATACATAACACTGATATATTCATGCTAGAGATCAATAACAGTTTACCAGACACTACACAAAACACAAACATAGAAGATGAAGATTTCTCTAAAAGTTTGATTAATTTATTTACTAACTTTCGTTAGTAACTTTCTGACGATTTGGCAACCGTTCACAGTGCAGATTCCGACGATCATAATTTTATAAGTATTACTGAAAAATGTCTAAACGTCTTTAAAATCCAAATAAAAATTATAGAGGCAGGAAGTTATTCAAGTACATTCAAAATTTTATATAAAAAAAAATAAGACACATTTTTAAAACAAGTGGCGATGAGGAAAATATGCCAAAGTACATGCAAGAAAAGTTGCCTAAAAAAAAGCCTAGTTGCTGTATTCTCAGAAAACTTAAGTTTATTTCTAAAATTTCAAGAAATTTATTGACAGTTTTTTTCAAATAATAGAAATTTAAGAATTCTCAAGTCGTGTATACTATTAGAAGATACAAATGATAAAGAACATATTCTAAAGATAATTGAAAACGAACACATAAAAAATAATAACAGAGGTATTAACGAAATATTTGTATCTATAAGAGAAAAATACTACTACCCAAATATTCAAAAAGTTATACAAAGTTATATTAATAATTGTAAAATATGTAACTTAGCTAAATATGATCGGCAACCTATATAATATAATTTAAATATAACAGAAACTCCAGAGAAAATTAACGATATACATATAGACATTTGGAAAAATGTCTTGGAACTTTTTGGAACTTACAAAAAACATTTAGAACTTACAAAAAAACCGGAAACTCGGACGTGGAACGATTAAATCGAACACTAAATAAACATATGAGATCGTATAACGCGGATTCAAAAAATACTGACACAGTTCAAGATAATGTCCATGAAGCAATTATTTGTTACAATAACACAATACATTCAATTACGAATACTATACTTACGAATACCAATAGATTTATTTAATAACATACTTTGTCATGAAGATATTGTAAAACTGTCTGAAAAATTATTGAAAAATAAGCAGAATCTAAATGCGAAACAAAATAATTTAAATGAGCCAAACTTCGCAAATGTATACGTTAACAATAACCAAGTAGGAAAATCCAATCCAATTTATATGTCTCTTAATCATAAATCTAAAATAAATCTCTATATCTGTCTAATCTTAAAAAAAGTGAAAAAGATATTTAAAAAACTTTCTAACGAAATATGTGGTGTTCATTTGTTGTGAATTTATGCGTTTTGTAAATTTAAATCAACCATATTCGAATTTTAATTTTTGGATATTTGGTATTTCACTCATTCAGATTGAACGCACACAGAAATTTTTTTAATTCTTAGGCTATATATATCATTCTTTTAAGCCTTCCCAACTCTCTCTCATCAATTTTTTTTTTGTGGCAGTGATGCTGATTAGTAAGTAACCGACTACTTTGCCTTTTCCCTGAGCTAGGCCGTTCCCGTAGGCATAGTATGCTACCAATCGGTATCCACTTCCAACGTGTAGCTAGCAAAGCAACGAGCAAACACCAAATACAAGAAAAATTAACCATTGCAGCCCATGTTCCCACGAGCTGTCCTCCAACCTACCTTGACAGACATCCTCCCATATTAGTTTCGTTAGTTTCAAAAAACCTTTCTTGATTCTTCTAGAAGGATTAAGGAATATGTTTCACTGCAAATACCCTTTTTATATATATTAAGGAATAAGGAATCGAGACTGTATTGGCTGGGATATTTCAATTATATTCTTATACATATTCAATTATATTCAAATATATTTAAATTATATTATTATATTATTGAGAATTATTTTTGTTGGACCATTTTAGCAGTATAGTCTTTCATTTAACGCAAAAATACAGACAAAAACCATTGTAACATAGTAAATGAAATCCATACATCAAAGGATAATATCAAAGTTCACCACAAAATTCAAATTTCTGAAATTTAAATATTGAATATAAAGGAATTAAAATCAAACTTCTATCGTTATCATCTTCTTGTTGTTGTGTATCGAAAATGAAATAATGTCAGTCAGGCGTAGTCCTGAAAATAGCTGAGGATTGGCCTTTGAGTTTGTGCAATGCTCTATATGCAATGATTCCAACGCAGAGATAGAAGTTGTCGAAACCCCGTATCAACGCCGTTTTCATAGAACATGCATAACAGCCTGGTTACTACAAAATGAAATGTGTTCAAATTGTCGACAACCCTGTTCATCTTCGCAGCTCAATAATATCCCGTGAGCAGCCCAAGACACTAACTTAGAAGTTCCGAAGTGCAAAATGGATCCAATTGAAACTCGCGAACAGGTGCTGTTCCTAGAACTTATCCGAATACCACACCTAAAACAAGGTCAACCACCACCTCTAAAGTTCAGCCTTAACTTCGTGCAGGAGGTTTGCAAAGAGCGACCAGCGTTTCAGAAGAAAGAATTCAAGAACTTCTATCGAATGCCATAGGAGCTAAGAGGAAATTTAGGGACCGATATAAAGACCAATGATCAGACCAAGACATACGAGCTATCATGCGTAGAAGAATGCAGGGAAATAATTAATATTTTGACGACTTTAACGACTTTCTGGGCTCCATCTAATCCACCGCAAATGCGCTATCTGAGCCCATTTCAGACTCAGAGTTGCCTCAGACAATTAAAAACAATTTAAGATCTGACCTGGAGATCTTAAATTTCCGCTGCGGATGTTCCGCTGCATTTTCGGACCACATACATATAGGCGTCGAAATTGAATATAAGCAAGTAGTCACCGCTAAAAAACGAAGTATACCTACAAAACATATCACACTTGCTGCGCCATTAACGTGAACACAAAATACAGCTCAGTTCTTTCTTGTTTAATATGGCTGAAAACAGGCATAGCTACAACAGAGACAAGAAGCAAGAAGAACAGAAGTAATAACTATGATATCCCGTCAATACAACCAAACAGAATGTAGTGCATGCAAAAAGAGTAGTACCGGCAAATACATTATATGGGTGCATTGCGATATTTGCATGACGTTGTACCACTTTGGCTGCGTTCGAGACGAGAACAATCCGCCTCCTGACCCAACCTCGCTGACTGACGCCGACACACTAGACTCTACCAACATCGCTCCGACAGCCGGACATTCGACCGGTGCTGTGAAAAAACCGGACAAGAAACTGCCGATATCGTTACAAGCTGAACGTGCCAATGAACATATTTTGATACAAAACAATAGTCTAATGCTAAAAATGCTAGAGGAAAAGCGACAGGCCGATCAAAGCTACATCGAACAAAAGTACAATATACTAGCTCAGCAAAGTGGAGCCGCACTAACCACATCACTCGGGCCTACAAGTACCCACCATCTTCTGACATTGAATGGAAATCCGGATGACTGGCCTGCATTCCTCAGTGCATTTGAAAATAGCACCACTCTTGCTGGGTTTTCAAATGTCGAAAATATGCCCCAACTCCAAAAATGCCTCAAAGGAAAGGCACTCAAACTACTAAGAGATAAGCTCAAGACGTTCTTCGGACGTCCCGATGAGATACTAGACAGATCAATTGAAAAGGCAAGAAAAATCTTCATCAATATGGAACGACTTGACACTCTCATAGATTATTCTCTAGCAGTACGAAATATTTATGTTACCATGGAGGCTTAATGACCACCTAAACAGCCCCTTGCTGTTGAGAGAGTTAGTAGATAAACATGCCAGCCATTAGAAACTGACCTGCGCTATGCACCCAAAAGACTCAAGCGCTGCATTGATCAAGTCAGCGACTGGCTCTATACAATCACCGAAGCAGCATCCATAGTGACACCATCAATTTACTCCAGGGCCAGCAACGTACACACCCACGTCCAGTATAGCATGAATGCCCAAGATAACTCGGAGTACAATCCACCAATGTACAACGCTTCGCAAAGAGAAGCCACCCATTGCAACGCCTGAAACAGTACACTCTATCCTATCACTGAATGCGAGGCATACCAAAAGCTCTTTACTAAAAGAAGCAGGAAATGGTTAGTGAATACAAGCTTTCCATGTTCCATGGTCGCAGGTGCTTTTCAACTAAGTTGTGTGGGCTGTACTCTGCTGCACAAAGGCCATGCGAATCCTCACATCTCTAACATCTCTTCGCACCGAACTAATTCACCCGGAGGAGAACAATATTTTCGATTTCTAGATGGAGGGTCATCGGTCATACTTATAGACGAAAAACTATTCAAAAGGTTAAACATCCAAGGTACTACGGATCCGATATGCATGAAGTGGACGAATCAAACGACAAGAAGGGAGAACGAATCCGTTTCCTTTAACACAAAAGTCTCTAGCATGGGCACCAACAGACAACATACATACAGTAAAACATTTAGTATTACCAAAGGAAACGCTTGACATTAAGGAGTTAACTAATAAATACACTCACCTACAAAGATTACCGATTGTTTCATATACTGATGCTGAACCAATGTTGCTGATTGGAATAGACAATTGGAAGTTAGCCGAAGGTAGGCGGAATGATCCCATCGCATCCAAGTGCATGCTAGGATGAATGTGCAAGGATCCGGAAAACACAATAAAAATTTTTCTATGTACCACTGTCAATGCAACTGGACTGAAATTGATAAGTCCGTTAAAGAAAGCTTCAACGTATAACCCGACACTTCGCTCTAAAGATGATGAAAAAGCTTTCAAAATCATGCAGGAAACGTGCATAAAAATCGACGGACGGTACGAAATCGCCCTGCTTTAGCGTCATAAAGATACCATACCTTCTGAAGGCTACAGAAACGCACTGAAACACCTAAAATTTAGGGAGAACCAGATCTACGAGTGAAAATTCAGGAGCAAGTCAACAATCTGCTGAAAAAAGGCTACGCCATCGAGTTAAAAAATTAAGAAGTCTATCATAACCATTTTTGGTCATAATCCCAACAAACCCCTGGTATCCCTGGTAAGATTCGACTGGTTTGGGATGCAGCAGCTAAATCTCATGGCGCCTCTTTAAATGACTTCATGCTTACTGGTCCGGATCTTTTACATCCACTCAGATTCAGAGTCGGCAAGATAGCGGTCTGCGGTGATATAGCAGAAATGTTTCATCAGATAAGAATAAAGGGAGCAACATCCATGTACAGCGTTTCCTGTGGATCGACGAGCGAACGCAAAGCCCAAAGGGATACGCAATGAGAGCAATGTCGTTCGGAATATATTGCGCCCCTTGTATAGCTCATTACGTCAGGGACAAAAATGCGGATATCTACAAGATGCAGTATCCAAGAGCCTATGAAGCCATCACCCAAGCTCATTAGGTCGACGATTATAAAGACAGTCTAAACGATGAAGAGGAAGCTATTAAAGTCTCAAAGGCGGTCAAACAAATACATTCAGCTGGGGTTTTCCACATCAGAAACTGGTCTTTCAATTCACCTAAAGTCTTAAACGCATTAAATGGAGAGTCAATTCCAACACAGCCTAAAAAGGACTCAGGAGACACTGAAAAAGTCTTGGATATATTTTGGGATCCGAAGAGTGATAAATTTAAATATATTTTCAGATTCGCAAACTAAGTGAGACGGTCCGCCCCAATAAAAGAGAAGCTCTGCAGGTTCTGATGTCAATTTATGACCCCCTAGGATTTTTGTCCTGCTATACTATTGGACCTAAAATTCTTCTACAAGAACATGGCGAACAGGGGTTGGATGGAACGACGAATTGCCGGAACCGAATCACAGAGTTGGCGAACTAATGGTTGAAAATACTATCACAAGCTAAGTCCGTACATATTCCACGACATTACTCACCATTCGGATAATCCGCACCCAAGGAAGGCCACAAGCTATAAACCCGACATCTTACACATCTCCTCGTCAAGCACTTTCATGAGAGCAACCCCCATTTGCTGCATGAGGAAACTAGAAACATAATCTGGAGTCAGTTCTTTATACCCCAGTTACACGTGGTATACAAGTCCGTTCGAAAAGGGTGCCAGAAATGTAAAAACGATGCAGCAGCTCCAATAGTGCCGCAAATGGCCCTGCTTTTGGGATTCCCAACTGATCTCCTTATCTGGATTTCGAGCTACTTATCTGGAAGAACCCAACGTGTCTTCTTTAAAGATGTTACCTCGCGTACAGTCCGCGTCACATCTGGGGTGCCTCAAGGAAGCCATCTTGGACCCTTACTTGTTACTTTGTTTATTAATGACTTGCCCCTTGCCTTAACTGACTCACTAGTACTAATGTACGCTGACGATGTTAAGCTTTGCCTTCAATATAGATCTACTAGCGCCCAATCTCGACTTCAATCCGATTTGGATAAATTTCAAAATTGGTGCTTAGCAAATGACCTAAAGCTTAATGGATCGAAATGTAAACTCATGTCATTTTATCGATCTAGCCCTCACCAGGCTACGTACTTTCTCTATGGGATTGCTTTAGAACGTTTAACTCAGGTTAACGATCTGGGAGTCCTATTAGATTTGAAACTTAAATTTACCGACCATATATCCACCATGGTTAATAAAGCTATGGGTGTGCTTGGTTTTATTAAAAGATGGTAAAAAGAATTCAACGACCCATACATTACAAAAACTTTATACACATCATTGGTCCGTCCGATTCTTGAGTATGGATCGTGTGTCTGGAGTCCACAATACGGTGTGCACCAAGATCACATAGAATCCGTACAAAAAAACTTTCTTATTTTCGCACTTAGGGGACTAAATTGGAATGCAAGCCTTCACCTTCCCTCCTATCATAGTAGACTTTTATTAATCAACTTACCACCATTAACAAACCGTAGAACGATGCTGGGTGTCATGTTTCTATTTAATCTTATTAATGGTAATGTAGGCAGCCAGCATTTATTAACACGCTTAAATTTCAACGTTCCTAGTAGAAGGACTCGAAACTTTCGTCCTCTACTCCTTAGCCATTGTAGCTCAACATATGCCCAACACGATCCGTTCAGGGTTTTATGTTCGGACTACAATGGTCTCTACCACGTTTTGTCCCTTTGCTCTTCTAACAATCTTAAATCCATTATACTAAACACCTTATCTTTGCAACACTTTTCCTCGTGATTTCATACTTCTATTCCTCTCTTTTACTCTCTCGGATCTATCCCCGCGATTGGAGCCGTACGTTATGCGGCAGCGTCCCTCGGTCGGTTGGACGGGAGGTGGGCTGTACGTATGCAGTGGGAACCGCGCGATGGCCCCATTGCCTGCAGCCAGGATTGCCAGCTTTCAAAGACCATTCACTTATACTGGAGTGGAATTCTTTGGTCCCATTGCGGTCAACGTAGGCCGACACAAGGAGAAAAGGTGGGACGTGGGACTTATTCACATGCCTTACTATACGAGCCTTACATATAGAGAGAGCGTATAGCCTCGATACAAATTCATGTGTAATATGCCTCTCAAACTTTATGGCCCGACGAGGAACACCAAGAGAAATATATTCGTATAATGGAACTAATTTCAAGGCAACTGGGAATGTTGTTAAGGAAGAGCTGAAGAATGTGGACTTCAATAACCTAACAATCAAATACGACGAGATTAAATTGAATTTCAATCCTCCAGGCGCTCCACACATGGGGGGAGCTTGGGAGCGCTTAACACGATGAATCAAAACTGTATTGAAAAGCATCTCTCCTAATTACAGTTTTAGCGACGAAAGCCTAAGAAACATCTTGATGAACGCTTAGTACGTTATCAACTCCCGTCCTCTAACATTCGTATCTTTAACCGCAACAGATGATGATGCCCTCACTCCAAATCATTTATTGTTAGGATCTGCAGACGGGTACAAGCCAATCTTCACCAAGGACTAGGATGCACCAGCCCTATGAGGTAACTGATCTTTTTTGGAAACGATGGGTCAAGGAGTATATTCCCATAATTACTCGTCGCTCAAAAGGGTTCCCAAAGCGTCCACCATTAACAATCGGAGATGTTGTTATACTCGCGGATGAGAGCCTTCCAAGGAACCTTTAGCCAAAAGGACGTATAATCGCCGTAGCCACAGCCATGGATTTATGGGGGGAAGAATGTTAGCATCAACACGACTTCATAACGAACGTGTGTTGTGAGTTGTGAGTTAGCAGAACAAACCCAAATTCGAAAATATCATCTCTAATCGCCAGTGAAAGCGAAGCCGAAAGCGATGAACAAGATTTTTTAAAGCTCGTAAAATTTTGATTAAATAAACATTTAAATTAATCCTAAAAGCGTGCTATAAACACTTGCTTTGACTTTAACACATCTTATGCTGCGATGATAGTGGTGCCAATAAGAGCGTAGCTGGAGGTTCTCTAGATAAAAGTATTGTTTCAGGAATTCGTACGAACCGCGCATGGAGCCAAGCAATCCATCCTCGGCACGATCAAAATTCCGAATAGCTGCAACAACATTCAGGCAGATATAGAGTTCATAATAGTACGTTCGATTACACTCGTTGTTATTTGTGGAATAGACTTCTGGGAAAGCTTTGGAATTTTTGTTTCCTTAGGAAGCAACATAAGTGAATTAAAGTATGAAGAAGATTCTTCACCCGTGGATAGATCCAGACTCAATGGTGCAAAAGAATTCTTCCTGTTATCTGCGAGAGATCGTCTTGGAATTAGGAATTTAATCAAATTTAATCAAACACTCAAATACCGGCAATGCCAAGCCAATAAAGCGAATGCTTCTGCTTTCCTTTATTACCGGCACGTGTAAAACTTCTGAGATCAAGAGAATGATTAAATTAAGAGTTATTGAAGACGCCCCTGCATCATCATGGTCATCGCCTCTTCTTTTAATAGTCAAGCCACATTAGAATGGTTAGATAGGTAAATAAGGTTACGATAAAAGACTCATCCCCGATTCCAAATCTATATGGATTGTTAAGCCGTCTTTCCCCAGTTCACTGCATTTCAAAAATTGATTTGAAAGATGCCTTATAGCAAATCAATTTAGACCTTCATTCTCGACCCAAAACGGCATTCACAGTTCCTAATAGGCCTAATAATCAATTTAGGCATATGCCGTTCGGACTGTGCAACGCCCCCCAGACGATGTGTTGTTTTATGGACCAAATTATACCCTATCAACCGTTTCACACGTATTCGTCTATTTGGACGATCTACTTGTTATGTCATCAAGCATCGACGAGCATTTAAATCACCTATCAAAGGTTACGACTCGTTTACGCCATGCTGGCCTCACAAATTATATTAAAAAGAGTCATTTTTGCCTTCGGAAAGTTGAATACCTAGGTTATGTTGTGGGTGAGGGAACACTACAAGTAAGCCCAGAGTCGGTCAGTGCCATATTTCAGTTTCCTATCTCTTAAACCCACAGCAAATCAATAGCTACTAAGACACTTCCTTGATATGTGTGGTTGGAACCGTTGATTCATATCCCAATTGGGACGAGGACACGCAAAAAGCTTTTGACGAAGTCTTGTCTAAGCTTTGTGCTGTACCTTTCCTTATTACTCATGACTGCGACAAACCATTTATAATCCAATTCATCAATGAGCACAGTTGGTGGAGTCTTAGCACTATGCGATGAATAAGACAACTAGCGTCCGATCGCGTATGTGTCCAAAAAATTATATGGTACTCAAAGTAACTATACATTCACTGAATTAAACTATCAAGAAGTTTCGAATGTATGTAGAAGGACTGCGATGGTTGATGACCTATACAGAACTCAGCGGGAGACTTGCCAGGTGGGTGATTAAGCTACAACGCTTTTTGCTTAAAATCCGAGACACTGGCTATAGAAGTAGATGCATTTCAATCGGAAGAGTACCGTCAGTGAAAGGACCGTGTCCAAAAATTCAGAGTACCTGGATTTCGAGTCATGGATATGGTTAAATATCTGCGAAATTATATAGTTTATTGCTATATTGGCAAAACCTGCAAACATTCGACGCAACGTTTCCGACCCCCGATGGGTTGTCAAGCCTCAAGTTAAGGACCGTTTTTGCGGATCTACATTGACTTCCATTCCCAAGAACCCGGAACGGAAATATAGCATATTAATTCTCCTTGATTATATCTCCAAATTTATTTGCCTTAGGGCGGTTAAAAAGTTCAAATCCGAAGTAGTGATGTATTATTTAAAGGATGAGGTATTGTTTGTTTTGTAACTACTGGGGTTTTGATTAGTCATATCTCATATGTAATCTTTAGCTAATAATGCTAACTCATGGAAAAAATTATAAGTTGCTGAGAAATATCCAGATGTTATCCGAAGGTTTCGCACAGTTCCTTAGAGCATACAAATGACATCGAGATACCCGAGCTGATATCGCGAAGCGATTGATTAAAGCATACGAGAAGAACCAAAAAACTATGATTTACATTCTTGACATTGAACTCTCAAAGTGGGTCAGGAAGTCATAAAAATAAATTTCGTTCTAAGCAACCAGACTATGCATATTAACGCAAAACAAGTACCTGTGGGAGTTAAAGCCAGAATAGATGAGAAACGAGGCCAGTCAATATATTTGCTCGAAGAAAGCAACAAAAGGGAGTTAGGAGTCTTCCATGCAAAGGATCTTTGGTGAGGTACCCTTTATCAGCTTTCATCTCCTTTTATTATCAGATCGATAAAACCTTTAGTTTAAGGGTACGATTAGTGTTCGATGAGATTATTTTATTATCTCACAAATTACGAGAAAATGGTCGCTGTGTAATTAAATTCCTCAAATCTTAATTTCTATTTATTATCAATATCTAATTTATTTAGAAATCAATATACATTTTCCTTACAATTAGAATTACAATACGAAAAATAAACAAAGAGAAAAAAAATTCAAAAAATATAAACAAACTTTAATCGATAAAAATTAGTCGATAAGCTCGATAACAGATAACAGAGTCGATAATCGATAACAGATAGAGGTAACAGTCCATATTATGCTGTTAAGACCAACTATCTGGCAACCAAATAATCTGTCAGGTGAAGTGCGCCAACTCCGCATTCTGATCTGAACCGAATTCCCGCTCGATCCAAATGTTCTTTTGTGACCAAGCTTCAAAAGTGAACAGACATAGCTATAGGTAATCGAATCAAGTTAAAACCAAACTCAACAAGATTGTCTTTGAATCCGGAGTCCTAATCAGAGAACGCACTAAGCACCATCTTGACCAAAGCTTAGCAACAAGTTACTTGCAAGTCAAGTTCTAAGGCTGTCAATATGCCAACAGTAGACAGGTATCAGTTCTTAACCCATATCATCGTGGAGGGACGATGAGAGCCACACCTGTCAAGCCTAGAACTAGAACATGGCTCGGTGGAATGATCACAGGTCTCTTGGAATAATTAAATAAGCTCTTAATTAATTTTCTTAGCTATATCCTATAGCTGCCATAACTTCTTTGTTTTTGAAGTTAGAAGAATGGAATTTTCTATGGATTCTACTTTGGGAAAACTAATCCGATCTGCCAAATTTCATAAGCATCGGCTGACTATATACGATCCGATATATATCTAATAATATAAGATGCGTGTCACCACCTAGCGGACTGTCACTCAACTGCAAGGTTGACAACTTCGGCTCCGCCTGAAGTTAGCTTTCCTTTCTTTTTATTTCTTATCTTAGCCAATCGCCTGCCATGGTGCAGACACTGTTGCGTCAAGTCCAGTCGGCATCCTAAGGATCGGTTCAGGAAGGGGATTTTTTCCAACCAAATATATAAATTTTTTCATATGGAAATATAATTGTTTCGTTTTGTGACGGCGTCTGTATCGACGTTAATTTAAAACATCATACAAAATTTAAAAACAAAACTATAAAATAGCTATCGATTTTTTATTTGCACATCATTCGCCCGGTTTGGGATTGCCCCTAAGTTTTAAGCTCGGTTCAGCTGATCGAGCGCTGTGGTGTTAAGCCGCGTGAGGGGGTAAAAGAAGGGCTATGTTCTGAAGAAGAGAGAGTCGATCTTTTTCATTCTCAACCGTTGCCGAAGTCACACGTGCAAATTCCCCGAGATTTTTTTTCAATCACCGACCTCGTGCGCCAGCCTAAATTAAAAATAGGATAAGAGGCTGATAAGGTGAACCCGGGCGACATCGAGTTAAGAGCCGGAAATCTACAGCGTGGCCCGCGAGTGTAAATTTTTCTGTCGCAGCGTACATATGGTTGCACGTTAAAAGATAAGTGGCGCCCATCGTGGGGCCAATGAGGGAAAGCATACCCGAAGAGGATCTGTGATAATTAAGCTTTATTTTTTTTTAATACCTGCAAAATTAAGTTTAAAAATTTATCAGAAAAATGTTGTTACTTTTGATTTTTCGTTCGTTTGGAGAGCTGGGACGGAGAACTACGGTGTTCCGCCTGAAAAGTTGACCATGTGACCATGAAAAGTTCCAAGAGGATGGTTCCAAGAGGATACATAATTTTTCTTTCACTCTTTTATATGAAAGAACTCAGCAAGAGGAAGCGGAAGACTGCCAACTCCGGTTTGGGGGTTGACCTTTACTGAGGTACCATCCTAATAAAAGTTAGAAATTCTCCTGATGTTTCATTGGTGTAGGAATATAGAGACACGTTCTTGAAAAGAGTTGCCCTAACCCACTGATGACCACCAGAAGAGTCTAACTCTATTTCGCCTCTGAACGGTTATAATTTTTCTTGGTCTTGAGTCAGGAACACCACAGAAGTCGGCGCTAGACCGTACTGGGTCCGATTCAATAAAAATAAGGAAAATAGTCGTCTCCCTAAATGAACAGTGTTGTTAAGTAACTTCAGGTTCAAAGATATAGTATCTTTAAAGATCTATATTTTTTTATGAAATTCATTTTCTAATACCTCTTACATCCCGGAATATTAGGAGCGGGGATAGTTAATTGTAATCTTATTTGGGCTTGACCGATTTTTATTTTGAAGAAGCAAATAGAGTGGAGTTTAGTTTTTTGGTTGTTTATATAAAGGCATAATACGATACCGAAATAGGTTTAGACCGATCACCTGACCAAAGTTCGCAGGAATCGACAAAACTAGGTTGTCAACTTTGCAAAACAGAAATCAAATCCAACACGGAAATGTTCGAAACCACCTCTACTAGTACTGTCCGGTATGCAAACTCTCCTGTTGACCAGTAATAGAAGGTCTGCAAATGCGATCAAAAACGCGTCAAATGGATAGTGGTCAAGAGAGAGTAACCTCTGATGATCTCCAGGTACCTCGAGAGGAACGTAGACCGCGAAACTGAGAACAGTCGACCCTGACCAAATGGCCAGCGCCATGACTCTTTTAGACATAGAAAGGAGGTTGTTTACTGTGCTGTCCGAGAACATTTCCGACGTGGTGCAAACTTCGTTATAAGAAAACGTGCAAAGGCTGATCGCCATGCCGGCGAAAACGTGGGTCCGCCCTTACCTTCATCGGAATACCCGATCTCCCATCAGCGTAGCAATGGGTCTGATTTTGGGATACGTCCTGACAAGGTTGTACATATCCTGAATGGATGGAAGATAAAGTATTCTGGATCAGGCGTACCGATAGACTATTTTATAGACAGTGCAAAAGCTCTCACCCATCCAACCTTTCGATGTGTAGTGTCGCAATGTCAGCGTCCTGTTTGAAGGAAAGGCCACAGAATTTTATTGGCGGTACCATAAGTCGGTAGTAGAGGTCCGATGGGACCGGCTATGTTCAGCGCTCCGATTACAATTCCGCCAGAATCGGGATGACGTAGATATGGAAGAGTTGATAAGAAGCAGAAAGCAGAAACCCAACGAGACCTTTGACGGGTTTTAGGACAGTGTAAATGTGATGATCGACCAATTACAAACACCCTGGTCAACTCGCAAGTTAGCTCGCATTCTTAAAAATAACCTGAGACCAGAGATACGGCATGAGATCTTGAACGTCAACGTAGCGACGGTGCAAGAACTGCAAGAAGGAAATTTTACCGAATATTCCATCTATAGAAATACTACCTATGCCTCCGATTAGATTGCGTAACCGCCGAAAACATAAAGAAATGCAATATCGGTCTCCAGTACATATGTGCAGTTCCAACAAATACAAAAGACTTTCGACCGATTTTGCCAGTGCAGGCTTTGGGTTGCACCGTATACGGTCTTCTGGATTCCGGGGCTTCGATAAGTTGTATCGGTTGTATCGAGGGAAATTAGCGGAAGAAGTGATGGCGACAAAGGACACCTTTAGAACCTTAAACGTCACTGCTAGTACCGCCGACGGCAAAGCCCAGCGGATAACTGGGAAGATGAGAATCATCACGGAATACGACAACATCCAGAAGACGATGGTTATCTATATTGTCCCGTCGCTCAAGCAGGACCTGTATTTAGGCATTGATTTTTGAAGAGCATACGACCTTTAACCCAAACGATTGCAAATAGGTGAAATAGACACCGACGTCAGTAGCGGTAGCGTCAGGAGCAAGTTGGATGAGGATCACCATGACCTGTCAGAGAAGCGAAGCGTTGGATCTCAATCGCGTCATTAAATGTTTTCCGTCATTTACCCAGGAAGGCTTAGGTAAAAAAAACTTGATCAAACACTCAATCGATGTGGGGGATGCTAAACCAGTTAAATAGCGACATTTTCCTGTCTTTTCTCCAGCAGTAGAGAAGAATATGTATATTGAAATCGACCGCATGTTGCAGCTGGGGGTCATAGAAGAGTCGGAGAGTGCCTGGTCGTCACCCATAGTGATGGTTACCAAGCCGGGTAAAGTGAGGCTTTGCTTAGACTGTCGGAAGGTAAATAGCTACTCCACAAAAGATGCCTAGCGACTTCCCCAGATCAGCGGGATACTAAGTAGGTTGCCGAAAGCCGAAAATATCTCAAGCTTAGATTTGAAGGATGCCTACTGGCAAGTCCCACTAGAGATCGAGTCCCGAGACAAAACGGCATTTACAGTGACAGGAAGGCCGCTGTATCAGTTCACCGTAATGCCCTTCGGGTTATGTAATGCCACCAGTACTATGTCGCGATTAATAGACAAGGTAGTCCCTGCACATCTCAAGGATCGGGTATTCGTTTATCTGGACGACCCTTTAGTGGTCTCGGCTAGTTTTGAAAGCCACTTGGAGGTGTTTAAAGAGATAGCCCTTCACTTAAACGAGGGTTGACTATTAATGTATCGAAGAATCACTTCTGTAAGAGGAGGATCAAGTATCTAGGATACATCATCGGGGACGTCGGAATACGCACAGATCCTGAAAAAGTCAAGGCAATTACCTACTTTACCACGCCAAAGACGTTGCGTGCTTTTATAGTTTTATGGGTATTTGCGTCTGGTACCAAAAATTTGTACAGAATTTCGCTGCTCTATCTGCTCTGTTAACCGATCTGATGACCACCAAGCGTAGATTTAGCTTAACTCCCGAAGCCATAAAAGCTTTTGAAGCCTTAAAGCGTCGTCTTTGCGAAGCTCCGATATTATGCAATCCGGACTTTGACAAACCCATTGCCATCCATTGCGATGCCAGCAAAACAGGGGTTGGAGCTGTTCTCCATAACGTTCATATAAAAAAAACTAAGCAAAGCGCATCGGAATTACACTGTTACGGAACAGTAATTTTTAGCCGCAATTGTAGCACTCCAAAAGAACGAACTAAAAGAACTTTCTCGATCTTAAAGTAGAAGACGGTTACGTGTATGGAAAAATGGAACACCTAATCGGGGAACAGATCCATGATACCTACGCTTGGAAACTGTGGTTACCAAGAGAAGTGGTTCCAGACGTCCTTTTCCAAGCGCATAATAGTCCGTTGGCTTCTCACTGTGGGATACATAAGACGATAGAGAGTGTGAGGAGGTATTAAGTCCTCGTCTCGGCCTCGTCTAGTACCAGAAGTAAAGGCATACCTTAACGCATGTGAAACGTGGAAGTCTAGCAAACGCCCAAATCATCTGCTAAGACCGCCACTAGGAAAAGCAACGGAGCGCGATTCTTCCAGCGACTTTTTAGCGACTTCTTGGGGCCATATCCCCGCTCAAAGAATGTTAACCTAGGTATATTTATCGTCCTGGATTATTTTTTTCAAATTTGTTTTTGTAAAACAAGTAAAAAAGATTAACGCTGACGCAGTGATTAAGTATTTGGAAGGAGAGCTTTTTATGATCTTCGAGGTTCCCGAATCAATAGTTTCTGACAATGGTTCACAATTGAGATCTGAATCGTTTAAGAAACTCAGCTACAACTCAAGTCAATTCAGCTACAGCCAACGCGTCCGAACGAGTGAACCGTTCTATCATCGCTGGGATCAGGGCCTACGTAAACCCGGATCAAACGAACTGGGATGAGTGTTTGAACAAGATTTGTTATGCACTGCGTTCGTCAATCCATTCCAGTATTGGGGCGACACCTTATTATACGGCATTTGGACAACACATGGTAACTTCCGGCGGTAAGTACTCCTTACTAAGGAAGTTGAATATGTTGGACGATCGGTCGTTAATGTACAACCGTCGATAGAAGTTTACCATGCCAAGGACATCCGACAGTAACGTCTCTCCAGTCGCGATCAGCCTAGGGTATCTATTCTGGAAATACCCTAGCCTGATTGTGGGAGGGGGTTTTTGTAACGGCGTCTCTTGCGATGTTAATTTAAAACACCAAATAACATCTAAAAACAAATCTATAAAATAGTTATCGATGTTTGCACAACATTCGCCCGGTTTGGGATTGCCCCTAAGTTTTAAGCTCGGTTCAGCTGATCGAGCGCTGTGGTGTTAAGCCGCGTGAGGGGGTGAAAGAAGGGCTATGTTCTGAAGAAGAGAGAGTCGATCTTTTTCATTCTCAACCGTTGCCGAAGTCACACGTGCAAATTCCCCGTGATTTTTTTTCAATCACCAACCTCGTGCGCGAGTCTAAATTAAAATGAGAAAAAGAGGCTGATAAGGTAAACCCGGGTGACATCGGGTTAAATCATCGGTCGCGGTATTTAAAACACCCATCGCCAGGGGAGCACCTCGAGACACCGGGGGTAAGTTGGAACAGAGGTTCTCCCCTTGCGGTGAACTCCCGAGGGACGCAAACGAAAGATCCGAGGCCCACAGGATCACCTCACTGCAACCCCGAAGAACACCTCTCGGAGGAAAATAGGGCCCCGGTAGGAGCCACCGGGATCAAAAGGCGCGTGGTCGAGTACATCTCCCCGCCAACCTACACTCACACCATAACGGAGACCCACGTGTAGGGATCGAATGGACGAGTAAAGAGGCACATCAGTTGGACACAGAGAAGAGAAGTCTAAAGACGGAAGGAGAACACGCTAGGAAAATACAGTACCGCACACGTGCTTATGGAGCAAAAAAGAACGAGCAGGGAGGGAATTTATGAAGTTTATGATCGAAGTATTTAGGAACAAGCGATGGCGAAACGAATCTTTTTTTCTTTTTTTGTAGGTGCGTGCGGAAAAAAAAATTGTTTTTTGAATGAAAAATGTGGAGAAAGTAATAATTTATAAAGTTTGAAAGCTACACTGAAAAAATATGTATAAAAAGTGAAAAGTTCATAAAACTCTATAAGTAAATTCTTAAGTGATCAAGGTTTCAATGATCAATGAAATCTACGCGTGATGTCTTCCCCCCTACAGCCCTGAAATCTTCAGCCAATAATGAGTTCACCGACAAACCCGTAAGCTTTCCCACTGCTCTAAAAATGGGTCTGGAAAGTACCGCTCCCACCAAGCCACGATCATCAGTTTCCCCTCATCAACCAGGAGAGCAGTCTACGAACAAAATTGAAACAATGATATGTAATCTTCAACAAAGTATGATGGATTTCATGTCATTCATGCAGACAACTACGAAAGATCTTATGCGAAACCAGTACGTTTTGATTGAGCTGCTTGTTGCTCAAAAAAAGAATAAGTAATCAATGGCTCCACTCCGTATAGCACTAAGAAACGCCAACGGCGTCTCACAACTCTAACTCGAGTTAACTCAATTCCTTAATAATAACCGTATCGATTTACTGCTAATCGCAGAAACTCATCTTACAACTAAATACAATTTCCAAATTCGAGACTACTTCTTTTATAACACGAATCACCGAGACGGGAAACCACACGGAGGCACTGGGATTCTGATTAGAAATCGCATTAAATACTGCTTCCACAATAGTTTCGCCACTAACTACATGCAAGCTACATCTAAAGATGTTCAAATGGCACACCGTTCCTTAAAGCTTGCCGCCGTATACTGTCCTCCTCGGTTTTAAATATCCGAATCCCAATTCATGGACTATTTCAACTCTCTGAGCGAACAATTTATAGTAGCAGGAGACATTAATGCCAAGCATTCGACTTGGGGATCTCGACTTATGACCCCAAAGGGAGGTCAGCTGTACAATGCAATTATAAAAGCATGCAACAAGCTAGACTGTATGTCCCCTGGGACACCTACATATTGGCCAACAGATCCCAGAATACTGTCAGACTTAAAAGATTTTGCAGTCACAAACAACGTTCCACGCAACCTGATAAGCGACAAATCCTTATCAGATCTATCGTCTGATCACTCGCCTGTACTCCTTCAACTAAATATACATCCAGTTGCGGTAGATATACCATTCAGACTAACAACGAATAAAACCATGTGGCTTAAGTAAAAAAAATATGTAAGTTCGCATATTGAGTTGAATCTACATGTAATGACGAAGCTGATATCAACTCAATCACGAACAATCTCGAATCCGTCTTGGTCGCAGCAGCTCGCATGTCAACTCCACAAACGCAAAAAATATCGTACAATCACAGATTAACGGACGTTGAAATATAACAGCTTCTTCTAGCAAAGCGACGCTCACGGCGAGACTGGCAATCCAACAGATCACCATCTGCAAAACAAAGGTTAAATGATGCTACACGGAGGCTCTCAGCTGTCATGACGTCATGATTATGTCTCAGTTATTCCCAAAGAGTCTCATTACGTCATGAAGAAAGGTCCAAAATACATTATTCCCAACGAGCTCCAAGTTCCTACTTTGGGGAGCACACTCAGCGCACCATAAAATCTGCAATGGCAATTAGGACATCCACAGGCAACTGGGGTCGCAGCGAGGGAGAAAGAGCCGACAGATTTGCAAAACATCTTCAAAATGTATTTCAGCCCAATACAGCATCAAACGGAATCTCACTGCCAGCAACATCAGATATCGACACATCTACGTATGAACCAATTGTATTTAGACCACATGAGTTACTCAAAATCATAAATGAACTCCAACCCAAAAAAATCTCCAGGATGCGACCTAATATCACCAAAAATGATTATTGAACTTCCTCTCTGTACAGTTCGAGCTATTTGCCAACTCTTCAACGCAATAACGAGACATGGACACTTCCCAGAAAGATGGAAAAAGTCGATCATCATAATGATACCAAAACCTGGCAACTAACCACATCCACTTTTGCTGATGACACAGCGATCATAAGCCGGTCGAGATGCCCCAAGCAAGCAACGGCGCAACTTGCTAAACAGTTGGTGGCAGTGGAGAAATGGTTATCCGACTGGCGAATCAAAGTTAATAAACTAAAATGCAAACACGTAACGTTCACATTTAATAGAAAAGACTGCCACTTACTCTAAACAACACAGTGGTTCCGATAGCAAATGAAGTAACATATCTAGGAGTACACCTTGATAGACGTCTTACCTAGCGCAGCCACATCGAAGCCGAAATATAGCCGCTCGCCCCTTAGCCTGGACTATAAGGTACTTCTATACAACACCGTTTTGAAACCAATCTGGATGTACGGCTCTCAGTTGTAGGGGAATGCCAGTAACAGCATCGTGGATATAATGCAAAGAACTCAATCAAAAATTCTCAGATCCATCACCGGGGCACCGTGGTACGCTCGGAATGTAAACATTCACAGGGACCTTAACATATCACTCGTCAGAGAAGGAAAAAAAAAAGATAGTTCAGATCCCTGTAAAGATCACCTTTTTTATCAGTAGCACAAGAAGGGAAGTAAGGCTTCAAGTAGGCTTTGCAACTGCTCTAAAAATGGGTCTGGAAAGTACCGCTCCCAAGGAAGTAAGGCTTCAAGTAGGGCCGGAATGAAGTTTAGTCCTAGACTATAGGAGTCTAAGTGTCTGATACCTTTTTCTCTTTTAGTCTTTAAGATCCACGGGCTAATACACACAATCGGACAGAAAAAGCTGTTGATACTGATCAAGAATATATATATTTCATGAGGTCAGAGATGATACCCTCTCTGTGTTACATTCATTGACACGAATAATATACTCTTGTAGGTGTTATGAAAAGTGGGGCAAAGTAAGCAGACGTGGTGCTCTGGAGCTCCTTGGTGTAGCTGCCCCCACCTGGCTGTGTTGGAAAATGTAGAAGAGCCAACGACAGCGTCTCTCGAGCAGAAGGCGGAAGTTCGTGTTTAGACCAGTCCTGCGAGACGAAGCAATGCCGCGTCTGCGGAAGTCCGCTTGGGCACACCAACTATTCTCATGCTGAGCAGAAGGGTAGCATACATCCGCGGCTGTGGAATGGTGTCTGCTTGGAGGCGGCAGCTAGTTAACGACCGGCAGTTTTATAGGTGGGCCGGAAGGAAAGGACACGCCAAAGAGGTCTCGGGAGACGCATAGTCCGGACAAAGATCAAAATGCCGCTCCTCCGACGAATATTGAAGCGAGTAGCAGCGGCAAAGAGCAAAGAATGCCTGACAGAGGCGAAAACGGCTATAATTGCCAAGCCAGTGTGCTCCAGATGCCAGCTCAGGCACTGAAGAAATGGAAAGGGAGCACCGACAACCGCCAGGCCGTGCCGATCGGGAGCAGCCTGACTGTTACAGGGGCGCAAGCCCCGGAGATAAAGCTAAGAAGAACAGACCTAAAGAAGTAGTGATTAACGCGGTGATCAGCAACCAGATCGCCAAAAAAAGGAGGATATCTCCTCCGCGGCGAGTCGTAGACCGCTACAGTGGCTTTCCCCACGGGACTCGCCAAGGCTATCATGGAAGTATCAATGAAGTACTATGTACTATGGGTGAGCATGGAAACGATGCGTAAGCGCAAGTCGGGAAACCCTAAGCCCCGTCCATTAGGCCAAGACAAGTTAGGGAAGTTTTCTAAAAGGCTGATTGCCACGAATATATCAGCAGCCGTAGAAGATACTGGAAGGCACTCGAATAGCTAGAACGGTTTTCGGATGGAAAGATCAACGATGGTTGCCATAGAAATTGTTGTCATCGTTGCCAAAATGGTATAGTCGGATCCAAGTGGAAGGGTGAAGCAAAAAAGTATTGCCTAATCTAAGACCTGGATATCGAAAGTGCCTTTAACTTGGAAAACTGACCCAGAATCTTTAAGTCGGTTCAAGGACCCAGTGTTCTAATGAAAAACACATACTTCCCAGCTATTTCAGCAGTAGAGTGCTACTAGTCGACACTGACCTGGGCGCGGAGACCCACAATGTCACGGCGGACGTTTCCCAAGGATCGGCCCTCAATCTGACGGTCTCTCATTGCGGGAATGGATCCGGTAAAAAACCAGCACAAGAGCTGATGGAGATACACGTCGCTCGCTCCCGCTCCCGTTACGAAGAAGCTGATGGCATTCGCAATGCAAGTAAAAGGGAAGAGGCCAAGGAGAGGAGGCTCACAGTCTGGAAGGTGAGCTTGGATACTGCGACAAAAGGACGCTGAAAGCACAACCTTATCCCCAACTTCAAAAAGTGGGTGGTCTATAGCCACGGGCAGGTTGACTTCAACCTGACCCAGGGCCTGAGTGGGCATGGCTGCTTCCACCAATACTTCCGATCTACCACCCCAAGCACGGAAGATATGCTGTCAAGGATGCCTAGAACGTGGTTTTTGTGTGCTGCCGGTTTGCAAGTGAGTGACACCGGCTAGAGACGACGGTGGATTGCTCTGTCCAACGGGGGAAATTTAACGGAAATCAATCGAAATTTCACAGCACGCGCTAGAGCTGTTACAGTTTCTACACTGTTTCAGATGGAAATTGACATCATATTTTTTCATTTTCGCGCTGCATACGTATAGAAAACCTCCCGCCCAACCGACCGGAGAGCGCTGCCGCACAGACGCGGAAATAGATAAAAGATGGAGCAATATATTACGACAAAGAATGTTGCTTAGACAAAGCGTTCAGAATAAAATATTAAAGGTTTTAAGTAGAACAAATCGACAAGATACGATAGAAAGGATTGTATTACTCAAATATAATATAATAGGACCAAGGAGGAGAGGACAAATGTTTCTAGTTCTTGTACAAGGAATGTTATAAATAGTTTTAAAAGATGCAGGCTGTCTACATTACCGTTGACACACGCCATTCAGAATGGTTTGTTACCTCTTCACATGGTAAAATATAAACATCATTAAGAAATGTCATCATGTTTGGTCATTGATATTTTTCAATAGCGTTTCAAGAATAATATGAAATAATATATTTAATTATAAATAATTATATTAATTTATTTATTTTATTAAAAAGTCTGAGCGAAATTTCGCTAGCTTAATGCAAAGATAAGCCTGTTAAAGCCGAGCAGCCGAAAAGAGACTTTTGACCAACAATAGCGATAATATAAAATGAAGACAA
Organism: Drosophila atripex; assembly: GCA_035045925.1. NCBI lineage: Eukaryota > Metazoa > Arthropoda > Insecta > Diptera > Drosophilidae > Drosophila > Drosophila atripex. The sequence goes on from JAWNOP010000038.1 coordinate 212,160, forward strand.
AAATAACTACACTTATTATATTTCAGGCAGTCCTTGAACTTCATCCTTAAAAGGCAATATGCAAAGGTTGGACACTACTCACTCGGTGGTTCCAGATGCGGTTCTAATCACCGCCACTAAAGACATTCCATCTTGACTAGCGACTAGATCCATTATTTTCGCCAACGGGGGAAACTCTGCTCCTTGACTAGCACCACATCGTTACACATCACTTTCTCAACCGAAATTGGCCCTTAGCCAGAGTCCCTGGTGTTTGCTGCATTATGCTGATAGCCTCATCTATAGAACCCCTTCGAAAATTACATCATCAATATAAAAATCGCGACTCAGAATTTCGGCACCCTTTGGAAACATAGACTGCTCATCCTCTGGTAACTGATTGCTCGAACTGATAAAAATGAAGTCGGCTTTGTCCCATAAGGATGGCAAAGACCGAGTCGCCTAGCATCTCCAAGGCGGCTCTCAGGGGGCATTACTAAAATTTATTGAAATTTGGGGCATCCTGACACCATATGAGACCACCCACAGCATAATTAGTGATGATAAATGACGGTCTACTCTTAGTTGCGACTTGTCTTCCCAATCTCACAATCTCGTTCACATGTATCTCCGAAGATGCAATCATAATTCTCCTCGGAGATTTCCAAGGAACAAACTACCTCTATAGCTGAGTCCCAAAGACAAGATTGCAACCTTTGCACCTTTCCACCTCCACCTCTGCAGCAATTGATTGTAACTTAGCCCACTCTGAATATCCTCCGCTAGAAGTAGGACGAGAAAAAGGGGGCAAAGCTTAAAAACTCCGACTGAGCAGCAGTTCGAGCAGAGCGCAGCGACGTCTTGTGCTCGATTTCGGCATGCATCGTCGCTACAAGCTTCGACACGATCCTTTGCAAGTCCCTGTTGGTTTTTGAAAAGTCCAATTCTCCAATTCTCCCAAAGCTCCCCGTGGATGGTCTTGAATTCCTCGTATATGGGCCAACTGGCCATGATGCACGTGGAGCATGGCAACAACCACCTTGGACACTGGCTAGAGGGCTCCTTGGATTCTCATCAAATCCTGGAGGATACCTTTTCAAGGTTAAGGTCAAGGTCAATCAATATATCTATCCGCTGGGGTTTTTAAGTATTTGGGTCTGCTAATGGTGAGTTCTTTCACGTTCACTGACTGGTCAGAGTATCCTTAAATTGGTCTCGAAATTCGTTAACACTGGAAGAGGATTGTCTTTTGGTGGTGGTAACGCAGTTATTTTCAGTCACTGTAAATCGGCAATTTTTCATAATCCAGTGACTATTCCCATTTTTGCTTCGTCACTGGATACACTCTACTCAAAACTAAATGAATTATTATTGAGTTTTCGAATTTAGTATCATCTATATTAATATATTTTTTGGATTATAATGATCCATAAATTGATCATACAGTGTCGATGAGACACCTCAACGATTATTGAAGATGATTAAATTTCTCGATAACAGGAATGATCACATCTTAGTTGAGGTCTCCAAAAGACTTTGAAGAATTTTTGAGCTCCGAATAATTTCCACTGAATTTATGGTAGCTGGACGGGAGTCTTCAGCTGTATTAAATGCTTTACATAAGGACATAATCCTTAAATCATTAAGGATCGTAGAATTAAGTTTCTGTTCATTACTCTCCATTTTATAACGAATTATTATTATTTTTTTTTCAATAAAGATGCGAAAGCAATGCAATTTTTAATACGTTTTATTATATATTTAAATATTTGTTAATTAATTAAATTAAAATAAATTTTAATTTAATAAATAATAAAATTTTTTAATAAATAATTTAATAAGCATTACTTTTGTCACAAAATTTTCCTTTTAAAGTAATACGGCGAATTATTTTAATTTTTTTTTAATATAATAAAATAATTGATTAATATTAAAAGAAAACGAAAATAATTAATTAATTGATAATCGAATAATTTTATAGTCAAGACACTTAAAAAAAATAGTTGGTACTATGCAAAAAATAATTGGTCGCCAATGACACCAAAAACAATATTCCCAACCAAGTAGTAGGGTAGCGGCGTTTTGTTAAACTAAATCCGCCAAAAAACGCATATACATATATACATTCATACAACAGCGGATAACGGTGGGGAGCGAAAACGATAAGATTACCGCTGCACCTATTTGTATGTAAATAAAAATAAATAATAAATAAATTATGCAAATTTATTTAATCTGTAATATATAAAATAATTTTTGGCTGCACTTTAACTATTTATTTGGCAAATTTTTATAATATCAAAAACGAGGTGTAGGGAGCGACAGTGATTGTTAAATAATATGTATATATATATATATTTTAATTTTGTCCACAGGCAGCACATTTACATATGTTGGCATACATATATTTATAATGACATTTGTATAAACTTTTTATTTTAATTTTTGACGTATGCGCCATGAATTGATACGAATGTTCAATATTCCAGCACAAGACGGATTTTAATTTGTCTTTTCTCGACTTTCAATTTTTTTTCAACAAATACCTTTGGTGCTTTAATCCTGCGGCAACTTTCCTTTTACAATCGATGCAGAGGCAGTCGAATCCTTCCAGTTGCAGCTAGTTGGCGATAAAAATGTTGTTTCGCGACGTGGAATTTCAGGTGTTTTTTTCTTCTCTTTTACAAGCACAACCGTCGCGAGAATCTCTTTTATTTATTTATATGTATAAATATTGTGTCACTGTCACTTTTTATTGCTTGTTGTAAATATTTAATAATTATACAATTCACCCGGGTTCGCGAAAATGTTTAGTGAGACTATTTTATCTCCAATTATTAAAACCAAATAATTATTTGATATGCCAAATTTCATACGAATCGGCCGACTATATCCTATAGCTGTTGTAACATTGTTGTTTTTTGAGTAAGACGGATAGGAAAAATTAATTATAGGGAAAATTAATACGATACTCCACACTTCATAAGGATCGGCCGACTATTTACGATATACGAATAATATAAGCTGCTAGGATATATTAGCTTTCCTTTCTTGTTTATCTTAATTTTAATACTCGTCTCGGTAGTATATTAGGAATTAATACATTTTTTTTGTAAATTGACCTATTTTTCTCTACCCATGTTTATATTATATTAGGTTAGGTTAAGACGGCAGGAGTTTTTTTTCCTAGAAATGTAACACATAGACCGTATTCGATTCCTTGGCTATAGTAATATTTTTATCCGGCTTGGATCTATTTTTGACTTCTCCGAGATATTAGTGAAGACCCTATACGCTAGATATAGACGTCTGAAAGACTGCAGGGCTGGGAAGTGGTATAGAAGATTTTCAACAGTTTTTTCCTCTTCTTCGTTTCTTTAACAGCGTTATTATTTGTTATGGGGTGAATTAATTCTAATTAATGGGGTGAATAAGTATCTGGAAGACCGTACTGTTGGGACTTAGAGGGTCATTTATTAAATAGTCGCGTGTTAAGGGGGCTCCATTGGTTGATTTCTCTCAACCGGATTGCCGATGCCTTCACCTGCTCTATTCCAGCTAGTAATGCTGAGTATAGTACTTAGGGCTTCATTTGGGAGTAGATCGGACTGACCCACTGATTCATAGTACTGGTGCCCTCTGAGTTTATTGAGTATGTTCTTCTTTTTGATGGCTGGCTACCATACTAGTACTCCATACAGTAGTATAGGTCTGACTATGGCCGTGTAGAACCAGCTCACTATTTAGGGAGACATTTGAGTTCTATTGCTTTATTTTAGGTGAAAAGAGCCATAGCGGTCTTCTTTGTTCAGCTTTATGTCCTTTACTATCCATAGGTTCTTGGAGTTATGAAGGAAAGAGAAGGGGAGCATTTGGGATTTGAGTCTTGCAGGAACGAGGGGAAAGATTTTGTATCTCCCACTGAAGAGATCTATCTCTTTCTATTGCGCGTTTGTCCCCAGGCCGTTGTAGCTTGTCCAGTCGACTAGAGTTTGTAGATTCACGCTCATAAGATCACAAAGTGACCGGGTATTTTCCTGTTGGAGCATCATCCAGCAGTGTAGCTAGAAATTCCACACTTGTACTTTTTGAGATAGCCTAGAGTTGTGGCTGATTGGGATAGGATTTCCTAAGCCTTGCAGCTTGGGTTATGTTTTCAATGTCAGAGCAGAAAGATTTCGGATAGCTTTTTTGTAAGTGCCCAGGTAATCCTTGTAGTCGGTAGAGTGTCTTTGTGATTTAAAAAGGAAAGATATATCAATATACCTGTGGTCGGAGAAGGAGTGCTTCTTCAGGCCTTCCAGAGAGCTACATGGCCGAGTATCTGTTTCGATACTAGGGTCAGATGAATGAATTACCTACGATTCAAAATAATAAAAGTGTCAAAAAGTAATTTTCCCTGTTGCTCGGGAAAAGGTTTGATCTTAGTATAAAGTAAAGGAGAGACTCACCGTCATTTGTATTTGAGCTCGGCCATTCAGTATGATGAGCGTTGGAGTCGCATCCTATTAAACGGGCTATTTTAAGCCGTTCATTTTCTTCTTCTAGCTGTGTCTGTGTCGCTGTAACTGAGACCCAAAAATTTTCTTAGGTATTTCTTAGCTGAAATACAGGCTTTATATCTTCTGAATAAGCTACTAGCAGCTTGTAATCATTGGACGCTAGTCCAAAAACCCTTCCTCCTGCTAGCCATGGTTCTTGGACTTGAGCTATATCGGCTCTATCTTCAGCCAGATGGAGTCGTAGCACAGTTTGGGCTGCTTTACAATCCCAGTTCCTCTTGATTAGCAGCTGGTTTAGTTCCATCGTTTGAGTCAGATATGTCCGATTCACCATAAAAGTGTCACCGTACTAAAACCTAAGTTAAGCTACCTATGAGCCGGCTCTATGGGATCAAAAGATTTTTAAGTTCTTAGATGATACGGATCGCCTGATGGAAACCGGGATCCAGATCCTCGCTCGTGGTCTACTTGGGATGTCCCGTCAGCTTAACGCAACAAACATGTCACCCTCTTAGACTTTTTCCAACTCGTCGTGGCAGGCTATGACCTTTTCCATGTAAAATGCAGAGTAGAGGCCTGGTTCCTTCCAGAGTCTCGAAGCATTTTGCTGCTGGAGCTGCCTCTACCAGTGTCTACTTTTCCCATAGAATTTTGCCGAGGAGCTTAACTGTTTAGTTGTTGAGACTTTTCACGGAAGTTCCAAAAAATTACACAAAACTATGTATTTTGAAAACGTTATAATATTGTTTATTTTCCGTCCATATGAAATGGAGCGAGACAAAAGAGATCCAATTTATGATGCGTATGCACTGAGATAAAAGGCAAGAGTGAGAGAATAGGGAGAATAGAGGATAGGCTTAGAGAATAGCTAGGGCGAGAGCTTAATATCTTAATGATAAAGATATGGCCCGTTATAGCCAAGCGCTCAGAAGAGTCGGCTTGCGTCCAAAATAGTGACAATATAAATAAACATTAAAAAAGCTAAACTTGTAATTATGTTTTAGTTACGAGTTTATGAAGTAGATGCTGCCAGACCCGATATCCTCCCGCCAGTTGGGGCCTGTCCTTCAACTTGATCCTTAAAGGACAATAGGCCCAGCTATGACACCGCGCGCATGGTGGTCTAAACTCGAGACACTCCATCTAGGCCGGGGACTAGATCCTTAATTCTCGCCAACGGCCACTTCATAATAGGGTCGGAGCAGTCTTTGATTTCCCAACATTTACGTTACAAAGTAAGGATGGCCGGAATATTTCAGCTGAAACTAAGCTGGAGATCCGTGATATTGGGGGAGATGACAACGTAGACAAGAGCCGAATATTCAGAATAATGGGACTGTAGGAGCACATCGACAGAGAATCCGGCTCTCGAGAATCCAGTGTCGCCAGAGCCAGACACAGCCATGTAAGATTTGCATCTATGAAGCTGCAAGGAAAAAAACCTCAGAACGAGAATGTTCGCTGTAGCCAGTATGGCTATCCCACCGCTGCAACCTTGGGCAACTAGTGCATTGGCCGCGGATGGTGACGCGCCCATTGGCTCGGCGCTCTTGGCTGTGGCTCCACTCATGCAAGAGATGGCTAGTTTGGAGACATTTCCGACATAGACCTGGTCGCCTAGCCTCGCCAAGGTGGCTCTCAGGGGGCATGACACTCAGAAATCTGGGGCATGCAGACACACCGTGGGACCACCCACCACAATATACAAGCTGGGCAAAGTGAATAAGTGATGATAAAGGACGATCTACTATTATTTGCGACTCTACGTCTTCCCACCTGAGTGCCCGGCGCGTAAGCGGCCATCACTCCAAATATCTTCCGCTGAAAGTAGGGAGAGGAAGAGTAGGCAAGGTTTGGAAACTCCGACCGAGCGCTGCGACCTCCTGAATGCTGGAAATGGGCAGCGCAGCGACGTCTCGTGCTCGATTTCGGCATGTATCGTCTCTACAAGCTCCGACACGGCCCATCGCTGATCTCCGAAATATTCGATTCTTCAAGCTCTCCGTGGATGGCCTTGAAGTCCTCGTACATGTGGACCAACTGGCCATGAAGCACGTGGAGCCCATGTCATCATCGTCCACCTTAGACACTGGCTGGAGGGCTCCTTGGATCCTCTTCCATTTCTGGAGGATACCCTTTGTCTTGCATTTTAAAAAAACATTTCAAGCTGGAGTGAATGCTTATGTGATGGTTGGAGTTCATCGCCACTATAAGTGAACTACGATCAATCACAATAAGAAAACGCACAAAATAATTCTTGCACTAAAATGATATTGCTTATAATTTATTTGATCATGTTTAATTATATGCGCTCAGAATCGTACACTGAGTTGTGAGTTTTTTATACGCGGCGAATGCACTTTCAAGTGTAACGTATGTATGTATATTTAAAATAAATATAATAAATACAAAATGCTTGTTATCCAGCAACTAATGCACTGTATGCAGTTTATTCAAAAATGTACATACATGTAAAATACTAACATCATGCAGGCTCGAATGCACCCTATGATAGTAGGAGATTGAGGAGAGAGTCGTGGATCAGCAGTGAAGCAAGTCAGTCAAGAAAGTCGTCAAAGAAAGTCGTCGAAAAGTCAGAGTCTGTGCGTCAAAGAAAAATAACTATTAAGTTGTAATAATCGGAATTTACATACACTTTTGTTAAATATAATTATAAACATTTATCATTTAATAATAAAATCTACATACATATGCTTAAGCACTGAGTAAATCTGAACCAAATGTATTGGCACTGGTTCTATATTATATTCCTGAAAATGTTAATTTTTTAAATAAATCACGTCGGAGTCACCAATGCTTGGTCATTTTTATAGTTAAAATGTTCTAATAATGTTTATTTTACGTGCAAATGAAATGGAGAAAGACAAAAAAAGATTCAATTTATGATGCGTATGCAATGAAATGAGAGGCCAGAGTGAGAGCCCACCTTAGAACATAGGCTGTGTAAAAGCATGCCTTTAATGCTAAAAATAAAGCCCGTTGAAGCCGAGCGGCTAAGAAAGGTATGCTTGCGGATAACAATAGCGATAAGATACAATGAAGATAAGAATAACTACATTTACTATATTTTATAAGTTCTCAAGATGAGAAAGCACTTTTGCGATTGGGAGTATGAAGCATCAGTGGCTAGTATCAGTGGTAATTTTTCATCGAAACGAGCTAGTTCAGTTGCGTTTATAATGTGAAACTTCAAGTCAGTGAATGCTTGATGCTGTTAAGGTCCAAAAATGTATACTATATTTTTTCTGCGAAGTTGGTTCAAGGGTGCTACCAATAAATTGGGATAAAATTGCAATCGTAGTTTACTTTACCCATAAACCCATACCCATAGGCATCTTTAAGATCTATTTTGCTGAACTGGTTGCCATAAAAATTATGTGGAATAGAGCCTCTCTTGTAGACAACGCTCGATACTACTCGATGTCAATTTGTGCGTTGACTGATTGCTTACTCACCACAAATTCGAATTGCTCCACCTGGCCTAGGTACGAGGACAATTGTGGATGCTAGGATCCTAAGCATCACCGGAATTGGTGTCCGACCAAACGCGAATAACACCAGCGTTATAGTGGTTTATTAAGGAGCGCAAATGTATTTGAGTTTATTACAGATGCAGTTGCTTCTAAGTCCATTTGAAATGAAACCCTTTGTTCAAGATTTCCAGATCAATGACTAATTTGTTCCTTGGATTTTTCAATAAGCTTATTACACTGTAAACAGCTTCATTTCTTTTTCGTTTTCTCCGATTTTGTCTTGCTTTATAACTTGGTCTTGATTTCACCAATTACTTTTTTCTTCATTGACATACATACGACGGTTATATGCCCTTTTTTTATACTTGTAGCATACGGCATCGCGAAACTTTCACTTTTTTTGTTTGCACAGCCAGAGCACGATTTTAATGCGTTTTTGTTTGAATTTGTTCTGCCGAGTCCGCTGCAATATAATTGTCGTAAATTCTTGCTGTTGAGAAAGGATTGCTTCTATTAAGCCAGTATCTCTCGGCATCTTGATGAAAATCAACGATTTCGTGACACGCTCTTTTTTCTCGTCGCCAAAATGTTATGTCCATATGAGAGAGATATTTGCGATCATCTTGAAATGAGGCCCCGAACTGCATTTATTAAAGTATGTATATCTATATGTGAATTGACAGTTTCCCATAATGTTAGGGAATGCAATATATGGTTACGTTAGTAATTTATTTTGAAAATCATTACGATTCATATTTGTTTTCTTATTTGTATTATTTTAATTAAAGCTAAGAATAAAATATAATACTAATAAGCAATTCTAACTAAAGCTAATTAATTAATTAAAGTATTAAATAAACTGTTCCCTTATCTCTTTAGGTTCATTTCCGTGTCTGTTATTTTTCCTGGATAGGATTGTAGCGGTTTGACCTTCACCGTCAAAAGAATATATCAAATAAAACAAGAAAGGAAAGCAAACTTTGGGCGGAGCCGTTCTTATATTATTAGATATATGTCGGATCGTATATAGTCGGCCGATCCTTATGAAATTTGCCAGATCGGATTAGTTTGCCCAAAGTAAAATCCAAAGTAGAATATGGCAGCTATAGGAAATTGAACGGCCGATCCCGGCCGTTCCGACTTATATACTGCCTACAAAGAAAAGAAAGATGTGTGCAAAGTTTCAACTCGATAGCTTTAAAGCTTAGAGACTAGTTTGCGGTGATACAGACAGACGGACATGCTCATATCGACTCAGGAGATGATCTTGATGAAGAATTTATATATTTTAAGGGTATAGGAGACATCATACATTGCGTTGCACACTTTTGACCAAAATTATAATACCCTCTGCAAGGGTATTACAATCCGCAGGGTAATCCTGTGCGTAAACATCCAAAAATGCACTCATTGCTTAATGGCAATTCTGAATCAGAGGAAGTACACAATACAAGGTGATACTTCAATGAGTTTAATATCGGTTTTTTACATAAACATCTATTTGAAAAAACTTACATGAAAATCTTAAATCTAATATAGCAAAATTAATTTTCAACTAGACCAACGCACTGTCACGCTGGTGTGCTATCTGAGTGAAACACTTAGGTGGTGCCACTTACACGTTCTTATGTAAGGTTTCAAGGTTTCGCTCATGAATTATATTCATTATTACTTATTCTTGTTGGAGCAAGCATTTTAACATCTATCATTACAATTCTAGTAATATTGAAAATGCTTCAACTGTGTGAGAATCCTGGCCGGCAGGAAAGGCATTCGTGCCATTTATGCGGCTGCTAGGCACTAGGCTAGGCTGCTAGGCAGCTTATACATCTAGTTTGGCATACGACTGGGCGATTAGATTTTGCCGACCAACCTGGACTAGAGACCGACTATATTGCGGAGGCCGCATGAAGCTTTGCTACGATGGTGTTAGCCATTTCATTGCTAAGTGGGATGCTGCTGATGTAGCGTGCTACCTCGGTAAAGTTCCTCGATTCTTTTACGACTCTACTTCGATTCTTGGATCTCGGACAGCCCCAGTCCTGCGGCCACGCATTAAAGGATGTCGTTTGCCAGACCGTTCATAATACTTTCAAAAGCATTGGAAGTTAGGCTTGGTGCGAAGTTGCAGCTATAAATCCATGTGACGTATCCCTCTGACCACTGTGGTACTAAAGCAGACCTCGCAGCCGCCCATTTCGGGACATACGCTACGAGGGCTTCCTACCGACTTTGACTAGGGTCCCTAGCCAGCGTCAATGGGCCCAGACTTCCGGCACAATTCAGATAAAGATGGGCCCCTGGGGGGAAGGTTTGTGCATGCAACGGTGCACCAAAAATTTTTTCCTGGCGGAAGCGATGGAAGTTATACCGCCAGAGCCCTTTTTAGTTTTAAGCCGCAATAGTGAAGAGGTTGGCAATTGGTCCGCTCCATGAGATCCTGGAACAGCAGGGCTGTGATGTATGCTACCCCTATGCTCAGCCTTTAAGTCAACGTGTAAGTCTAATTATGGTTTATTTTACGACCTAAGACTTATAACTAACTTAATACATGTTTCGGTCCGTCGCTTCTCTTGAACCATCTGCCTAATTCTACTCTTCGATGGCGTTGCCACTATTTTTTATTGCTATAGCTACCCCTCTCCAGTGACCAAATTGGGGTCGTATCGGGATGTTCGTTGATTTAAATAGGTCCGCAACACTCTGGGTGAAATTGTAGGATCTCCTCGTCGGCAGTACATGCAATGAAGGCTGGCTTGAAGCGCTCTGTTGATATTTTTACTTCTTTTTCGTGTACTTTAATAACAAAAACAGGCGCGGAGTAACATCTCAATCTTTCATATGGTTTCATATACGGTGGTTCCAAGGGCTGACGCACTGCATCTGTCCGAAGCATGATATGACTGCAGTCGTTCATATGTTTGAGCACGAACGTACTTTTGTTGCTGCTTAAGGGATGCGCCATAAGCCAGTTCCGACTTCTTTGCCATGTCCTTTAATAGAACAGCGTCAGGCCACTTAGAAAATCTGTCAATCGTTGTGAGACAGTAGGGGTTTCCATCCACCAATAGCATGATGACAATGTCTAAACGAACGTGTTCAAAACGGTTCTCCGGCATGCTGATTTTTTCATTCGTCAAATATTGTCATATAAAGTCAAGATTGCAAAGTTGTCGTGGCGTAGATTTTTAAAGCTTTTAAAAAAAAGTATAAGTGAGCGCCTTGTGGTCCACTTATATGACAAAAAAGTAGCGAGTAGCGAGTAGTAGGCGAGTAGCTCGCGATCGTAAGTACTGTAGTTCCTTTTGGTCGGCTAAAATCCCCGTGAAAATAATCCCAATGGCTGCCACATTTCACCGGCCTCCAAGTGCTAAGTTCGAAGCTTCGCAAACTCAACAAAGATTCCTCGATGCGTTTGGGTGCGCTATGGTTACAGTTTGTTAAAGAACGTTTGCATAGTTCAGGTTCATTAATGGGTTTCAAAAACCATTCAATATTTCTATTGTCATTTTATTTTTCATCCCTATGCAGATCTATCTTAAAGGTGCTGGAATTGCAGACACATTGCGGATGCACCGACGGTAGTAGTTGACTATTCCAAAGAGTCGACATAATTCGCAGACTATATCCGCTTGTTTGTAGCGACGAACTAATACCGTTCAAGTCGATGACATAGCTTAGGATTTCCACTTGGTGATTTGCGATCTGAAACTTACTAGTGTGGATGCTTAAACCATTCTCTCACAGAATGAGTAGTACTGAACGCAGATGTTGCTCGTGCTCATGAGGGTTCGCTGTATAGAAAATCAATGCCTTTAACAATTAACGTGTCCATTGAAAGCGCTGAAATTTTTGGGATGCATTCTTAAATGGCATGTACAGCCAAAACGGTATGAATACTGCATTTTTTTTTTATGTCCGCGTTTTGTATGTCCGCATTATTAAGATTTTTTAAACGCTCCAGTTGCGTGAAACATAATTCAGGGATATACTTGTTGAGCTTTGAAAAATGAACGCGTAGTATTAGCCAATTAGTGCGTTCCATGATAGCTGTGCTGCTTTGTTTCATGTTTTTCTCCATACCATCCTGTTGAATCTTAAAGCTTTCGGGCGTCATAAAGTCGTTTGAATCGAAGAAGGTTCAGAAAAAAATGGGACTTAAAAAACGTTCGTCTCGCTTGAGACTAGGAAAAGCTTTTTCTTGGGACTGCTCGTTGCATATACTTTGATCAACAATGCTTTTGATTTCTAATGTCAAAGTAATACAAAAGCAGCTACAGAAACATTCTCTATAAATTTAGTTCAGTCGTATACATCGTAACGTAAAGAGCTAACGTGCAATAAAAAAGAAAATAAAATAATAATTCTAATAGAAAATTTTTTAACTTTTATTTATTAAAGTCAAACAATCCGATGTTTATTTGTTTTATTTATATTCCTAAAAACTAACTTTTACATTTTAAACATCCGTATCGCTTCGCGTGTGCAGTGGTATATTTGGAGGTAAAAGAAGATTTTTATTACATTTTTTCCAAACATAGTTCTGCTTTTTTATCTTTTACGGAGAGTAGAGATTATAATCTCCATTCTTGCGGTTTAATCGCAGTAACCCACAAAAATCGCTCTAATTAATCACCATTTTTCGTTTCCTTGGTAAAGTGGTTCAAGGTACGTCGCTATTAAAAAAAAAAAAAACATTATTTTATTTTAATTAATCAATAATTATGGATTTTAAGCCTTGTAATAAGGCAATCTCTTCATCACAGCCTACCATCCACTTGTGGCTCTACGTTTTTTTGTGAAGCCCAAGTGAGCAGGGTTCCCGGCCTCAGTTTCGAATGCCATTTCACGTAGGTCTGGTGTCCATTTTGGCTGTGACGGTTGTCGTGCTATTCAGGACGAAATGAGATCGTTCATGGGACAGACTACAGTGGATTCATAGAGTTGATTAGTGGTTTTATTAAAACCAATGACCAACTTTGTGCGCTCGATACACAGTTTAGTAGTCTTCAACTATTAAATGTGACTCCAAAGCGTGAGAAATCCGCTGTTAGTGATGTACTTGTGGCGAATAAACTCCAGCCTACTCAGCCGACAAGTACGCAGCCGCTTATATCTCTGGCCACCCCAAGGGCCGGACCTGGGAATAATTTGGCTTCCAAATACCTCATCATAAATAAGAAATTTTCCGACACGTCCCCGGTATGATACCACTTGACCCAATAATTAAAACCCCCGTAAAAATCACCGAACCCCCGGTACGAACCTATGCCGTTGTACTAGTTACGGTGGGACCAAAACCCTTGCAGGTTATCCCACCATCCCACATATTTGTTTCCCGGCTTGCCCCTGACACTTTTGAAATGGATATCTCGGATTACATCAAAGCCCAAACAAAAGCTGAAATAATGGTGACGGATATCAAAAAATTTAAATATTTTTACTCCAGGCACAATTTTTAAAATACGTGTGTCCGTGCAGATGTTCAAGACGATTTATTCTGCCAGCTTTTGGCCAGAGAACATTTTCGTCCAACAACATCAGTCATGTACAATGAAGAAAAAAATTACCAAGCCTGTGGGAGTGAAACTCTCACATGTTAGAGCCACTGACCAACCTTCCACCTCATCTGAATCACACTCAAAAAACTAATTTTTTCACAAAAACTTACCTATCAGAATACTAGAGGGCAACGTAGTAAACTTCCCAAACTGTATTTTGATAGTTCTTCCTTTGCATCTCATATTATAGGCTTTACAGAAACTTTTTTCACCATATTTTCACCATTTTTAGGCGTGATAGAACACTGCGAAGGGAAGGAGGAGTGTTACTTTCTGTAGACTCTAAATTCACTTCTGAAGAGGTAAAATCACAAGAGTTTGGTGATAAAGAATTTCTATGCGTTAAAATCACTCTGTCCGGTCAATCTTTATACTTTACCTGTTCTTACATACTACCTTTGTCCGAACCCCCCACATACTGGCAACATTTGTCCGCTATTCGGTTCATTTCGGATCGTCTGTCTGATGGTGATCAGCTGGTAGCTTTGGGTGACTTCAATATCCCAGAACCCATGTGATCTAACGTTAATAACTCACCGTCCTTATTGCTTAACAGTGAGCATGTTCGACGTATCACTCGGTCAAATTAACCATGTTAGAAATTCTTTAGGTTGGATGCTGGACTTGCGTTTCGTTTCTGATCCTGATGGAACTACTCCTTCCAGAACTTTGCCCCTTTCTCACCCTGAGGATCCATTTCTTCCCACTATTGAGTTTTTAATTGAAAACAATAACTTAGTCGACCTTAAGTCTACACTTAAATCTCATAAAGTTCGTTTCTTATGTAAGGCTGCCTTCATGAAACTAAATAAGTTAATTCTTAAATTTGATTGGTCCGATTTACTGGCATGTGAAGATATTTATATTGCCTTAAAAAATTTTATCACACTTTGAATTTATTTTTCGACGCTTGCGTGCCATGGATATATCCCTCTTTTTTTAATTAATCCGCCTTGGTATACAAGGCACTTATTAAATTTAAAGAACGTTATGAATAGACTTTTAAATAAACATAAATTATCTGGCTGTACAGTTAGTTATTCAAGATACTTAGTAGCTCGGTCTAATTTCTAGCTCGTTCAGGTTTGACAATCTTGTCGAAATAGCAGAGATAGGGTATCTAGCTTCTACCGTTTTTTCGTTCAGATTTCTGAGTCGATCGAATTTGGATGTAAAATATTAATTTTATTAATTTGCATCCAAACATAGTTCAGCTCTGCTTCTTCTTCTCTTACGGTGTTGCTTCTATTACTGCTCAGTATAGATTCTTACCTCTTTTCTTTGCTGTTCACTAACCCACACTAATCGCTCTCTTTGATCTCCCCTCTTTCGTTTCCCTGGCACAGTGGTTCAAGGTACGTCAATAATAAAAACAAAAATATTAATAAATAATTTATCATGGAATTTAAACTTGTCTGTGCTTTGAGGTCTTGAAATAAGACAATCTCCTCATCCCAGCCTACCATCCACTGCTGGCTCTGTGAAAACGTTTTGCACGGTAAGTGTGCCGGGTTCACGGCCTCAGTATCGGATGCCATTTCACGTAGGTCTGGCCTCCACTTCTGCTGTGATAGATGTCGTGCTGTTCAGGACGGAATGAGATCGTTCATGAGACAGACTAAAAGTGGATTTAAAAAGTTGATTAACGGTTTTCGTAAAATCAATGACCAACTCCGTGCGCTCGATACACAGTTTAGCAGTCTTCAACTATTAAATGAGTCCCCAAAGCGTAAGAAATCCGCTATTAGTGATGTTCTTGTGGCGAATTAACTCCAGCCTACTCAGCCGACAATTATTCAGCCGCTTATATCTCTGGCCACCCCAAGGGCTGGAACTGGGAAAAATTCGGCTTACGAATTTCTCAGTATTAATGAGCAATTGTCCGATTTGTCCTCTGTGGCATCACTACAAGTGATACCACCAGACCCAATATATTCAACCGTCCGGACCCCCGGTACGAACTGATGCTGCAGTACTAGCTACGGCGGCACCAAAACCCATGCAGGTGATCCCGCCATCGAAACACATATTTGTTTCTCGGCTTGCCCCTGACACTTCTGAGTTAGATATCTCGGCTTATATCAAAGCCAAAACAAAAGCCGATATTAAGGTGGCAGATGTTACTAAATTAAAAAATTCTTACACCAGGCACACGTCATCTTTCAAAATTCGTGTGCCCGTGCAGATTTTCAAGACTATCTGTTCCGCCAGCTTTTGGTCAGAGAACATTTTCATCCAAGAACATCAGTCAAGTACGGTGAAGAAAAAAATTACCAAGCCTGTGGGAATAAAACTCCCACATGTTAGAGCCACTGACCAACCTTCCACCTCATATTTCTCACCCTCAAAAAACTAATTTCTTCACTAACACTTACCTATCAGAATACTAGAGGGCTACATAGTAAACTTCCCAAACTGTATTCTGATAGTTCTTCCTTTGCATCTCACATTATAGTCTTTACAGAAACTTGGTTAAAGCCGGAGATTTAAAGCTCCGAAGTTTTTCCAAATAAGTACACCACTTTTAGACGTGATAGAACACTGCGAAGGGGAGGAGGAGTGCTAATTTCTGTAGACTCCAAATTCGCTTCTGAAGAGGTAAAATCACAAGAGTTTGGTAACATAGAATTTCTTTGCGTTAAAATCATTCTGTCCGGTCAAACTTTTTTACGTTACCTGTTCTTACATACCACCTTCGTCGGAACCGCCCACATACTGACGAATAGCATATTTGTCCGCTATTCGTCTTGTTTCGGATCATTTGCCTGACGGGGACCAGCTGGTAGCTCTGGGGGACATCAATATACCAGATCTTATGTGGTCCAATGTTGAGAATTCACCGTCCTTACTGCTTAACTCGCACCACGACTTCCCTGCGGGTATGTTCGACATGTCACTCGGGCAAATTAACCACGTTAGAAATTCCTTAGGTCGGTTGCTAGACTTGTGTTTCGTTTCTGATCCTGATGGAATTGCTCTTTCTAGAACTTTGCCCCTTTCTAACCCTGAGGATCCGTATCATCCCACTCTTGAAGTGTTAATCGAAAACAATACCTTAATTGACCTTAAGTCTAAACTTAATCTCAAAAAGTTTGTTTCTTCCGTAAGGCTGACTTTACGAAACTAAACAAGTTAATTCTTAAATTTGATTGGTCCGATTTAGCATGTGAAGATAATATAAATATTGCCTCAAACAATTTTTATTCCACTTTGAATTTATTTTCCGTTGCTTGCGTGTCATCCGTCTGTTTCTAGCGTGATCTAATTAAAATATGAACAATCTCACGAAAATAAAAAGGACCAGTGCAAATATATGTGATTCAGTTTTTCGCAGTGTGTTTACACATATGTATATACATTTGGAATAAACTGCATACAGTGCATTAGTGGCTAAAAAACAATCATTAAATGTATAATTCGACTTCTTTAATATTATAAATGAATATATAAAAATCTAATTTTTAACCACTAATTATACTGGATCCGAGCGTAGGTCTTAACGTTTTTTTATCGGAGCTGTGAAACTGGGTAGCTTTAGGGGTTCAGTGAAGGACACTCATACAATTCCAGCGGTTGCATTCTTAAGCTGAAACACGATTCAATGTTAAGCCTTTGGTCAGAAGTCCTTCTGTATTAGAGCTCTGGAGACTGTTTTCGCCGACTGGTTGGGTAAAGCGAAACAATCGGGCCACTTCCTAAAATAACAGCACGACAACGATGTACCGATTGTCGATTAGGTAGTTTATGATAGATGTCCTAGGATGTCGATAGCCAGTTTTTCAAACAGCTCAACCTTTTAGGGGTTGCTATCCTTACAGCGGGCGTACCGCATCAAGACTTCTGCGCAGAGGCTCAAGCGCTCTTTGACGTGGTTTTGGTGGTTGGGTGCCCTGCCTTAGGAACTTTCTACCGAAGAGACAGAGAAAATAGTGGTGGAGTCACGCAAAAATTGCGTTTAGCAAGACTAAGCTTCCTGCTGTGGTATTTTAGAATGCGGTTTTGTTCGGTTTGAAGCTGGATCAGCACTGCTCCGCTTCTGTCATTGGAAGCATCCGTATCCAGAATAAAAGGTCCTTTTGAATTAGGGAATGAAAGTATGGGTGCAAAATCTAATTGATCTGGCATATGTGTTTTTAATTGGCGCTTTCAACACTATTCATTTTTGTCCAACTTAATATACCTAAAAATGTTACACGAACTATATAAGATCCGATATATAATATATAATATATAAAAGCTAACTTTGGGCGGAGCCGAAGTTGATAGATTCCGCCGGAAGCTAGCTTGTCTTTCTTGCTAATGGTACGAATAATCCGGACGGCAAAGCCCAATCACCATATTGGTGATACAGGTCTGCATGAATAGCCAAAAAAAGATATTCTAAATGAACGTTGGAAATAAATAAAGTGGTAAAGAACGCAGACCTAGCCGTTATTATTCCATTTTATTATTATAAATTGGTTGCTTAGCCTTAAGGGCAAATAATAACGGAGGAAGTTTTTGCCAACATACCTACCTTTTAAGCAGAAGCCACCCGGTGAAACTGCTGCTTCCGAAGCAGTAGAACCTACAGACCGCAGCGCGGGCTGAATTGACTGGATTGAAACGGCTGCCACTGAAGCCGTAGAAACTAGTGATAAGTGAGCAAATCCGTAAGCACATCCCCTACACCTGCATTCGTTTTGTGAAAATTCATATACACTGCTAGAAAATTTCCTGTAGCTCCATTTTAATATTTCATATTAATATCATAATTATGTAACACTCATTAATTTATTGACAATTTAATACATGTAAATATACTACATTTTATATAATAGTTGAAATATATAAAAATATATTTAATATATAATAAAATATATAATTAACAGTGACAATTCGTTATTGCGATAAAAGAAATTTTCGTTTTTGTGAATAATTAAATAAATATTTTGGGCCAGCTATACATAAAATTACTAAGTTTATCTATCTCAACCGAGCCTAAAGAATAAATTATTAGTGCTAAATCCAGATACTGATTAAGCACTATTAATAAAAACATCGTCTTATTGCTTTGCTTAATTGTGTGCATTTAATTCAGCTTTTGTGTCTCTTTGCTTATACTCGAATTCTTGACATTAGCTGCAGTCTTGGTTATTTTTTTGTCACCCCATTCCTCTTTAGCGAACCCGATACGGCCTCACATGCATTTGTGTGACAGTTTTCCGTGTTTCCCATCAGCGGAGGCTCAGTCTTCGCGCACCCCTCAAACTCAGCTCAGTTTGACGAGCTCTCATGTATCGATGCTAAAGTGGCGGGTCAGCCCCTGCGACTCCCTCAACAGCCCTGTTGGCTCCTTGGGCATACAGCTTGAGTCTGCCCACCCGGTCGCCCGGTTTGGCCAAAGCATCTTCACCAAGAAGTGTAAACGATTGCATAGTCCCAGCTGCAAACATGGATTTAGCATGGAACAAATTCCAGCCACCATACAACGGTTAACGGCGGCCGTTAGCCATTCCGTTCGGGAAGCAGCCCTGAAAAGACTGCGTGGGGAAAATGACCAACGTCTAGCTTATAACAGCTGACCTTCCAAGTTAATGCGATACAAGTCGCTCCCGCCCAAGCAGAAGCTCCTTAGGTTACGGTATATGAGCCTATAGAAATAGAATGCCCCTAGACGCCGATTAATACCTGTCCAAATTTTGGGAGCACAAGAGGCCGATGTCGTGCTGGCCTCGTTTGGCACTGTGTTAAATTTCGATGCAATCATAAATCAACCTAATTTACATACAGTGACAAGCGGCAGATTCATGTCATCGAACAGGAGATAGGCACCCTCAAATAGGGAAGCCTCAAACTTTTGCAATACTATGACGCGGTGGCAAATCCGAAGGAGATGCCAATGGCATTGGCTTAAGAAGTGGAATCAAACCACCAGTGATACACGTTTGCATCCTTGTAAGGAGCCGCCAAGAAGATACGGATAAGCAAACTTCAAGGGCACAATAACGGCAACATGCATTCCATCAAGTAAACCCTCAAGTAGGTACTAGGAAAAATACATACTTCGCTAAGCAGCACAAAGCACAGGATCACTTTACCCACGCAGCGATAGGTGTTGTGCGGACGCCAGAGCCCATGGAGATTGATTGACACAACGCTGACACAACTAATAATACGTAAACCACCGCGGCTTTTAGCGGGGCATAAGAAATTGATGACGATGGGGCCACCGAAGAGGAGAAAATTGATTTACACTTATGCCACGATGTCTGCTCAGATGCACCACCTTTAGTCAGAAAAGCATTTTTGGAAATGCACAGCGAAAGGAAAAAGCCTTCGTAGACCCTGTTGGGGACCTACCTTACAACACGTCGGTGGTAGTCACCCTCAGTGGCGCCTATTTATGCCAAGCTTAACCTATATCTAATGGGAGCAGCCGATTTCATTAATGGAGAAATTCAGGATCTGGTAAAAGATGGCATAATCCAGAAGTCAAAATCCCGCTACAATAACCTAATAAGGGTAGTAGATAAAAAGAGCACCGACGAAACTGGCAAGCGGAAAATGTGTTTGGTGGTTGACTTTCGCAAACTGAATGAGAGAACAATACCCAACCGATATCCTATGCCGAACATGTCGATGATATTAGGAACTTAGGCAAGGCCAAGTATTTCACAATGCTGGACTTGAAGTCCGGTTATCATCCGATCATACTAGCAGAACACGACCGTGAAAAAACTTCCTTTCGGTTAACGGGGGACAGTACGAGTTTCTCAGATTGCCATTTAGATTAAAAAATACAGCCAGAATTTTCAAAGAAACAATTGCCGATATTCTGCGAGAAAAGACCGGAAAATTTTGCTATGCCTATGTTGACGGTGTTATTGTTTTCTCAGGCGACGAAAACTACCACGTCCGGCACTTGGATTGAGTCCTTAAGGGCCTGCATGATGCTAATATGAGGTTATTAGCGCAAAAATGAGGTTTTATCAAGGTATTTAGGGTTCGTAGACACTAACAACGGATCTACTACATACCCAAGAAAAATCAAAGCCGTTCTGGAATTCGCGGAATTTAAGCACACATTCGAGGCCAGATCATTCCTGGGCTAGCTAGCTATTATTGATGCTTCATTAATAATTTTGCGTCAATAGCTAGGGCAATTTCAGCTATTCTGGAGCGGGAAAAATAGAAGTTTCACTAGGAAAAGATCCAGGTGCAGTTCAGCGAGCCGCTGGCTTTCCACAATCTGCTTAAAATTCGAGGATATCTTCAGATACCCCGACTACAAAAAGGAATTTGATCTAACGACAGATTCCTCAGCGCACGGCATGTGCGTGATTCTATCCTAAGAGGGGCGACCCATAACTATGATCTCCAGAACTTTGTATAGAGAAGTTAACTACGCTACAAACTTAAGTAGCTTACTTAAAAGTAAACTACTGTTAGCCGTAGTTTGGACACTGGCCACATTATTTATATGCAGTTAAATATATAAATATCTTTACTGATCTTCAACCGTGTCGGAATCCAATCCAAATACGAAAATTATTTTGTAGAAAGCTCGCATCAACGAGTCCGATGCTTTTTACAAGCCCGGCAAAGACAACCCCGTTGCGAAAACCCTCTCAAGTTAACAGCTTAACGTTATGGTAGAGGAAGAAGCGTTTTCAAGCGTGGCAACAATTCATGGTGAGCTGTCATTGGCTCACATAATTGATCCACAGCATCGTATTTTTCGAAAACAAGAGACGGCATAATATTGACTTCACATGCAAGTAGTCATTGCTTAAAGAGCTCGCAGACATTATTGTTTCTACAGGATGAATTGGACTGGCAATTTCCAGCCACCAAATTTTGTCAAATTTTGACAAATTTTTAAATTAATTTGAGGGCATTTATGAATGAAGGATGAAATTGTGACAAGTTTTCGTGTATTCTTAGATAATAGAATAAAAAATACAAGAAAAAATGAGGCAAGCCAATGTTATTTGTTTTGGTAATTATTATTTCTTTAGTTATTGTTTTACATATTACTTTTTTTTATTTATTACGTACTTAATTGAAATTATAATTTGTTGGAAAGAACAGATTATGCTGCAAAGATATATCAACTGGTCACTCTAAGTAGCGTATATGAGAATATCCCTCCTGTTTTTTCTTGTTCGCAAATAAAGTCAAGCTTAGAATGTTCATTCTGAATATATTACTTAGCAAACGAGCATATTGGATACAGCAAGATGAGAAGGCGCGAGCAAACATTACCTTGTTTATTTTCTTATTGGAGCTGTCATTGTTGGACAACGACTGTCGGATAAAGGGTCAGGAACAATTTCAGTCAAATGGTCCTTACGTACTGAAAAGAATAGCGGTGTCGCATATGTGCGAGGACCAGGACGTACGGAAACACGATATACGATTTCTCTAATGCAGTTATGGAACTAAAGAAAAACGGGCTAATAATCGGAGAAGACTTATTAGCTATCCTTTTGCTTCAAAGTCTTCCAGATTCCAATGAAACGTTTCGTTTCGCTAGGGAAACCAGAATAACCTACCCTCATCGATCGTGCTCCGAGTAAAAATTCTGAAATATCCAGTTTCTTTATATGTAAACCGTCAGAAACACAGTTATGCACCTCACATATGAGTTCTGATGCAAACTTATTCAAAAACATGAAAAACATCGACAAGAAACTGCGAAAGGGGAAAGAGAAAGAACCCTACTAAAACTTACAAGAGAAAATCTGATAGCAAAAAATTTTCAGTAAAGTGCTACCCGTTTCCGATTTATGAAAAAATCTATTATCTGTGTTCAACAACAACAGCAGCAACAAGCAACAACACAAGATTCCTAACAGCTGAATGATACGGAAATCTCTATTATCTGGACACAAAATCACATCAAGCATACCAGTATTGTAGTCACCAATAGAGATATTAACAGGAACAAAAATGGTATTTTCAGCTGACACTTAGGATCCCTCTACAATGAAACATGAGAGAGAGTAGAGCGATCGTCAATCAAAAAAGTATTAAATTGGCCACAAACTAGTATTTAAAACCATAAAAGAATGGTACGGCTACGAAACGAAAAAGATATGTCTCGTAGCCAATGGATGCGCACAGCGTTTGAGAGGATTATTTTGAATCTCACACCGTAGTAGCACGGCTAGTCATACTCAATAAGAGTCATACTCAATAAGAATTCTGGCAACGTTATGGATAGATGTTGTTACCGCATACCTGAACAGCACCCTCGAAAGTATTTGCTTCTCGCAGTATTGATCGCTTTCATATCTGAAACCCACGATCCGATTGACGTCCCTTTATTGCTTTTAATATACGGACTAAATAAGCCAGGATTGCATTGATACAGTAAACTAACCGAAGAAGTAGAAAAACATCAATTAGAACCTTCGAAACAAGATCCGCGCTTCTTCGTAAACCGACAAGCAGTTAAAATTCTAGAATCAAAATATACGTCGACGATTTATAGATAGCATCAAATCACCCGAAATGCCTTAAACAAAGGTACACCCAAGCAACCCTGTCTGGGCATCGAGTTTAAGCAAAAACTGAAAACCACATAGTTATTATATCTCAAAAAGCTACATCAAAGACATTTTAAATAAATTTGGCATGACTGGATGCAAGCCAGCGGCTACATCACTGGATGTCAAATGCCCATTGAAACTTGTGGAATACACTGGCGAAATGCAAATTGGTATCCATACCAAAATCCAATTGGTTCTCATATTTTTATTTTATTTACGACCCGACTGAAAATAGCAAACGCAGTCAGTTTTCTGAGTTAATTTAACACGAAATAAACGAGTCCTTTGGTATGTAAGAGGAACGCAGAATCTAGGCATTCTATTCAAGCAAACAGGCGACAATCTGTACGGCGTAGTTGACGCGAACTAGGGAGCAAATCTAATGGACAATCATATTCTGGATGTATCCTAGCAGGAGCGGTCATAAGCTGGGAGGACTGCAATCACTGGACCATGGCTCTATCAAGCGCAGATTCTGAATGTTTGGCGATGTGGGAAGCAACCAAGAAAGAAATTAATCTAAATGCGCTTTTACTCTTAACTGAAATCACCTGCATGACAGTCAAAAGAGACATGACATGACAGTCATGTATTATGACAGTCTAGTCATAACTAGACCGCGCAGCAACCAGTAAGCTTCAGATTCCATCCGCTCACAAAACACATAGACGTCATAGAGAGTAGAGCGATCGTCAATCAAAAAAGTATTAAATTGGCCACAAACTAGTATTTAAAACCATAAAAGAATGGTACGGCTACGAAACGAAAAAGATATGTCTCGTAGCCAATGGATGCGCACAGCGTTTGAGAGGATTATTTTGAATCTCACACCGTAGTAGCACGGCTAGTCATACTCAATAAGAGTCATACTCAATAAGAATTCTGGCAACGTTATGGATAGATGTTGTTACCGCATACCTGAACAGCACCCTCGAAAGTATTTGCTTCTCGCAGTATTGATCGCTTTCATATCTGAAACCCACGATCCGATTGACGTCCCTTTATTGCTTTTAATATACGGACTAAATAAGCCAGGATTGCATTGATACAGTAAACTAACCGAAGAAGTAGAAAAACATCAATTAGAACCTTCGAAACAAGATCCGCGCTTCTTCGTAAACCGACAAGCAGTTAAAATTCTAGAATCAAAATATACGTCGACGATTTATAGATAGCATCAAATCACCCGAAATGCCTTAAACAAAGGTACACCCAAGCAACCCTGTCTGGGCATCGAGTTTAAGCAAAAACTGAAAACCACATAGTTATTATATCTCAAAAAGCTACATCAAAGACATTTTAAATAAATTTGGCATGACTGGATGCAAGCCAGCGGCTACATCACTGGATGTCAAATGCCCATTGAAACTTGTGGAATACACTGGCGAAATGCAAATTGGTATCCATACCAAAATCCAATTGGTTCTCATATTTTTATTTTATTTACGACCCGACTGAAAATAGCAAACGCAGTCAGTTTTCTGAGTTAATTTAACACGAAATAAACGAGTCCTTTGGTATGTAAGAGGAACGCAGAATCTAGGCATTCTATTCAAGCAAACAGGCG
Organism: Drosophila atripex; assembly: GCA_035045925.1. Classification (NCBI taxonomy): domain Eukaryota; kingdom Metazoa; phylum Arthropoda; class Insecta; order Diptera; family Drosophilidae; genus Drosophila; species Drosophila atripex. The sequence continues at coordinate 236,799 of JAWNOP010000038.1, forward strand.
ACAATCTGTACGGCGTAGTTGACGCGAACTAGGGAGCAAATCTAATGGACAATCATATTCTGGATGTATCCTAGCAGGAGCGGTCATAAGCTGGGAGGACTGCAATCACTGGACCATGGCTCTATCAAGCGCAGATTCTGAATGTTTGGCGATGTGGGAAGCAACCAAGAAAGAAATTAATCTAAATGCGCTTTTACTCTTAACTGAAATCACCTGCATGACAGTCAAAAGAGACATGACATGACAGTCATGTATTATGACAGTCTAGTCATAACTAGACCGCGCAGCAACCAGTAAGCTTCAGATTCCATCCGCTCACAAAACACATAGACGTCACCACGTAGACAAGACATCACTTCATCTAGGATACGAAAAAATAAGCACCATTGACTGCTTGAATGCCAACCGAGGAGATGGCAACTGACTTCATGACCAAAGGACTTTACGGAACGAAGCACATGAATTTTTTAAGATCGCTGGACATGACCTATATAACCTAATTTAAGAGTTGTTACTTTGAGGGAGTATATTGGAGTATTAACAAGTAATACTGCAAAATAGCAACAGGTACTCTACAAAGCGTAGAATAAGAAATCCTTTCTGTTTTTTATTGTTCGGTCTCTTCGCAAGTGAAGCTTAGAACGGTAATAACTTTTTTTTTTTTTTTAGAAATCATTCCTTTATGGAGGGTGCACGAAATGTAGGATGACATTGAATATTGAAATTTCAGAAATTAAAAAAGAATTTTCATCAAGTGATTGATGAAGTTTCTGCTTTCATTGTACCAAAATGTCAAATATCATAAATAAAAAATATATTTTTCAATATTTTATATGGATGCGGAATCCATTTATCAAATTCTACATTTTGGCCAAAAGTGGCAGCCACCTTCAAATTGATTCGAACAATTTTTCTAAACCACAATGTTCCACCATTTTAAATGATCGGCAGTTTTTATTCGCATATTCTGTCAATACATCTACACCCTTCAGTATTCAGGATTCACTTCCACAAGTGCTGCCTTTTGTGCGCTGTTTGAGTTAATAGTGTAGCATTTATGCTTCGTTTTATTCGAAATGAAGCCTGCAAATTTTGTGACGGTTTGGCACGTTTCTAGAAATTTTTACGCCCTCTTTATCCACTAATTTGTAGTCTCCATTTGGAGTTTTTTCTTTAATTTCAGTTAAACCAAATAAAAACAACACAACATCTTATTTTAATATCTTTATGTATTAAAATGAGGTGCTGTTTGTTAGTCTCATTAAATCTTGGAAACGGCTGTACGGATTTATCCTATCTTTGTCTTGAAATGTCTAAGGTAATGTCTAGGAAAGGTTTAAAAGGTGAGAAAAAAATCAAATAATTGGCTGGAAAACCTTAAAAACAGCACTTTTCTATTATAAAATAAATAAACAAATAAATTCGAAGTTCTGTGAGAGCGAAATTTTTGTACTTTTTTTTATTTACCGTGAGTAAATAACGAAAACGACTAGAATTAGGTCGTCGCAGTCAATTTAAAGTGCAAAAAGCTACCCTTCGCGCTTACTGAACTGATGACCAGTTAGATCAAGAAAATAGTCGTATTGCAATGTCAAAATTGCGTTCTTAAGTGAGTGACAAGGAAGTAGATAGGCATAGAATGCAACGGTCGTGCGCCTTTTTAAATATTGAATTATGTTGTAAACAAGGCAAAGTAAAATTGTCGCAAATGGTCCCACCCCCAGATCGTTTAAACTCTTTAGTTTCTGGTAGTTTAGTTAAATTCAGAAATATAACAAAATTTGGCGCTACACATATTATACAGGACAATTTCATGACCACTTTCAAGGCAGAAACATTTTGTATAATATTTAAGTTTTTCATTTTGTATATATACATGTTAAAAATAGCATTGGATCGGATGCCAACTGATGGCTATAATATTCTCATTTGAGCTGACAAAACACCTCCCGGTGAATACACGAGGAGGCTTAATTCACCTACCACTGTTTTCATTGTCAAATTTACAAATTTATGGCTTCATCGCCGGAATAAAAAAACCTTACATTACGGAGTCTTAGATGTTGTTTATCTCCGGCTTATTTTACCCACCCAACCTAGGATTTTCTTGTTCAACGTTATAATTAGATTTAATATATTGGTATAGATCGCATGTATTGGAGATGACAAACTTTGAGTAATATCTTAGCAAAACTTATCAAACTTAGTAAACTTCAAGGATTCTTATGGTAATGGAATCCTTTTCGCTGTCATTATTAATTAGATTCTTGGTTTTATTTTATGAGAGTTTTTGCTTATTGATAGTATTGAGATACCGAGCGTTTTCGGGAGCTTTAATTAATTTTCAGAACCAGCCTTTAATAAATAACAAGCTCTGTTTGATTTATATATATATACGCAATTTATTTATTATTTCGGTTTTATGATTTTCTTGTTCATATACAAATAAAGGAGCTGAGCGACCGAAAAATACCACGAGAGAGCGAGACCACGATAGCGCATGACGGCAGATCATGCTTTTTGCCAGGCGCCTAGGCACGAGTCAGCTGATCTCCAAACTTGTCTAGGCGACGCAACCCTGCATTTTTCTGCGTTGGAATTGAGTAGGCAGTTTTCACTTTCCCCTTGGATCCGAGGACAAACCTTTGGTTTGTGCGGACGACACCTTAGCCTCTAAGCTACCAAGATACTAAGTAGCTCGGTCCAATTTCACCGTGCATAACGCAGAATGTTATAGGAGTTATATTCGACGCTGCCGGATTCAGTTTACTCAGGGCCCTAAGCAGTTCTATAACACTAAGTAAACAGGAATATTAACTTCGGCTCCGGCCGAATATTATATTATAATAATAATCAAATATGGTACAAGAATATTCTTCAAACGTTGATTTATTAAATTTAAGTCAAATTAATTAAGTTACCTAATAGTATTGCTTGGTCATTGAGATTTTTCAATGATCTTTCTCCAAATAACAACACAAAATTATTTAGTTTCAAAACGTTATAATATTGTTTATTTTCATTTATGGGCGCATATGAAACGGTGCGAGAAAAAAGCTCCAATTTATTATGCGTATGCACTGAGATAAAAGTCAAGAGTGAGCCCGTCGCAGAAAATAGGCTGAGCAAAAGCTTACTAAAAAGGCCGTTGAAGCGGAGCGGCCAGAAAAGTCGAATTGAAACCAACAATAGCGATAAAAGCGAACTATACTCATCATATTTTAGTGATCTAATCTATGTCGTGACTGCTGCTGTCTATTAATTAGGTTAGCCGAACTAACCCTGTCAAATATACAAAAGGTTAGAAAGATAGATATAAAGATATAAAGAAAGATATCTGCCACTATCTGCCTATCTATCTACCTACCTATCACTATCTACCGGACCATATTGGACCATTCCTTCCGGGGCCACAATTGTACTAAACCTAGTCTCTGGTAACTTTCGCCATCACCTGTCTTTTTTATCAGTCTTTTTGTCTGTCTATCTGCCTTCCAGTATTCCTGTCTGTCTGTCAGTGTGTTATTTTACAAATTCCATGACACTCTTAATTCTTTCTCTTAAAATGGAGGGATGTAGTTTTTTGTGCTCACTGCATTTTTATTTAATCTTTTATCAATAAACGTCAAAGAACCCGGTGTTTATTTTTATTTATTAATTCCAAAGTTCCATTATAAATTCCAATTATTAATTCCAATTCCAAAGTTAATTTTGGAATTTGATTGGTTCAATCAACTGGCATGTGAAGATATAAATATTGCCTTACATCAATTTTATTACACTTTGAATTTATTTTTTGACGCTTGCGTGACGTGAATATATACGTCCGCTTTTACTAATCCGCCTTGGTATACAAAGCACCTATTAAGTTTATAGAACGTCATGAATAGACTTTTAAATAAATATAAATGATCTGGCTGTACATTTAGTTATTCAAGATACTTAGTAGCTCGGTCTAATTTCACCGTGCATAACGCCGAATGTTATAGGAGTTATATTCGCCGCTGCCGGATTCAGTTTACTCAGAACCCGAACTTTGTAAACACTTAGCGCAAATCTGTATCATTTCCGCCTCTGCTTACGTTTGAGAACTCTTATGCGAACACTGATCTGGCAATGGCCGATCTCTTTGCAAAGTTTTTTTCAAACAACGTATTCCAGCTTATATACGTTGCATAGCACCATTCCAGCTTAGCCTTACACTTATAATATCCAATCAGCCAACCTTATTTTTTGCCCATCTTTTGATCAAAGTGGTGTGTTATCGGATCTTCTTAGGGCTAAGCCCGTGTATTCGCCAGGCCCCGATGGAGTACCAGGCTGTGTGCTGAGGAACTGCGCCGTGGCCCTGTGCAAACCGCTTCTTAAACTTTTTAATTTATCGCTGAAGACCTCGATTTTTCCCCTTATGTGGAAGGAATCTTACATTATCCCTCTGCATAAAAAAGGGAAAAAATCTGATGCTTCAAATTATAAAGGCATTTCAAAATTGTCAGCAATTCCAAAGCTTTTCGAAAAACTTATCACTCCACATTTGTAGTTCAATAATATCCCCGTGCCAACATGGCTTTATGAAGCGCCGCTCCACCACCACCAACTTATTGGAGCTAACATCTATTGTCACGGATGGGTTCCGGAATGGCTTACAAACAGACGTCATTTACACTGACTTCAGTAAAGCATTTGACTCTGTTAACCATTCGCTTCTTATAAGCAAACTCAGTCATTTGGGATTCCTAACTGATCTCTTTATCTGGATTTCTTATTACTAATCAGGAAGAACCCAACGCGTCTTTTTTAAAGACGTTGCCTCGCGTTTAATCCGCGTCACATCTGGGATGCCCCAAGGATGCCACCTGAAACCTTTACTTTTTACACTGTTTATTAACGACTTGCCCCTTGTCTTAACTGATTCACTTGTACATATGTACGCTGATGATGTTAAGCTTTGTCTTCAGTATAGATTCACTAGCGCCCAATCTAGACTTCAATCCGATATGGATAAATTTCATAATTGGTGTTTAGCAACTATCCTAAAGCTTAATGGATCGAAATGTAAACTTATGTAATTTTATTGATCTAGTCCTCACCAGGCTATGTACTTTCTCTATGGGAACGCCTTAGAACGATTAACTCAGGTTAACGATCTGGAAGTCCTATTAGATTCGAAACTTAAATTTACCTATCACATATTCACCACGGTTAATAAAGAATTGGGTGTGCTGCAAAAGAATGGATAAAGCAAAAGATGGTCAAAAGAATTTAATGACCCATACATTACTAAAACTTTATACACATCATTGGTCCGTCCGATTCTTGAGTATGGATCGTGTCTCTGGAGTCCTCAATACGGAGTACTCCGTGATCACATAGAATCTGTACCAAAAAATTTCTTATTTTCGCACTTAGACGACTTAATTGGATGCAAATCTTCACCCGTCTTATCATAGTCTTATCATAGTAGACTGTTATTAATCAACTTACCATCATTAACAAACCGTAGATCGATGCTGGGTGTCATTATGTCTATTTATTGTAATATGGGTGTCATTATGTCTATTTATTGTAATATAGACAGCCAGCATTTACTAACTAATAAAGATAGTGGCGAATACAGAACTAATCGTCTCCCTACTCAGTGCTAACTAAAGCACTTAGACATAATCACCTTCGAGCGCGCTCCCATGAACGGACCATCGTAGGACCCTCGATACGTCACCGCTGAGTGTTGCTCCCGTGGAACGGACCGCCAGCAGAATTGCTGATACGTACTCCTCCGAATACCGATCCAGTGAAACGGACCGTTGGCAGGAACCCCCGTGTACCTCCAAGTATTACCTCAGAGCACGGACCTACGAAGGAAGCTCCCTTCTCTCTCACAGCTGAGGCGCGTCAACGAACCCTCGTTCATCTCCGCATCTCAACCACTGCCTGGATCCACCAGGTAATTTAGTCAAGTTTCCATAGGTATTTGACTACGACTCTGTGATTACATTATTTTCGTGAGTTTAAGTTCGACGTCAGAGTCTGCATCACAACTTCCGTACGAACATTCGGTGATACCGACGTTATCCTTTTCTATAGGATCACAACCTGAACACGAGACGCAAGACAAATCAACCTCAATAAAACAAAAAAAAACCACACACTCAACCATGGGTTCAGAATCAGACCCCGTAATACAGATGCTCATTGAGGAGCACATTGAAAGCAGCACAGCTTTCCGAACGTTGATAAGAAACTTCACGAAAGATTCAGCAGAACGACGACTGATCGATCGACTGACCCAGTACTAAATACAGACGGCGATCGACTGACCCAGTACTGAGTACAGACGGCGCCACCAGCAAGCATTGTCAACGCCATCGGAGTCATGAAATATGAAAATCATGACCAAATGGTCGGAGTCTGCAATCAGAGTCAGCAGTTATCCGGGTAACCATCACGGAAGCACGTCGGTGACAATGACCTAGTAACTCTAGACCTAGGCATACTTTGTTCAATAACACCTTAGATATAGATATACTTAGCATCATATATTAGAGCGGTTATTCCTAAATAAAAATAGTTGCGAATACAGAATCAATCGTCTCGTTACTCAGTGCTAACTATAAAGTACTATAGTTAGCACTGAGTAACGAGACGATTGACGTAATCGCCTTCGAGCGCGCTCCCATAAACGGACCATCGAACGACCCTCGATACGTCACTTGCCGCTGAGTGTTGCTCCCGTGGAACGGACCGGCAGCCAGCAAGGTCCATACGTACGCGTCGCTGACTGTTGCTCTCGTGGAACGGACCGCCAGAAGAACCGCTGATACGTAATCCTCCGAATACCGCCCCCGTGAAACGGACTGTCGGCAGGAACCCCCGTGTACCTCTGTGTGTTACCTCAGAGCACGGACCAACGAAGGAAGCTCCCTTCTCCCCCACAGCTGAAGCGCGTCAACGAACCTCCGGCCATCTCCGCATCTCAACCACTGCCTGGATCAACCACGTAATTTTAGTCAAGCTTAGCACAAAAGCATAAAAGCATGAGTTTTGGAAAATTTAAGTCACCCAAATTTGGGATGCAAAGAATGAACTTCCAAACAAAAGTTTCTAAAGTTTGCTACAAGCCCCTAATATTCTGATATGTAAGTGTTTCTAGGAAGGGTTTCATTTTATTGGTTGGATGGTATCACTTCAAATAAAGCCCCGGAGGATATATCGTATAATTGCTCATTCATACTAGCATACTTTGGAACCGAATTTTTCCTAGATCCGGATTCAGCTGAACAGGCTGAAGATTATTCACCACAAGCACACTACTAAAAAAGTTGGTTATTTATTTTGCAAAAACTACTAAACAATTATATTAATTTACCCTTCGTATATATAAAAATCGTCTTTACGTCTTGAACAGCGTGAACACTGTATGAAAAAAAAAAACATCCCGATTCGAACCCAATTTTGTCACTGGAGAGGGGTAGCTATAGCAATAAAAAATATTGGCAACGCCATCGAAGAGTAGAATTAACCAGATGGTTCAAGAGAAGCGGCGGACCGAAACATGTATTAAGTTAGTTATAAGTCTTAGGTCGTAAAATAAACCATAATTAGACTTACACGTTGACTAAAAGGCTGAGCATAGGGGTAGCATACATCACAGCCCTGCTGTTCCAGGATCTCATGGAGCGGACCAATTGCCAACCTCTTCACTATTGCGGCTTAAAAATAAAAAGGGCTCTGGCGGTACAACTTCCATCGCTTCCGCCAGGAAAAAATTTTTGGTGCACCGTTGCATGCACAAACCTTCCCCCCAGGGGCCCATCTTTATCTGAATTGTGCCGGAAGTCTGGGCCCATTGACGCTGGCTAGGGACCCTAGTCAAAGTCGGTAGGAAGCCCTCGTAGCGTATGTCCCGCAATGGGCGGCTGCGAGGTCTGCTTTAGTACCACAGTGGTCAGAGGGATACGTCACATGGATTTATAGCTGCAACTTCGCACCAAGCCTAACTTCCAATGCTTTTGAAAGTATTATGAACGGTCTGGCAAACGACATCCTTTAATACGTGGCCGCAGGACTGGGGCTGTCCGAGATCCAAGAATCGAAGTAGAGTCGTAAAAGAATCGAGGAACTTTACCGAGGTAGCACGCTACATCAGCAGCATCCCGCTTAGCAATGAAATGGCTAACACCATCGTAGCAAAGCTTCATGCGGCCTCCGCAATATAGTCGGTCTCTAGTCCAGGTTGGTCGGCAAAATCTAATCGCCCAGTCGTATGCCAAACTAGATGTATAATCTGCCTAGCAGCCTAGCCTAGTGCCTAGCAGCCGCATAAATGGCACGAATGCCTTTCCTACCGGCCAGGATTCTCACACAGTTGAAGCATTTTCAATATTACTAGAATTGTAATGATAGATGTTAAAATGCTTGCTCCAACAAGAATAAGTAATAATGAATATAATTCATGAGCGAAACCTTGAAACCTTACATAAGAACGTGTAAGTGGCACCACCTAAGTGTTTCACTCAGATAGCACACCAGCGTGCCAGTGCGTTGGTCTAGTTGAAAAGTAATTTAGCTATATTAGATTTAAGATTTTCATGTAAGTTTTTTCAAATAGATGTTTATGTAAAAAACCGATATTAAACTCATTGAAGTATCACCTTGTATTGTGTACTTCCTCTGATTCAGAATTGCCATTAAGCAATGAGTGCATTTTTGGGTGTTTACGCACAAGATTACCCTGCGGATTGTAATACCCTTGCAGAGGGTATTATAATTTTGGTCAAAAGTGTGCAACGCAATGTATGATGTCTCCTATACCCTTAAAATATATAAATTCTTCATCAAGATCATCTCCTGAGTCGATATGAGCATGTCCGTCTGTCTGTATCACCGCAAACTAGTCTCTAAGCTTTAAAGCTATCGAGTTGAAACTTTGCACACATCTTTCTTTTCTTTGTAGGCAGTATATAAGTCGGAACGGCCGGAATCGGCCGTTCAATTTCCTATAGCTGCCATATTCTACTTTGGATTTTACTTTGGGCAAACTAATCCGATCTGGCAAATTTCATAAGGATCGGCCGACTATATACGATCCGACATATATCTAATAATATAAGAACGGCTCCGCCCAAAGTTTGCTTTCCTTTCTTGTTTTATTTGATATATTCTTTTGACGGTGAAGGTCAAACCGCTACAATCCTATCCAGGAAAAATAACAGACACGGAAATGAACCTAAAGAGATAAGGGAACAGTTTGTTTAATACTTTAATTAATTAATTAGCTTTAGTTAGAATTGCTTATTAGTATTATATTTTATTCTTAGCTTTAATTAAAATAATACAAATAAGAAAACAAATATGAATCGTAATGATTTTCAAAATAAATTACTAACGTAACCATATATTGCATTCCCTAACATTATGGGAAACTGTCAATTCACATATAGATATACATACTTTAATAAATGCAGTTCGGGGCCTCATTTCAAGATGATCGCAAATATCTCTCTCATATGGACATAACATTTTGGCGACGAGAAAAAGAGCGTGTCACGAAATCGTTGATTTTCATCAAGATGCCGAGAGATACTGGCTTAATAGAAGCAATCCTTTCTCAACAGCAAGAATTTACGACAATTATATTGCAGCGGACTCGGCAGAACAAATTCAAACAAAAACGCATTAAAATCGTGCTCTGGCTGTGCAAACAAAAAAGTGAAAGTTTCGCGATGCCGTATGCTACAAGTGTAAAAAAAGGGCATATAACCGTCGTATGTATGTCAATGAAGAAAAAAGTAATTGGTGAAATCAAGACCAAGTTATAAAGCAAGACAAATTCGGAGAAAACGAAAAAGAAATGAAGCTGTTTACAGTGTAATAAGCTTATTGAAAAATCCAAGGAACAAATTAGTCATTGATCTGGAAATCTTGAACAAAGGGTTTCATTTCAAATGGACTTAGAAGCAACTGCATCTGTAATAAACTCAAATACATTTGCGCTCCTTAATAAACCACTATAACGCTGGTGTTATTCGCGTTTGGTCGGACACCAATTCCGGTGATGCTTAGGATCCTAGCATCCACAATTGTCCTCGTACCTAGGCCAGGTGGAGCAATTCGAATTTGTGGTGAGTAAGCAATCAGTCAACGCACAAATTGACATCGAGTAGTATCGAGCGTTGTCTACAAGAGAGGCTCTATTCCACATAATTTTTATGGCAACCAGTTCAGCAAAATAGATCTTAAAGATGCCTATGGGTATGGGTTTATGGGTAAAGTAAACTACGATTGCAATTTTATCCCAATTTATTGGTAGCACCCTTGAACCAACTTCGCAGAAAAAATATAGTATACATTTTTGGGCCTTAACAGCATCAAGCATTCACTGACTTGAAGTTTCACATTATAAACGCAACTGAACTAGCTCGTTTCGATGAAAAATTACCACTGATACTAGCCACTGATGCTTCATACTCCCAATCGCAAAAGTGCTTTCTCATCTTGAGAACTTATAAAATATAGTAAATGTAGTTATTCTTATCTTCATTGTATCTTATCGCTATTGTTATCCGCAAGCATACCTTTCTTAGCCGCTCGGCTTCAACGGGCTTTATTTTTAGCATTAAAGGCATGCTTTTACACAGCCTATGTTCTAAGGTGGGCTCTCACTCTGGCCTCTCATTTCATTGCATACGCATCATAAATTGAATCTTTTTTTGTCTTTCTCCATTTCATTTGCACGTAAAATAAACATTATTAGAACATTTTAACTATAAAAATGACCAAGCATTGGTGACTCCGACGTGATTTATTTAAAAAATTAACATTTTCAGGAATATAATATAGAACCAGTGCCAATACATTTGGTTCAGATTTACTCAGTGCTTAAGCATATGTATGTAGATTTTATTATTAAATGATAAATGTTTATAATTATATTTAACAAAAGTGTATGTAAATTCCGATTATTACAACTTAATAGTTATTTTTCTTTGACGCACAGACTCTGACTTTTCGACGACTTTCTTTGACGACTTTCTTGACTGACTTGCTTCACTGCTGATCCACGACTCTCTCCTCAATCTCCTACTATCATAGGGTGCATTCGAGCCTGCATGATGTTAGTATTTTACATGTATGTACATTTTTGAATAAACTGCATACAGTGCATTAGTTGCTGGATAACAAGCATTTTGTATTTATTATATTTATTTTAAATATACATACATACGTTACTCTTGAAAGTGCATTCGCCGCGTATAAAAAACTCACAACTCAGTGTACGATTCTGAGCGCATATAATTAAACATGATCAAATAAATTATAAGCAATATCATTTTAGTGCAAGAATTATTTTGTGCGTTTTCTTATTGTGATTGATCGTAGTTCACTTATAGTGGCGATGAACTCCAACCATCACATAAGCATTCACTCCAGCTTGAAATGTTTTTTTAAAATGCAAGACAAAGGGTATCCTCCAGAAATGGAAGAGGATCCAAGGAGCCCTCCAGCCAGTGTCTAAGGTGGACGATGATGACATGGGCTCCACGTGCTTCATGGCCAGTTGGTCCACATGTACGAGGACTTCAAGGCCATCCACGGAGAGCTTGAAGAATCGAATATTTCGGAGATCAGCGATGGGCCGTGTCGGAGCTTGTAGAGACGATACATGCCGAAATCGAGCACGAGACGTCGCTGCGCTGCCCATTTCCAGCATTCAGGAGGTCGCAGCGCTCGGTCGGAGTTTCCAAACCTTGCCTACTCTTCCTCTCCCTACTTTCAGCGGAAGATATTTGGAGTGATGGCCGCTTATGCGCCGGGCACTCAGGTGGGAAGACGTAGAGTCGCAAATAATAGTAGATCGTCCTTTATCATCACTTATTCACTTTGCCCAGCTTGTATATTGTGGTGGGTGGTCCCACGGTGTGTCTGCATGCCCCAGATTTCTGAGTGTCATGCCCCCTGAGAGCCACCTTGGCGAGGCTAGGCGACCAGGTCTATGTCGGAAATGTCTCCAAACTAGCCATCTCTTGCATGAGTGGAGCCACAGCCAAGAGCGCCGAGCCAATGGGCGCGTCACCATTGCAGTGGGATAGCCATACTGGCTACCTCGAACATTCTCGTTCTGAGGTTTTTTTCCTTGCAGCTTCATAGATGCAAATCTTACATGGCTGTGTCTGGCTCTGGCGACACTGGATTCTCGAGAGCCGGATTCTCTGTCGATGTGCTCCTACAGTCCCATTATTCTGAATATTCGGCCCTTGTCTACGTTGTCATCTCCCCCAATATCACGGATCTCCAGCTTAGTTTCAGCTGGAATATTCCGGCCATCCTTACTTTGTGTATATACGTAAATGTTGGGAAATCAAAGACTGCTCCGACCCTATTATGAAGTGGCCGTTGGCGAGAATTAAGGATCTAGTCCCCGGCCTAGATGGAGTGTCTCGAGTTTAGACCACCATGCGCGCGGTGTCATAGCTGGGCCTATTGTCCTTTAAGGATCAAGTTGAAGGACAGGCCCCAACTGGCGGGAGGATATCGGGTCTGGCAGCATCTACTTCATAAACTCGTAACTAAAACATAATTACAAGTTTAGCTTTTTTAATGTTTATTTATATTGTCACTATTTTGGACGCAAGCCGACTCTTCTGAGCGCTTGGCTATAACGGGCCATATCTTTATCATTAAGATATGAAGCTCTCGCCCTAGCTATTCTCTAAGCCTATCCTCTATTCTCCCTATTCTCTCACTCTTGCCTTTTATCTCAGTGCATACGCATCATAAATTGGATCTCTTTTGTCTCGCTCCATTTCATATGGACGCAAAATAAACAATATTATAACGTTTTCAAAATACATAGTTTTGTGTAATTTTTTGGAACTTCCGTGAAAAGTCTCAACAACTAAACAGTTAAGCTCCTCGGCAAAATTCTATGGGAAAAGTAGACACTGGTAGAGGCAGCTCCAGCAGCAAAATGCTTCGAGACTCTGGAAGGAACCAGGCCTCTACTCTGCATTTTACATGGAAAAGGTCATAGCCTGCCACGACGAGTTGGAAAAAGTCTAAGAGGGTGACATGTTTGTTGCGTTAAGCTGACGGGACATCCCAAGTAGACCACGAGCGAGGATCTGGATCCCGGTTTCCATCAGGCGATCCGTATCATCTAAGAACTTAAAAATCTTTTGATCCCATAGAGCCGGCTCATAGGTAGCTTAACTTGGGTTTTAGTACGGTGACACTTTTATGGTGAATCGGACATATCTGACTCAAACGATGGAACTAAACCAGCTGCTAATCAAGAGGAACTGGGATTGTAAAGCAGCCCAAACTGTGCTACGACTCCATCTGGCTGAAAATAGAGCCGATATAGCTCAAGTCCAAGAACCATGGCTAGCAGGAGGAAGGGTTTCTGGACTAGCGTCCAATGATTACAAGCTGCTAGTAGCTTATTCAGAAGATATAAAGCCTGTATTTCAGCTAAGAAATACCTAAGAAAATTTTTGGATCTCAGTTACAGCGACACAGACACAGCTAGAAGAAGAAAATGAACGGCTTAAAATAGCCCGTTTAATAGGATGCGACTCCAACGCTCATCATACTGAATGGCCGAGCTCAAATACAAATGACGGTGAGTCTCTCCTTTACTTTATACTAAGATCAAACCTTTTCCCGAGCAACAGGGAAAATTACTTTTTGACACTTTTATTATTTTGAATCGTAGGTAATTCATTCATCTGACCCTAGTATCGAAACAGATACTCGGCCATGTAGCTCTCTGGAAGGCCTGAAGAAGCACTCCTTCTCCGACCACAGGTATATTGATATATCTTTCCTTTTTAAATCACAAAGACACTCTACCGACTACAAGGATTACCTGGGCATTTACAAAAAAGCTATCCGAAATGTTAAATGCTCCGCTCTTTCTGCTCGGACATTGAAAACATAACCCAAGCTTCAAGGCTTAGGAAATCTTATCCCAATCAGCCACAACTCTAGGCTATCTCAAAAAGTACAAGTGTGGAATTTCTAGCTACACTGCTGGATGATGCTCCGACAGGAAAATACCCGGTCACTTTGTGATCTTATGAGCGTGAATCTACAAACTCTAGTCGACTGGACAAGTTACAACGGCCTGGGGACAAACGCGCAATAGAAAGAGATAGATCTCTTCAGTAGGAGATACAAAATCTCTCACCTCGTTCCTGCAAGACTCAAATCCCAAATGCTCCCCTTCTCTTTCCTTCATAACTCCAAGAACCTATGGATAAAGGACATAAAGCTGAACAAAGAAGACCGCTATGGCTCTTTTCACCTAAAATAAAGCAATAGAACTCAAATGTCTCCCTAAATAGTGAGCTGGTTCTACACGGCCATAATCAGACCTATACTACTGTATGGAGTACTGGTATGGTAGCCAGCCATCAAAAAGAAGAACATACTCAATAAACTCAGAGGGCACCAGTACTATGAATCAGTGGGTCAGTCCGATCTACTCCCAAATGAAGCCCTAAATACTATACTCAGCATACCAGATCAAGGACTAGCTGGAATAGAGCAGGTGAAGGCATTGGCAATCCGGTTGAGAGAAATCAACCAATGGAGCCCCCTTAACACGCGAAATTTTAATAAATGACCCTTTAAGTTCCAACAGTACGATCTTCCAGATACTTATTTAATTAGAATTAATTCACCCCATAAAAAATAATAACGCAGTTAAAGAAACGAAGAAGAGGAAAAAACTGTTGACAATCTTCTATACCACTTCCCAGCCCTGCAGTCTTTCAGACTGCAGGGTCTTCACTAATATCTCGGAGGAGTCAAAAATAGATCCAAGCCGGAAAAAAAAAATTTCTATAGCCAAGGAACCGAATACGGTCTATGTGTTACATTTCTAGGAAAAAAACTACAGCCGTCTTAACCTAACCTAATATAATATAAACATGGGTAGAGAAAAATAGGTCAATTTATAAAAGAATGTATTAATTCCTAATATACTACGGAGACGCGTATAAAAATAAAGATAAACAAGAAAGGAAAGTTTATTTATCTTATATATCCCTATATCCTTATGCCGTTGTACTAGTTACGGCGGCACCAAAACCCTTGCAGGTTATCCCACCATCCCACATATTTGTTTCCCGGCTTGCCCCTGATACTTCTGAAATTGATACCTCGGCTTATATCAAAGCCAAAACAAAAGCCGATATTAAGGTGGCAGATATTACTAAATTCAAATATTCATACACCAGGCACATGTCATCTTTCAAAATACGTGTACCTGTACAGATATTCAAGACGATCTGTTCCGCCAGCCAGAGAACATTTTCGTCCAAGAACATCAGCCAAATACGGTGAAGAAAAAAATTACCTTTCAGATTATATATTTATTTGTTCCTCAGCTTGGCAAGCTTCTATGACCTCGTCCAAGGAATACTCCCTCTCTAATATTTTTTTCTTCAAATCTACCGGCGCCCACGAATATATTATTTTGCCTTTTAGACAAATCTCCTCGGTTTCCACCTTAGATTGGCGAAACAAACATTTGCAGATATGCTGCCGCTACCGTAAAATAAACTTCGTAAAATTCTCATTCTCAATTTTTTTGGGCGAATTGTTGCATTTAGCTTCTCCACCAAAATCACGAAAACATAATCTGCAGTTGCACACCACCCATGTGAAGGAGTTTAGTTCTCTTCATCATGGGTGCCTCGATCTGTTCGATATGGTGAATGCTCTAAACCACCTCTCCCATTCATTTCGAAGCACCGACTTTTCAATAGTGTCGCATAGGAAAGGTTTTAAACAATTTTCAGCCATCGTGAAACCAGACAAAAAAAAAAATTTAAAACAAAAAATGTTTGTTTTTATTACAATATTGGCTTGTTTGAACGCAGCCTTGAATTATTTAATTGTTTCCTATTCTTTTTTTTGGCGACGTGTATCTTTACGGTGCAGAATCTACACAGTCAATTTGGCTTACGTAGGGCGAAACTCTTACTCATGGCCTCTTATTAATTCATGCTTTCTTTTTGGCTTGTCAGGTTTTACCTCTTCCGCGCAGCCTCTTTTGGGTTACAATTAATTATCTTTGATTCAATACAGTTTCGGCTTATTTGAACGCAGCCTGTTATTTACATTTAAAAATCTCTTCACATCAAATCTGGCTTGTTTTCTAACGCAGCCTTTCTTCATGAAACCATTTGTATACCCTTTCAGAGGGTATTATAATTTTGGTCAAGAGTGTGCAACGCAGTGAAGAAGACATCTCCGACCCTATCATCAGGATCACCTCCTGAGTCGATTTAACCATGTCCGTCTGTCTGTTGGTTTCTACGCAAACTAGTCTCTCAGTTTTAAAGCTATCGTCTTCAAACTTTGCACAAACCCTTCTTTTCTTTGCAGGCAGTATATAAGTCGAAACGGGATCGGTCGACAATATTTTATAGCTGTCATATAACTGATTGATCGGAAATGGCATAACTTCGTTGTTTTTTAAGTTAGAAGTATGGGATTTTCTATGGGCAAACCTACTTTGGGAAAACTAATCCGATCTGCCAAATTTCACAAGGATCGGCCGACTATATACAATCCGATATATATCTAATATATATATCGGTAAGGGTATATCAACTACGGTTCCACCCGAAGTTTGCTTTTCTTTCTTGTTTCCTTTAAAAGAGAACACACAAAGCCTCTCACGCCGGCACATCTATCGCCTTTATGTCCTATCTCCTGCTTCGTTCCCCAATTTATTGGGCTGGCAATGCCGTGTGACAAAGAAAATGCTTTTCTATACGCGTAATGTTATAGCTTAATGCCAATTATTAAACCCTTGTTGCCATGTATTTACCTTCACTGTATTTAGTTTGGACATTGGAACATTGGAATATAACATTGAAATTCGTGTTTGTAGAAACTCCCACAAACTATAAACTCTTGATAAAAATTCAGTAATCAGTAATGACAATAAAATCAGTAGAAATCACGAATTTTCCTTCATCCAAATAGTGGCGGAAATGTTTTAAAGCTTTCACGATTGTCAGAGCTTCCAATGCATAGGATGTGTACCCGGACTCACAGGGGCTAATTTCTCTATTATGGTATACAAACACAGGGGGTTAGAGCTTATGCGGTGCAAAAGGAAAGCACCGTACCCGATAAAGCTGGCTCCGGTAGGCAGTTATATCAGAAACTGGAGATCAACAATAACCGAATTAGGCTTGTTTGTTAATGCTGTTTGATATATTAAATTAGAATCTTGCCTTCATTTAAACGTCAAATACAATTCGCAACCGCTCATACACTTTCTTCGTTTCTTCTAAATATAATTTATCGTCCATATAAACGATTTTAAATGAATCAGCAGCTCTGAATGCAGCTCTGTAAAACACTGAGAGTGCGTTATTTAATCCAAAGAGCATCGAAAAAAGTCGTACTGCCATCAAGAGTAACAAAAGCAGAGTATTCAATCGATTACCGGTGCATTGAAATCTGGTAATACCCCCTATGCCATGTCTAGAGAAGTAAAATATTTAGCGGCCCTAAGTCTCGCTATTTCATCTAATATCAACGGTAATGGAAACTTATCAGATACTGTATTTTTATTTAGTTCTCTGTAAGCAAAAGAATTCCTTGCTGAACCATTTTTCTTTTTTACTAATAATGCTAGCAAATGGCGAGCTTTTAGCACGTACTTACTCCTTTTTGCTTGGACTAAATCTGTATGGTCGCCTTTGTATAGTCTTAGTTGATTTAATCCAATAAAAATGCATTTACCCAGTACACAAACTAGTTTGCGAAGATCTTTTGATAAGAGATGTTGCTTCAGTCATACCAAAATTTTTTTTTTCGCACCATTTCAGTTTCAATGTTATCAAAATAAGTAGGTTGAATGGTTTCGGAATGGTTACGGGATGTTATCAAAATAAGTAGGTTGAATGGTTTCACAAACGTTCATAGCTTTAGTTCGAACTATCTTAATATTTTCTAAAGTTAGAAAGAAGAAAAAGGAGACCAGATCTAGCAAGGCATACAAAGCCTCAAAAGGTCTCAGTTCACGTGAAAGAACTCACTATTAGCAGACCCTTATTTTTAAAAACCTCAGCGGATAGATATATTGATTGTATATATTGATTAAATAAATTAAGGTCCGAATCATCCTATCCTTCAAAAAACTCTCCTTAGATGGATAGTATCGGGAAAATATAACTGCTGGTTTCCAGCCCAAATTACCAAGAAGAAATACTAGGATCATAGACAATAATTAAATAATAAACAATTTTAAAGAAGTTTTATCTTCTTCAAAGTTTTTATCGCCTCAGCAAGAGTTATGTGAGGAACTGCCTTCAGGTCGATTTGAGCTCAGACTTCCATTTAAGTCGGATCCAAGCGCTTTGAGCAACTCATTCAAGGTAGCCAAAAACCGTTTTTTGTCGCTAAGGAAAAGAATATCTCGAGATCCGAACTCAAAGAAATGTATTTACAATTTTTTGAAAAATACGAATCCTATTACAAAATATTCCCTGAAAGCAATGATGTTCTTGCTACTCCACACTATTTTACACCCCACACGTATGTTTCACGGCCTCATACTATATCGACTAAGCTTGAAGTCATTTTTGATGCGTCTTATAAGACATCCTTACAGAAATGCCTGAGTTATTTGTTAATGGTTGGTGCTACTATCCGCGAAAAGCTTTACTTAACTCTCTTCGATTTCGGCTAAACATATTTACTTTCGTAGCTTACATACTACTTTCATATTATCACCAAGTAATGGTAAATGAAGCAGATTAGTGATACCAGTTGATGGTTTGGAGAAAAATCCCATCAGAGTCCTTGAAATTGTACAAGTCTCAATACCGAAGTTTGTGATGAGTGAGCCGATGGCACCAGGTCAAATTCATGTCTTTTCTGACGCATCGGTGATAACCTATGGAGCCTGAGTCTATATTCTTTATAAATTGCAGAAGTTATTAAAGTCTCGTTGTTGACGTTTGTGAAGTAGCGCCGCTCAGGACAAGAATATATATACTTAATAGGATAGGAGATGTCTCTTTCACTGCGTTGCACACTTTTGACCAAAATTATAATACCCTCTGCAAGGGTATAAATAAAACCATTAATGCATTTTGGAAATAATTTAAGGGCCTGTTCCGATCATCAAGGCGATGCTGTGCTGTGAAAAAATAAATAAATCCAAAAAAAAGTTTTGAGACATAGACGTAATCCTGCATTTTTATTTACTTTGACACTCGAGGGAAACAGATAAAAAGTGAAATAATGAAGACAAGATTTGATTATGAATTGTACAATTATTTATTTTTTTAAGAACTGCGTCGGCTTGGCGGCCAAGAACGAATCAAGCCAATTTATGATATGTTTTTCCGATGTGAACCGTTTTAGGATTAGGATTTTAGGGATCCTACTCTTTGGATCCCACCAAATACAGAGCATTACCTTTGCGCCATGGATATTCCACTTGGCGGTCGAACTGGCTGGATGGGCGGATTTCACATATGACTTTCAGCGCTTGGAGTTGTCGTAATGGATCTATTTTTCATCACCAGTAACATTTCGATTCAAAAAAAAACTTTCGTTTGTGACGTTCCAGCAGCATTTCGGTCATTATAAATCCCCTTTTAACGTCTTCCGGCTTCAGTTCATTTTTCCACTTTCCCAATTTCCTTGCTTTTCAATGTATCTGGCTGCTCTCAAGCGTTTTGCAATGGCTGCTTGACTGACTCCTAAATATTCTGCGATCCTAAGGATGTTCTGCGTCTTTCAAATCAAAATCACCACTTTTAAATCGTACAAACCACTTATGGCACGTTCGCTCAGCATATTTACCATAAACTTAGTCCAAAAAAAGATGACTTTCGGCAGCAGTTTTCTTCATATTGAAGTAATGATGAAGAGCTCCCCGCAAAATCAATTTTCCAGCACATATCGACATATTTGAGTGAATCAAAAATAATGTTTTTTACGCTTCAAACAAATAGCAATACTGTTACAGATGCACAATGACATTAGCTTTTCTACGCATGTTTGAATCCAATATTTAATTATTAAAATTCTTAAGCGAAATGCTTATTTGTAACTGGAATATTTTTTCTTAAGTAACTTTGTCTTAAGTAACATAGGACATAGATAGAACATAGATGTGTTTTCAGACTTACCCAATAGGTCCCATTCTCCATTTGTTATAAAGCTTGAGATATCTCCACCAGCCTCATCCTGCAACTGCAAGTCCAACTGCAAAGTTAAATAAAATATACAGATGTTATATTTCATAAAAATATTTCAAAAGAAAGTTTCTATTTATTTTTTTGGTCAAAAGTGTGCAACGCAGTGAAGGAGACATGACCCACTGGGGGTCATGACCCACCCGCATCTACTTGAGCCTCTAGAGCTATTTGTGCTACCTCCATGGCAAGGGATCCAACAATGTATCCCCCATTACTGTCTACCTGGAGTGCTTTTATGCCAATTCTACTTGTAGCGGCTCTCGGTCCCAACCGGCTTTGCTAAAGAAGGCTACAGGTCCGCGTGGAGAGATCTCTGCGAAATCGCTTATGTAGTGACTCCAAAAAGCTTTAGTCTACTACGCCCAAGTGCCAGGCAGTGGCCTAAGAAGTGTGTGACTGACTTTTTCCCCCATTCGTTCCTGAAACTCCTGTAGAGATCCGTGCTCAGTAATTGCCTTCACTGCTACGCCACAGCCTAGCCTGTTGAGGGCGATGAGTCTCGCCGATTTTTTCCTAGATCGAGTAGGCCAGATCATGCCCGAGATTCTGCCGGTTTGAAGATTGTTGCATTTTTTAAAGGCTGCCAGGTCGAAAAACTAACCGTAACCTGGAAAGTATGCGTTGATACCATAAGTGTGCCCATCCTAAGTCTTTGTATAGCCTATATTGGGGGCTGTACTAGAGAGGATCTTTGTCAGATGTCCCCTGGATGTTGGAGTAGAAACTGAAGTCCAGACCAGATCATATCCCTTTCGCAGTTTCTTGTTGTACCGCCTAAGCTCAGCTTTGTAAGCCCCCCATCCCTCATCTGTGTTCGTTCTATAAGCGAAGCTAAAAGCCTTTCCAGGCTGACCTTCAACAATCTCTATATTTCCTGTTGGCGAGCCCTTAGGATCTATCTGGGATAGATCTTCCTAAGATTTCGTAACTTTAGTGAACTTTTCAAAACTGACCACTATCTCCCTTCCGACAAAGTTCTATAGGAGAGATGTAGCCTTGGAGATGTAGCCAATGACCCAGATGATGGTTCAGCCCTTCGTTACTTCAGCGAAAGATTTGTTGGCCATCTGTGTATGCACCTTTTTCTTCTAAGCTAGGGGCATTCCACCTTGTGTCGACTTCTGCCTTTTTGCACTCTGTGCGACCTCCTTAACATAATCACTCGGCATCTCCAGTCAAACCACTGCCTTTGTCGGCTGAAAATGAGGCAAAATTTCTTTCGCTCATCTGATGATCTCGGCTTGGTCTGGGTTGGATTCCGCCGACGGGTCCGCCCTCATCTTTCACTCTCCTTTTAGGAGCCCTTCCGCTGCAGAGAGTGAGTGGCAACCAGACCGGGGCTTTCCTTAGGAGCTCCCCGTAAGTTCGTGAGGAGCTCTGTTCTAGGATCTTGCTTCCGCCAATGTTTAGTAGTGGGCCCCGTTTGGGAGGTTGATGCTTTGGCATCCCCTTCTACACTTGCGCAACCCGTATCCGGATGTTGTTCTTGTATGGGAAATGTTGTCCCTCTATCTTCGCTATTCCTTGACCTCTATGTGCTTTGAAGATCAACGGATCATTGATCCCATTTCCGAACTATATTTGGGAGTTCCGTTTTTCACTATTGTTTTTAGGTAAAGTGTTCATATTTTGGACCCACGAGTAGGCGGCACGGCACATAGCCCGCCGTGGTTGAAACGGGGGGTCGCCCGGTTTGCCTGAGTTCCCCATATTAAAGTCCCTAGACCCTAGAAAGATCCTTTGGGGATATCCTACAGGGAATGTCGAGACTGTTGAAGATCTTAACGAATTGGGGGAAATGGTCACTGTGGCAAGAGAAAAGGCGTACCATAAGCCCTGTCCCAAGACGAGAAGACGAGCAGCAGATCGAAAAAGCTATCATGGTGGAGCTTGCTAAAGGCGCTAGCGTCTTTAAAAAAAAAAAGGCCCGTAGGTCTGGGTTAGGTTCTGCTCCAACATCCAAGGGACATCTGAGGCCCCTCGCCTGATAGAGATCCTCTCATGTAGAGCCCCCAATATAGGCTCCCAGGCAATATACGTCCAGACAGGAATCCCTTAAAGCTTATTACAATTATTTTTAATATGTATAAACAAAAACAATATGGAAAAGCTCATTTCGGGCGGACCCGAAATTGATATACTCTTGCAGTTAAGTAACAGCTTTAGTTATTAGATATATATCGGATCTTCTATAGTTGGCCAATCATTATAAGAATTTCACTATCAAACCAACTGTTTTTAATACAAATGTTTGAAACAGCCCAAAGAATCTTTAAAAATACAAAGGTTGTGTCATTTTCATTTAGTTATATACCAGCGGCTATAGGCCGGCTGCCTTATCCTCATAAAATATAATTTGCCCAAAATGGAATCCCTAGAAGGTTCCATCCTTCTAACTTAAAAACCACCAATGTTATGGCATTTCCGCTCAGTCAGTTACATGGCAACTATAGGATATAGTAAGTTAATCTTTATGAAATTTGGTAGATTAGACTATTTTGCCCCACAATCGGTATAAAATCCAATCTTCTAGCTTAAAAAACACTAAAGTGATGCCATTTCCGATCAATTTGTTCTATGGGACCTATAGAATATAATCATCTTATATTCTGCGTTCGAGACAAAGAACGATATGTGTATAGTATGAAGTCGATAGCAGAATATATATTCTTTATAGAGTCGCAGATATCTCTTTCACTGCGTTGCACACTTTTGGCCAAAATTATAAAAATATAATTACTTGTTACAATAAATAGTTACTTGGATTAGAACCCTGAAATACTGCAATTGGAGCTGGATTCTCTACCCACGAAAGCTTAAGTAATCTGTGTTAAATTTATAAATAATTATAAGCGCCGCAGCCAAAAATAGCTTTTCTGTGTTGTTAGAAGGAAGGACCCTGCTTTCTTCAATATAATACTCAGGTGTTATTCAGCATCTTGTGTTTATTACAATAGTAACGATTCTTCTGCTGCTTAAACTGTAATTCTGCCTCGATGAAGCTCTGCTCGTCTCTGCCATGGCCGCTGAATGTAACGATCCTTCAACGCCAACGTTAAGAGTGAACAGCCGACCTGGTGCCTGGCTAAATGACGCTGAGAATGGCTTTTTAAAAATGGACTATCGTAGAATAGGACATTATTGAAGGTTAGAACTTAGATTAGATTAGATTAGAAGATTAGAAATTAGAAGATAAATATGCATTTCTCCTGGCTTGATGAGTCGCTATCGTAGCTCTTAACGTATTTCTTCATTATGCTTGTAAATGGTTGTAATCGCTAGTATTCAGGGAGTTAGAAAATAAAATTCAAGTCTTATTGAAGTCACAAGCCGAAGCAATTTTACAACTGCAAAGTGAAATGACCGAACTGCAAAGTGAAAATGATATGAACACTATGGCGCTGCTGGTGAGCATTCAGAGGCCAATAGGTGGTAGCTCTGGGATACTTCAATATACCAGATCTTATGTGGTCCAATGTTGAGAATTCACTGTCCTTACTGCTTAACACGTACGATGACTTCCCGGCGGGTATGTTCGACATGTCACTCAGGCAAATTAACAACATTAGAAATTCCTTAGGTCGTCTGTCTGACTTGTGTTCGGTTTCTGATTCTGATGGAATTACTCTTTCCATTCTTTCTTACTTTGCCCCTTTCTAACCCTGAGGATCCGTATCATCCCACTCTTGAAGTTTAAATCGAAAAAAATTGCTTAATTGACCTTAAGTCTAAACTAAACTCTAATAAAGTTCGTTTCTTCCGTAAGGCTGATATTTGAAGATATAAATACTGCCTTAAACAAATTTTATTACACTTTGAATTTATCTTTCGACGCTTGCGTGCCATCCATCCTTTTCTAGCGTGATTCAATTAATATAATGAACAATCTCACGAAAATAAAAAAAAGAACCAGTGCGAATATATGTGATTCAGTTTTTCGCAGTGTGTTTAAACATATGTATATACATTTGAAATAAATTGCATGTACTGTAGTAAAGCATAATTAAAGCATAATAATAAAGCATAGTACATTAGTGGCTAAAAATCATACATCCGATATACTGGGATGTGAAGATATAAATACTGCCTTAAAAAACTTGCGTGCCATGGATATATCCGTCGCTTTCAAATAATCCGCTTTGGTATACATCTATTAAATTTAAAGAACGTAATGAATAGAATATGAAACAAACATAAATTATCTGGCTGTACAGTTAGTTATTCAAGATACTTAGGATTCAGTTTACTCACGACCCGAAGCAGTTCTATAACATTGTAAACACTAAGCGCAGATCTGTATCTTTTCCTCCTCTGCGTACGTTTGAGAACTCTTATGCAAACACTGATCTGGTAATGGCCGATCTCTTTGCAAAGTTTTTTCAAACAACGTATTCACATAGCACCATTCTAGCTCAGCCTAACACTTATAATATCCAATCAGCCAACCTTATATTTTGCCCATATTTTGATCAAAGTGGTGTGTTATCGGATCCCGTTTATTCGCCAGGCCCCGATGGAGTACCAGGCTGTGTTCTGAAGAACTGCGAGGCACTGTTTGCGCTCCTTAAGCTCTTTTATCTATCGCAGGAGACTTCGATTTTACCCCTTATGTGGAAGGCATCTTACAATATTCCTCTGCATAAAAAAGTGGAAAAATCCGATGTTGCAAATTACAGACAAATTTACCCATGCCAACATGGCTTTATGAAGCGCCGCTCCACCACAAACAAGCATTTGACTTGTTAACCATTCGCTTTTTATAAGTAAACTCAGTCTTGGGATTCCGAACTGAACTCCTTATGTGGATTTTGAGTTACTTATTTGGAAGAACCGTCTTCTTTAAAGATGTTACCTCGCATTTAGTCCGCGTCACATCTGGGGTGCCCCAAGGAAGCCATCTTGGACCGTTACTTTTTATACTGTTTATTAACGACTTACCCCTTGCCTTAACTGACTCACTAGTACTTAGTCCGATTTGGATAAATTCCAAAATTGATGTTTAGCAAATAACCTAAAGCTTAATGGATCGAAATGTAAACTCATTTAATTTTATCGATCTAGTCCTCACCAGGTTATGTACGTTCTCTATGGGAACGCCTTAGAAAAATTAACTCAGGTTAATGATCTGGGTGTCCTATTAGTCTTTAAACTTAGAGCAGATGAGAGTATTGCAGACAAAGCCTAACATCGTGCGTGTCACATCTGGGGTGCCTCAAAGAAGCCATCTTGGACCCTTACTTTTTACTTTGTTTATTAATGACTTGTCCCTTGCCTTAACTGACTCACTAGTTCTTATGTACGCTGACGATGTTAAGCTTTGTCTTCAATATAGATCTACTAGCGCCCAATCTAGACTTCAATCCGATTTGGATAAATTTCAAAATTGGTCCTCCCCCCTCACCATGTTACGTACTTTCTCTATGGGATCGCCTTAGAACGTTTAACTTAGGTTAATTATCTGGAAGTCTTATTAGATTTGAAACTTAAATTTACCGACCATATATCCACCATGGTTAATAAAGCTATAAGTGTGATTGGTTTTATTAAGAGATGATCAAAAGAATTCAACGACCCTTAAATAACTAAAACTTTATACACATCATTGGTCCGTCCGATTCTTGAGTGTGGAACGTATGTCTGAAATCCTCAATATGGAGAACACCGAGATCACATTGAATCTGTACAAAAAAACTTACTTATATTCGCACTTAGGGGACTTTATTGGGATGTAAGTCTTCATTTTCCCTCCTATCATAGTAGACTTTTATTAATTAACTTACCATCATTAACGAAGTAGAACGATGCTGGGTGTCATGTTTCCATTTAATCTTATTAATGGTAATGTAGACAGCCCGCATTTATTAACACGCTTAAATTTCAACGTTCATAGTAGAAGGACTAGAAACTTTCGTCCTCTTCTTCTTAGCCATTGTAATTCGACATATGCCCAACACGATCCGTTCAGGGTATTATGTTCGGACTACAAAGGTCGCTACCACACTTTGTCACTTTGCTCTACTAACAATCTTAAATCCTTTATACTAAACGTCTTATCTCTGCAACACTCTTCCTCGTGATTTCATACTCCTATTCTTCTCGTTTACTTTCTCGAATCTATCCCCGCGACGTTATGCGATAGCGTCCCTCGGTCGGTTGGACGGGAGGTGGGCTGTACGTATGCAGTGGGAACCGCGCAAATAAAAAAAAAGAGAGCAAACGTGGCACCCATCGCTTTGTTATGCCCAAAATTTCATGCAGTATATGACCCCCGAGGTGAGGCTAAGTACCTATCGGACTGCCCTTATGTCTTGTGCAAAGCTTTTTGAATTTTTCAATGAAGTGTTCGGGAATAATTCCACGAGATGGTGCTGTATAAATATAAATGCCAGGATTGGTGGAGAGCAATATATTGACAATTTTTTAGTCCAAATGGAAATCTACTTAACGCGTATTTATCATTGTTTATTGAGAAAGCCGTTATCTGTCAATCTTTGCCGACTTTATGTGATGAAAGCCGGCTTTGAAGTCGAGTATTGTGAAAAACTTTGACTCGTTCAGGTTTGACAATCTTGTCGAAATAGCAGAGATAAAGTACCTAGCTTCTACCGTTTTTTCGTTCAGATTTCTGAGTCGATCGAATTTGGATGTAAAATATTAATTTTATTAATTTGCATCCAAACATAGTTCAGCTCTGCTTCTTCTTCTCTTACGGTGTTGCTTCTATTACTGCTCAGTATAGATTCTTACCTCTTTTCTTTGCTGTTCACTAACCCACACTAATCGCTCTCTTTGATCTCCCCTCTTTCGTTTCCCTGGCACAGTGGTTCAAGGTACGTCAATAATAAAAACAAAAATATTAATAAATAATTTATCATGGAATTTAAACTTGTCTGTGCTTTGAGGTCTTGAAATAAGACAATCTCCTCATCCCAGCCTACCATCCACTGCTGGCTCTGTGAAAACGTTTTGCACGGTAAGTGTGCCGGGTTCACGGCCTCAGTATCGGATGCCATTTCACGTAGGTCTGGCCTCCACTTCTGCTGTGATAGATGTCGTGCTGTTCAGGACGGAATGAGATCGTTCATGAGACAGACTAAAAGTGGATTTAAAGAGTTGATTAACGGTTTTCGTAAAATCAATGACCAACTCCGTGCGCTCGATACACAGTTTAGTAGTCTTCAACTATTAAATGAGTCCCCAAAGCGTAAGAAATCCGCTATTAGTGATGTTCTTGTGGCGAATTAACTCCAGCCTACTCAGCCGACAATTATTCAGCCGCTTATATCTCTGGCCACCCCAAGGGCTGGAACTGGGAAAAATTCGGCTTACGAATTTCTCAGTATTAATGAGCAATTGTCCGATTTGTCCTCTGTGGCATCACTACAAGTGATACCACCAGACCCAATATATTCAACCGTCCGGACCCCCGGTACGAACTGATGCTGCAGTACTAGCTACGGCGGCACCAAAACCCATGCAGGTGATCCCGCCATCGAAACACATATTTGTTTCTCGGCTTGCCCCTGACACTTCTGAGTTAGATATCTCGGCTTATATCAAAGCCAAAACAAAAGCCGATATTAAGGTGGCAGATGTTACTAAATTAAAAAATTCTTACACCAGGCACACGTCATCTTTCAAAATTCGTCCGCCTTCTTTCAAAATTCATCTTTCAAAATTCCGCCAGCTTTTGGTCAGAGAACATTTTCATCCAAGAACATCAGTCAAGTACGGTGAAGAAAAAAATTACCAAGCCTGTGGGAGTGAAACTCCCACATGTTAGAGCCACTGACCAACCTTCCACCTCATATTTCTCACCCTCAAAAAACTAATTTCTTCACTAACACTTACCTATCAGAATACTAGAGGGCTACATAGTAAACTTCCCAAACTGTATTCTGATAGTTCTTCCTTTGCATCTCACATTATAGTCTTTACAGAAACTTGGTTAAAGCCGGAGATTTAAAGCTCCGAAGTTTTTCCAAATAAGTACACCACTTTTAGACGTGATAGAACACTGCGAAGGGGAGGAGGAGTGCTAATTTCTGTAGACTCCAAATTCGCTTCTGAAGAGGTAAAATCACAAGAGTTTGGTAACATAGAATTTCTTTGCGTTAAAATCATTCTGTCCGGTCAATCTTTATACGTTACCTGTTCTTACATACCACCTTCGTCGGAACCGCCCACATACTGGCAACATTTGTCCGCTATTCGTCTTGTTTCGGATCATTTGCCTGACGGGGACCAGCTGGTAGCTCTGGGGGACATCAATATACCAGATCTTATGTGGTCCAATGTTGAGAATTCACCGTCCTTACTGCTTAACTCGCACCACGACTTCCCTGCGGGTATGTTCGACATGTCACTCGGGCAAATTAACCACGTTAGAAATTCCTTAGGTCGGTTGCTAGACTTGTGTTTCGTTTCTGATCCTGATGGAATTGCTCTTTCTAGAACTTTGCCCCTTTCTAACCCTGAGGATCCGTATCATCCCACTCTTGAAGTGTTAATCGAAAACAATACCTTAATTGACCTTAAGTCTAAACTTAATCTCAAAAGTTTGTTTCTTCCGTAAGGCTGACTTTACGAAACTAAACAAGTTAATTCTTAAATTTGATTGGTCCGATTTAGCATGTGAAGATAATATAAATATTGCCTCAAACAATTTTTATTCCACTTTGAATTTATTTTCCGTTGCTTGCGTGTCATCCGTCTGTTTCTAGCGTGATCTAATTAAAATATGAACAATCTCACGAAAATAAAAAGGACCAGTGCAAATATATGTGATTCAGTTTTTCGCAGTGTGTTTACACATATGTATATACATTTGGAATAAACTGCATACAGTGCATTAGTGGCTAAAAAACAATCATTAAATGTATAATTCGACTTCTTTAATATTATAAATGAATATATAAAAATCTAATTTTTAACCACTAATTATACTGGATCCGAGCGTAGGTCTTAACGTTTTTTTATCGGAGCTGTGAAACTGGGTAGCTTTAGACGTGATAGAACACTGCGAAGACTTCAAATTCACTTCTGAAGAGGTACAATCACAAGAGTTTGGTGACATAGAATTTCTTTGCGTTAAAATCACTTTCTCCGGTCAATCTTAATGCTTAACTCGCACCACGACTTCCCTGCGGGTATGTTCGACATGTCACTCGGACAAATTAACCACGTTAGAAATTCCTTAGGTCGGCTGCTAGACTTGTGTTTCGTTTCTGATCCTGATGGAATTGCTCTTTCTAGAACTTTGCCCCTTTCTAACCCTGAGGATCCGTATCATCCCACTCTTGAAGTTTTAATCGAAAACAACAGCTTCATTGACCTTAAGTCTAAACTTAAATCTCAAAAAGTACGTTTCTTCCGTAAGGCTGACTTTACTAAACTAAACAAGTTAATTCTTAAATTTGATTGGTCCGATTTACTGGCATATGAAGATATTTATATTGCCTTAAAAAATTTTATCACACTTTGAATTTTCAGAGATATCCCTCTTTTTTTAATTAATCCGCCTTGGTATACAAGGCACTTATTAAATTTAAAGAACGTTATGAATAGACTTTTAAATAAACATAAATTATCTGGCTGTACAGCTAGTTATTCAAGATACTTAGTAGCTCGGTCTAATTTCTAGCTCGTTCAGGTTTGACAATCTTGTCGAAATAGCAGAGATAGGGTATCTAGCTTCTACCGTTTTTTCGTTCAGTTTTCTGAGTCGATAACAAGCCGCTTCTTTTTTGCTCCGTTCTCGCTTTTTTCTTTTGGTTTTCTTTTGGAACCACGTTGTGTTATTATAAGGAGACTTTAATAGCCTTATTACGCCGCTAGCAATTGCACTACCACTAGCAATAGCACCGTAAAATATATTTTTATGAGTCATTTTTGAGTAAGGGGTTGGCCCCAAATTCCGAGTCTGTTCTTGATCTAACCTGCTTGCCTCTGGTTGTTTGGCTTATTTAACTTTTATATATTTATTTATTTCGCCATTGAATTTATATTCTTAAATGACTAATATACAATCTGTAATCAGCTGACCAACGATCAACTATAGGATAACAGAAGCTATTATGCGATTGATATAATAGTAGAACGAGACTGTTAACAGAAGCCGCGAGTAGTTAGTCTTAAGCGAGAGATACATCAAAAACACCGCTAAGTTAAGAGCAAATCGTTATTATGTAAAATACACTATATCTAGCACATTAAATAAAACTATGAGTAGACTAAGAAAACCATGCTCTCACAGTTCAGAAGTGGGATACTAATAGGTTGGTGCAGTGCAGTGGAGATATAGTCGGAAAAATTGGAACAAGAATCGTCGGCGTGAAAAGTTGGTAATGGGAAGTAGCCCTAGAGATTACTTGATACTTGTGCGTGGCAGATGAATTCAAGGAAAAACCCAGACAGTATAAACACGAAGGGATTGTGTGTATATGGGCGTCGTGGGAAAATTCGCATAGGAAAAGAGATTTTGGAAAAGAATTCATGGAAATGGTCAAGATTGCAGATCTCAAGATGGACCAGTTGAGATGTTTGTTAAGAGAACGAAATCTTGCAGCTGCGGGATTCAGAGCAGAGTTAGTACAACGACTAGTTGAATTCCAGGAATCGGAAGACGTGGAGATACCACAAGCGAGTGGAAATGTGAGTCAACGAGAAAAAGCGTTGACGTCACAAACAGCAGCAATTTCACAACTGCAAAGTGAAATGACCGAGCTGAAGAATATGATGGCGCAGTTGGTGAGCATGCAGAGGACAAATGCAGATGATTGAGTTAATAGGCAGCAAAGCACAGAGGGCGGAATCAGGCGGAATATCACAGGATGTGTTGTTATATTGCATAGGCCACGCAACTTGGAAACTGTTTTCTGCATATTTGTAGCGGAGCGTAGAACCACAGGATCAAGGGGTACTAGCGCCACCTAGCGGGCGGTAGCCGTTGCAAGTGGCAACTCTAGAAGTTTATCGGCAATCTGTAAGACTGCATTTGCGTTAACGTTGAGTCACCCACTAATCCCAGCTCTAGCCCCGGCAGAAAGCCATTGCTAAACGCACCATGCTTTCCTTTCGAAACCGCATCTTGACCTGAAAGGTTGCTCAGTGAGAGGTTGCTCGAAAGGTAGCTGTCAGAGGCTGTTCCTAAAGGAAGAGATAGGTTGTCCCGATCCGTGTCTAGATTTGCTAGAGACATCATGCATGCCTTACGCGCAAAAATATAATATAAAAACACCGTTATAGATAATACTAAATAATATTGTAGGTTAAAATTTCTAAAGTTTAAAAGTAAAAAAAAAATATTTTTTAATGAAAAATAAGAATTGAGTGAATTTGTAAAATTAAATAAGTAAAAGTTTAAAAAAAAATGTGAATATAAAAAGTGAATTATGAGGCTACAGGAAGAAGAAAAAAATGCACAAGAAGTGTTAAAATCACTTATCAGTAGGAAGATCTTAGAAAAATATGTAAAGGTGGAATTGGAAAAAAAAGGTTAACGTTTTCGTGCATGCAAATTTCGGTCGCTTTGAGACATGCGCTAAATAATGTGCGTTTGCCGAGTTGTTTTTTGTCGTTAGTTTTTTTTATTGTATTTGCCTGCCAGAGTTCACAGCATCACCGCCAACGAATGGAAGCGCTTTCATCATTGGAGAAATTTAAGGTCAGCCATGTTCAACCGTCTGGTTTACTTTTCGGCAATAATACAAGTTTGTTTTTTTTCTAACTAAACTTTATTACACGATCACATGAATATGAATTTAACGCTTAACTGAATATAATTCATTTTAAAATCCTCAAAAAAATTTAAAGTTTTTAGAAAATCATTGAATATAATTATATTGGAATGAAAACAATAGCAAAGTTACCTCTTAAATATTTATATCACATTTTTTTTACATATTTTATCCCACAAATTTGTATAAAGATTTTCGGTTATTTATTTTAGAATATTTTATGAGCATTTAGAATGAATATCCTATCTTTCCATTTATTACATAAATAAAAAAATATTATAATGTCTGAGTAAATACCCCGTTTTAACTCCATGTTGACCCAAGAGCCGTCGTAAGTTCAAGATATTAAATAGGCTCCTTTTGCATCGCTTTGTCGGAAGAGCATTGGCCATGGTAGGGAGAGCTGATAACACCCCGTTCACATCTAGAGGCGTGGCATGTCAAGTGAGAAGTACTGTTTCATTTGCTTAACCGTCTGTCCGATTTCTCTTTTCCGGCCGATTTAGGCTCGTTACTTATTCGCACGCGATAAATTTTAATTATTACAGATACAAATGGGCGCCTGTAATCTGAATCCTCTAAACATCCACGACATTTGCCGACGAGATATAGGCGGATTTCAACGCACGGGATTGACAGTTTGCAAGACCACCAGCTCAACGTTGTTCGTTACATATCTTCTTAGACTTCGCGTAAGCCTTCGACAGGGTAGGCATCCACACCATAATCCATATTTGGAAAATAGGACCAATGATAGTAAAATACATATTCGACTTCCTTACCAACAGAAAAATATCAGTCCTTTCCAACAAGATATATTAAAAATCCCGACCATTAGACAACAGAGTACCGCAAGGCTCACCTATGTCGTTTATCTTTTTTGTCATAGCCTACAATATACTCAACCAAATTACAAGCAGACAAAATAACTGTCAATTCACGGTCCACGCAGACGATTTTACTATTATTAACCAATTAAACAAAAATACTAATAACCTTAAAATAGATCCACTGTTTAGAGAAATCCAAAGATAATGTGAATACTCAGGAGCCTCTCTATCAGAAACCAAATGCAAACACTTACATATATGCAGGAAAAGGAACTGCAACTTGTAATTTCAAATACATAATATGCCATTGCAAAACGTAGACGTACTAAAAATTCCTATGAATAACAATAAATAAGAAATAAAAATGGAATAACCACATTGAAAACTTAACTTTACAACTAAAAAAAAGGCTTAACATAATCGAGTGTCTATCCAACAACAGATACGAATCCAATATTACCACACTTCTTTACGTGGTAAAAACCATTCTAATGACCAAAATTGACTATGGAACACACCTATACGGAAAAGCCCCAAAGGCCTTTCTTAACAAAATAAAAACTTTCTACCACACAGCTATTTAACTTTCATTCTCTGCCTGCCGTACAACACCAATAAATAATCTCTTATTAGGAGCAAATGTAATCCCCCAGGAACTTAGAGAAATACAGGCTACCAAAAAAAACTTCAAAACTATCTTAAACTCAAAACACTCACCCATCGAACAAATATAAAAGCATATTGTTTAGGCAAAAAAAGTCCCACCAAAATTTCTATACAAACTCAATACGAAACATAGTAGAAAAATACAAAACGGACAAATTGACACTGCTTTGGATCCCCGGACAAAGCGGGATAAAAGGTAATGATCTTGCAGACAAAACAGCCAAAAACGCTCACAACTTTCCTCTTATCACCGTTAAAGATCTGGGAGTCCTATTAGATTTGAAACTTAAATTTACCGACCATATATCCACCATGGTTAATAAAGCTATGGGTGTGCTTGGTTTTATTAAAAGATGGTCAAAAGAATTCAACGACCCATACATTACAAAAACTTTATACACATCATTGGTCCGTCCGATTCTTGAGTAGGGTTTGTGTTTCTGGAGTCCACAATATGGAGTGCACCGAGATCACGGAGAATCCGTACAAAAAAACTTTCTTATTTTCGCACTTACGGTACTAAATTGGGATGCAATCCTTCACCTTCCCTCATATCATAGTAGACTTTTATTAATCAACTTACCATCATTAACAAACCGTAGAACGATGCTAGGTGTCATGTTTCTATTTAATCTTATTAATGGTAATGTAGACAGCCAGCATTTATTAACACGCTTAAATTTCAACGTTCCTAATAGAAGGACTAGAAACTTTCGTCATATGCCCATTATGATCCGTTCAGGGTATTATGTTCGGACTACAATGGTCTCTACCACGTTTGGTTACTTTGCTCTACTAACAATCTTAAATCGTTTATTTTATTAAATCCTTTAGCTCAGCCTGCAGAATTCTAGACTTGGTAATTCTGCTAAAATAACTCGCGGCACCTCAAAACAATCTATAATAGAGAAGCCTATAGAACCAAACAGATGTGCTATTTTAGCAGATAAATCCGATGATATACCTTCTGAAAACATCGATGGGGACAATAAAAATAATAAGCCGCCGCCGATTTACATTCGAGAGAAAAGTTTTAATGCTCTCGTAAACTCAATACTGAATCTAATTGGACCAAATAATTTCCACATAATTCCACTAACAAAGGAATATGTACGGACTTAGCTTGTGATAGTATTTTCAACCATTAGTTCGCCAACTCTGTGATTCGGTTCCGGCAATTCGTCGTTCCATCCAACCCCTGGTCGCCATGTTCTTGTAGAAGAATTTTAGGTCCAATAGTATAGCAGGACAAAAATCCTAGGGGGTCATAAATTGACATCAGAACCTGCAGAGCTTCTCTTTTATTGGGGCGGACCGTCTCACTTAGTTTGCGAATCTGAAAATATATTTAAATTTATCACTCTTCGGATCCCAAAATATATCCAAGACTTTTTCAGTGTCTCCTGAGTCCTTTTTAGGCTGTGTTGGAATTGACTCTCCATTTAATGCGTTTAAGACTTTGGGTGAATTGAAAGACCAGTTTCTGATGTGGAAAACCCCAGCTGAATGTATTTGTTTGACCGCCTTTGAGACTTTAATAGCTTCCTCTTCGTCGTTTAGACTGTCTTTATAATCGTCGACCTAATGAGCTTGGGTGATGGCTTCATAGGCTCTTGGATACTGCATCTTGTAGATATCCGCATTTTTGTCCCTGACGTTATGAGCTATACAAGGGGCGCAATAGATTCCGAACGACATTGCTCTCATTGCGTATCCCTTTGGGCTTTGCGTTCGCTCGTCGATCCACAGGAAACGCTGTACATTGATGTTGCTCCCATTATTCTTATCTGATGAAACATTTCTGCTATATCACCGCAGACCGCTATCTTGCCGACTCTGAATCTGAGTGGATGTAAAAGATCCGGACCAGTAAGAAGTCATTTCAGAGTTTTCAGAGTTAAATGAAGTCATTTAAAGAGGCGCCATGAGATTTAGCTGCTGCATCCCAAACCAGTCGAATCTTACCAGGGTTTGTTGGGATTATGAGCTATGAAAATTGGAAGATACCAAAAATTGTTATGATAGACTTCTTAATTTTTTAACTCGATGGCGTAGCCTTTTTTCAGCAGATTGTTGACTTGCTCCTGAATTTTTACTCGTAGATCTGGTTCTCCCTAAATTTTAGGTGTTTCAGTGCGTTTCTGTAGCCTTCAGGAAGTATGGTATCTTTATGACGCTAAAGCAGTGCGATTTCGTACCGTCCGTCGATTTTTATGCACGTTTCCTGCATGATTTTGAAAGATTTTTCATCATCTTTAGAGCGAAGTGTCAAGTTATACGTTGAAGCTTTCTTTAACGGACTTATCAATTTCAGTCCAGTTGCATTGACAGTGGTAAATAGAAAAAATTTTATTGTGTTTTCCGGCTCCTTGCACATTCATGCATAACATGCACTTGGATGCGATGGGATCATTCCGCCTACCTTCTTTTATTTTCCGGGGAGCGGCTAACTTCCAATTGTCTATTCCAATCAGCAACATTGGTTCAGCATCAGTATATGATACAATCGGTAATCTTTGTAGGTGAGTGTATTTATTAGTTAACTCCTTAATGTCCAGCGTTTCCTTTGGTAATACTAAATGTCTTACTGTATGTATGTTGTTTAACCAATATGTTCTGTTGGTGCCCATGCTAGAGACTTTTGTGTTAAAGGAAACGGATTCGTTCTCCTTTCTTGTCGTTTGATTCGTCCACTGCATGCATATCGGATCCGTAGTACCTTGGATGTTTAACCTTTTGAAGAGTTTTTCGTCTATAAGTATGACCGATGACCCTCCATCTAGAAATCGAAAATATTGTTCTCCACCGGGTGAATTAGTTCGCTGGCCCTGGAGTAAATTGATGGTGTCACTATGGATGCTGCTTCGGTGATTGTATAGAGCCAGTCGCTGACTTGATCAATGCAGCGCTTGAGTCTTTTGGGTGCATAGCGCAGGTCAGTTTCTAATGGCTGGCATGTTTATCTACTAACTCTCTCAACAGCAAGGGGCTGTTTAGGTGGTCATTAAGCTGACAAGCCTCCATGGTAGCATAAATATTTCGTACTGCTAGAGCATAATCTTTGAGAATGTCAAGTCGTTCCATATTGATGAAGTTTTTTTTTGCCTTTTCAATTGATCTGTCTAGTATCTCATCGGGACGTCCGAAGAACGTCTTGACGTCAGGGACCATAACTGAAAGCAGAAGCTTATCTCTTAGTAGTTTGAGTGCCTTTCCTTTGAGGCATTTTTGGAGTTGGGGCATATTTTCGACATTTGAAAACCCATCAAGAGTGGTGCTATTTTCAAATGCACTGAGGAATGCAGGCCAGTCATCCGGATTTCCATTCAATGTCAGAAGATGGTGGGTACTTGTAGGCCCGAGTGATGTGGGAAGTGCGGCTCCACTTTGCTAAGCTAGTATATTTTACTTTTTGTTCGATGTAGCTTTGATCGGCCTGTCGCTTTTCCTCTAGCATTTGTAGCATTAGACCTCTAGCATTTGTAGCATTATTGTTTTGTATCAAAATATGTTCATTGGCACGTTCAGCTTGTAACGAAATCGGCAGTTGCTTGTCCGGTTTTTTCACAGCACCGGTCGAATGTCCGGCTGTCGGAGCGATGTTGGTAGAGTCTAGCGTGTCGGCGTCAGTCAGCGAGGTTGGGTCAGGAGGCGGTTTGTTCTCGTCTCGAACGCAGCCAAAGTGGTACAACGTCATGCAAATATCGCAATGCACCCATATAATGTATTTGCCGGTACTACTCTTTTTGCATGCACTACATTCTGTTTGGTTGTATTCACGGGATATCATAGTTATTACTTCTGTTCTTCTTGCTTCTTGTCTCTGTTGTAGCTATGCCTGTTTTCAGCCATATTAAACAAGAAAGAACTGAGCTGTATTTTGTGTTCACGTTAATGGCGCAGCAAGTGTGATATGTTTTGTAGGTATACTTCGTTTTTTAGCGGTGACTACATGCTTATATTCAACTTCGACGCCTATATGTATGTGGTCCGAAAATGCAGCGGAACATCCGCAGCGGAAATTTAAGATCTCCAGGTCAGATCTTAAATTGTTTTTAATTGTCTGAGGCAACTCTGAGTCTGAAATGGGCTCAGATAGCGCATTTGCGGTGGATTAGATGGAGCCCAGAAAGTCGTTAAAGTCGTCAAAATATTAATTATTTCCCTGCATTCTTCTACGCATGATAGCTCGTATGTCTTGGTCTGATCATTGGTCTTTATATCGGTCCCTAAATTTCCTCTTAGCTCCTATGACATTCGATAGAATGCCTTGGGCTCCTCACGGGATATTATTGAGCTGCGAAGATGAACAGGGTTGTCGACAATTTGAACACATTTCATTTTGTAGTAACCAGGCTGTTATGCATGTTTTATGAAAACGGCGTTGACACGGGGTTTCGACAACTTCTATCTCTGCGTTGGAATCATTGCATATAGAGCATTGCACAAACTCAAAGGCCAATCCTCAGCTATTTTCAGGACTACGCCTGACTGACATTATTTCATTTTCGATACACAACAACAAGGAGATGATAACGATAGAACTTTGATTTAAATTCCTTTATTTTCTATATTTAAATTTCGGAAACCAGAATTTTGTGGTGAACTTGGATATTATCCTTTGCTGTATGGATTTCATTTACTATGTTACAATGGTTTTGTCTGTATTTTCATATATTCATTAAATCTAAAACAACCTGAAGCCATCATTGTGACGAATTAAAGAGTATACTGCTGAAATGTTCCAACAAATATAATTCTCAATTTCTTTTATTCAACTTCCTGAAAAATTACAGAGGGATAAAATTGAAGCCACAATATTTGAAAATGAATTGCTGAATTTTCCAACATCTACAATCTCGAATTTATGAATTTTTATGGTTTGATGAGTATGTTTAAGGTTGGTATCAAGGGTAGAAGGTGTTTTTGCTGAAATATTCCAGCCAATACAGTCTCGATGGCGTATTCCTTAATATATATATAATATATAATATCCCTGGTCTGGTTCTGAGGATTTTCCAAAACAAAGAAATTCTAGAAGAATCAAGAAAGGTTGGTAACATACTATGGCTACGAAAACGGCCTAGCTCAGGGATGAGGCAAGGAGGTCGGTTCCTTTCTAATCAGCATCACCGCCACAAAAAAAAAAAAAATTGATGAGAAAGTTGGGAAGGCTTAAAAAAAGGATACTGTTATTTTAAATGAAATGAATTTCAGACAGGAAACCTTGCTTTTGAAGAACTGAGGTAATGAGGCTTTTTTGCTTGGCCCGGCTTACTGGTTAGACTTAACGTGTTATTGCTTCCTTAACCCATATACAGCGGAATCAGCTCAGGTGCCCATAAAAGTGCATTTTTACCTTATTTCAATATTCTTCATTTCCATAATCAATTTACTCAATTACATTATAAATCATGTCTTCTTTTCTTCCTAACTGTTTACTAAACCTAAAGTCCTCACTCCTTATCGTTCGTAATACTAATATTTGTGGTTTAATTGAACTAACATATTATCTGATAGTTTCGGAATGTAGGCTGCAATATTTATCAAAATAGATTTATTACAGCGGACGCTTGGTGGCGACACGCATTTCCTTGCATGTAGCAGGCGCGTAAATATACTATATAGCACTATATATAGCCGAAGAATTCAAAAATTTCTGTGTGCTTTCAGTCTGAATGAGTGATATACCAAATGTATTGTTTTCATAAGAGGGATTTAACATTACCCAAAAGTAGGAAAAGTTATTTGGAAGAAATTTAAGTATATGTAAAACACTTTTGATTCACTGCATTGGAGATAGTGGGGAGATTGGTGTCTCCAGACAAATTATTTTTATATACACAGATTTTTCTCCAAAATACGCGTCGATTCTAAATTTCTTTCAAATGTAATTACAAAAAAAAATTTCTTTTTTTTTGCCTTATTATATTTTTGAAAATATTGAAAAAATTTTATTATAATCGTTATAAAAATTCGAATACCGATGTTTTAAATTTACAAAACGCATAACTTTACAACAAATGAATATCACATGCTATATTTCTTTAGGACGGTTTTTAAATATCTTTTTCACTTTTTTTAAGATCAAATGTCTAAATCGTTAGGAAAAAGAAATAAACTAAAACAAAAAACAGAAAATGGATCCTAATATTAAATGTAAAGATAGCCTTTGAGATAACGCATCTTTTGATATATCGTTTATATCTAGGATAAGTCGCATACTCAAGGTATAATTCGATAAGTAGAGCAACCCATGGCTGTGAAGCTAATGTGCATATTCATAGCATTACAGAAACATATTCGGTTGTTTAAATATAAAGTTCTTTGTTAAGAACTGGCCACTGGCCGCAACCCCAAACAATTTGGAGCTGTTAAATAATGATTAACGATTAAAAATTTGTAGCATCGACATTTTCTCAATAGTCAAACGGTAACACTCGGAAAACGAGTTGACGATTGCTTGAACCATGTCAGGCGGCGATTAGCTAAGTTATGAAATAAAAAGTATGTGTATTGTTTTTTATGTCATCAAGCATATATGGACTTTTTATGGGGAAGCAAATGTTGGTATTAATTAAGAAACCTCTTGACCATGCAAAATACAGCTGACAAACGTGCTACGCCCAAATCATCTCTTATCAAATAAAAAAACCTCTTGACGAGGTAAAATACCGGTGGCGAACCCGCATGCCGCGTATCTCATATACCAATATATGATATACATATATATATATATACCAATATCTCATATTAATTTTGGTGACGAATAAATGCAATATATGTATAAAAAATTAAACATTAAAGATATTCTTATTCGGCACTTGGAACAATCACAATAAACGATATAAATCACGTGCCGGGTAAGAATATTATTAATTTTAATAATTTTGCTTTCATTAATTAGGGTCAATAGAACCATCCATCCAGGATCGGCCGACCCCTACCGCATTCCTTCCCAATTTTCTCAAAAAACTATCTACGACGGTTTTGGTTGCGGTCAAGTTGGCCATGGTTGCCGCGCCTACACCCACGCCCCATTTGACTGAGCCAAGCCATCCCTAATTTAACAGAGGAGTAGTACTGATCATCAGTGTTGGGAATTGATTACTATACCTAATCTTATGGTCATACCGTTATGGTTACATCTTATGGTATCCGTTACATGAATTTTGTTTACTTTCTCGATGGTTCCATAGTTTCTTCTGAAGTCAAATTGATTTGACCAGGTATTATGGAAAAATATTTTATATAGATAGATATTTTCTTTCACTTCCCCCTGATAACAATTTTGATTTTATTTGTTCGAAACAAAAGTGTGGTTGGCTTAGGTGTATATTCTGGCTAAATTGGTGGCAGGACAAAGTATTTTGAGACAGGATTTGAGTTTCCAATCGGGATGGTCAGTGTCAATGGGAGCGCTTCAAATTGTGTGAGCCATCCACAGGAATTCGTTTTACTTATGCGAAATTTTTTGGATGTACCGCAGCTGTACATTTTTTTCCTGTTGCTGAGGAGCCTGGTCAAGCAATGGGTTGGCTTTATTCAAGCGATGCTTCGAATAAATTTTTTATGCAAGCCAGTTATTTTGGCGACGTCAGCCTCAATAGGCGTTCAGTTTTTTCAGGCCTTTGGCGAGTGGTCTGAAGATAATTCCAAAATCACTATGGGATTTATTAGATTGCTGGATGTGTTTTTGTCATTGCGAAAGCAATAAAGTCTGGAAGCTTTCGTATGTCTGCTGGCCACTATGTGAGGTTTCCAGTGGATAACCAGATATAACCTATTTTTTTCTCACACTTATAATTGCACACTTGCTTGCCTTTGGAAATCACAAAGCGTGATTCCAAGTGCGCATGTTTGGTATTGCAGTTTCCTGCGGCTACTTACCTAGCCGACGATTACCTAGGGAGTTGTAGAAGTCTCTCCAATACTGTAAAACAACTATGGCAGTAGACGGCAGCGGTTAAAAGGTTTGAGGTCAATTGATTGCATTTGAATAGATGTGGCTTGAAAGTAGCTTGTTGCAAAGCTTTGGTCAAGATGGTGCTTAATGCGTTCTCTGATTAGGACTCCGGTTCCGCCGTAGGCTTTGCATTCAAGATTATCTTGTTGAGTTTGGTTTTAACTTGGGTCGATTACCCAAAGTTATGTCTGTTCACTTTTGAAGCTTGGTCACAAAAGAACATTTGGATCGAGCGGGAATTCGGTTATCAGAATGAGGAGTTGGCGCACTTTACCTGACAGATTATTTGGTTCCCAGATAGTTGGTCTTAACAGCATAATATGGACTGTTACCTCTATCTGTTATCGATTATCTAGCTTATCGATTAAAGTTTGTTTATATTCTTTAAATTTTTCTTCTTTTTTTATTTTTCGTATTTTAATTCTAAAAAAAAGGGTAACTGAAAAAGGGTACCTCACCAAAAATCCTTTGCATGGAAGACTCCTAACTCCCTTTGTTGTTTTATTGGAAACTGTGAATGCCGTTTTGGGTCGAGAATGAGGGTCCAAATTGATTTTCTATAAGGCATCTTTCAAATCAATTTTTGAAATGCAGTGAACTGGGGAAAGACAGCTGAACAATTCATATAGATTTGGAATCGGGTATGAGTCTTTTATCGGGGCTTACATAAGGTTAATTTATCTTTCTAACCATTGTAATCTGGCTTGACTATTAATAGAATAGGCGATGACCATGATGATGCAGGGGCGTCTTCAATAACTCTTAATTTAATCATCCTCTCGATTGCAGAAGTTTTACACGTGCCGGTAATAACAAACAAAAATTCCAAAGCTTTCCTAGAAGTCTATTCCACAAATAAAATCGAGTGTAAACGAACGTACTATTATGAACTCCATATCTGCCTGAATGTTGTTGCAGCTATTCGGAATTTTGATCATGCCGTGGCCGTAAGCCTTCGCGTT
Source organism: Drosophila atripex (assembly GCA_035045925.1). Taxonomy (NCBI): domain Eukaryota; kingdom Metazoa; phylum Arthropoda; class Insecta; order Diptera; family Drosophilidae; genus Drosophila; species Drosophila atripex. The sequence goes on from JAWNOP010000038.1 coordinate 279,201, forward strand.
TACATATGTTCCTGAAACAATACTTTAAGCTAGAGAACTTCCAGCTACGCTCTTATTCGCACCACTATCATCGCAGCCCAGGATGTGTTAAAGTCAAAACAAGTGTTTATAGCACGCTCTTAGGATTAATTTAAATGTTTAATTAATCAAAATTTTACGAGCTTTAAAAAATCTTGTTCGCCGCGTTCGGCTTCGCTTTCACTGGCGATTAGAGATGATATTTTCGAATTCGGGTTTGTTCTGCTCCCTTACAACTCGTTCGTTATTTTACCATATGTTGTGTTGACGCTAACATTCTCCCCCCATAAACGCCTTATCCATTCTTCACGTCCAACAGTACTATTTTGGTTGCTGGCCGCACCATAGTTCCATAGTGGGTCTTCACTATAGCCGAGCTTACTTGTCCATCCTTGGCTGTGGCTACGGCGGTTATACGTCCTTTCGGCCAAAGGTTCCTGGGAAGGCTCTCATCCGCGAGTATAACAACATCTCCGATTGTTAATGGTTGACGCTTTGGGAACCCTTTTCAGCGACGAGTAATTATGGGAATATACTTCTTGACCCATCGTTTCCAAAAAAGATCTGTTACCTCATTGGGCTGGTGCATCCTAGTCCTTGGTGACGATTGGCTTGTACCCGTCTGCAGATCCTAACAATAAATGATTTGGAGTGAGGGCATCATCATCTTTTGCGTTTAAAGATACGAATGTTAGAGGACGGGAGTTGATAACGTACTAAGCGTTCATCAAGATGTTTCTTAGGCTTTCGTCGCTAAAACTGTAATTAGGAGAGATGCTTTTCAATACAGTTTTGATTCATCGTGTTAAGCGCTCCCAAGCTCCCCCCATGTGTGGAGCGCCTGGAGGATTGAAATTCAATTTAATCTCATCGTATTTGATTGTTAGGTTATTGAAGTCCACATTCTTCAGCTCTTCCTTAACAACTTTCCCAGTTGCCTTGAAATTAGTTCCATTATCCGAATATATTTCTCTTGGTGTTCCTCGTCGGGCCATAAAGTTTGAGAGGCATATTACACATGAATTTGTATCGAGGCTATACGCTCTCTCTATATGTACGGCTCGTATAGTAAGGCATGTGAATAAGTCCCACGTCCCACCTTTTTTCCTTGTGTCGGCCTACGTTGACCGCAATGGGACCAAAGAATTCCACTCCAGTATAAGTGAATGGTCTTTGAAAGCTGGCAATCCTGGCTGCAGGCAATGGGGCCATTTGCGGCACTATTGGAGCTGCTGCATCGTTTTTACATTTCTGGAACCCTTTTCGAACGGACTTGTATACCACGTGTAACTGGGGTATAAAGAACTGACTCCAGATTATGTTTCTAGTTTCCTCATGCAGCAAATGGGGGTTGCTCTTATGAAAGTGCTTGACGAGGAGATGTGTAAGATGTCGGGTTTATAGCCTTCCTTGGGTGCGGATTATCCGAATGGTGAGTAATGTCGTGGAATATGTACGGACTTAGCTTGTGATAGTATTTTCAACCATTAGTTCGCCAACTCTGTGATTCGGTTCCGGCAATTCGTCGTTCCATCCAACCCCTGGTCGCCATGTTCTTGTAGAAGAATTTTAGGTCCAATAGTATAGCAGGACAAAAATCCTAGGGGGTCATAAATTGACATCAGAACCTGCAGAGCTTCTCTTTTATTGGGGCGGACCGTCTCACTTAGTTTGCGAATCTGAAAATATATTTAAATTTATCACTCTTCGGATCCCAAAATATATCCAAGACTTTTTCAGTGTCTCCTGAGTCCTTTTTAGGCTGTGTTGGAATTGACTCTCCATTTAATGCGTTTAAGACTTTGGGTGAATTGAAAGACCAGTTTCTGATGTGGAAAACCCCAGCTGAATGTATTTGTTTGACCGCCTTTGAGACTTTAATAGCTTCCTCTTCGTCGTTTAGACTGTCTTTATAATCGTCGACCTAATGAGCTTGGGTGATGGCTTCATAGGCTCTTGGATACTGCATCTTGTAGATATCCGCATTTTTGTCCCTGACGTTATGAGCTATACAAGGGGCGCAATAGATTCCGAACGACATTGCTCTCATTGCGTATCCCTTTGGGCTTTGCGTTCGCTCGTCGATCCACAGGAAACGCTGTACATTGATGTTGCTCCCTTTATTCTTATCTGATGAAACATTTCTGCTATATCACCGCAGACCGCTATCTTGCCGACTCTGAATCTGAGTGGATGTAAAAGATCCGGACCAGTAAGAAGTCATTTCAGAGTTTTCAGAGTTAAATGAAGTCATTTAAAGAGGCGCCATGAGATTTAGCTGCTGCATCCCAAACCAATCGAATCTTACCAGGGTTTGTTGGGATTATGAGCTATGAAAATTGGAAGATACCAAAAATTGTTATGATAGACTTCTTAATTTTTTAACTCGATGGCGTAGCCTTTTTTCAGCAGATTGTTGACTTGCTCCTGAATTTTTACTCGTAGATCTGGTTCTCCCTAAATTTTAGGTGTTTCAGTGCGTTTCTGTAGCCTTCAGGAAGTATGGTATCTTTATGACGCTAAAGCAGTGCGATTTCGTACCGTCCGTCGATTTTTATGCACGTTTCCTGCATGATTTTGAAAGCTTTTTCATCATCTTTAGAGCGAAGTGTCAAGTTATACGTTGAAGCTTTCTTTAACGGACTTATCAATTTCAGTCCAGTTGCATTGACAGTGGTAAATAGAAAAAATTTTATTGTGTTTTCCGGCTCCTTGCACATTCATGCATAACATGCACTTGGATGCGATGGGATCATTCCGCCTACCTTCTTTTATTTTCCGGGGAGCGGCTAACTTCCAATTGTCTATTCCAATCAGCAACATTGGTTCAGCATCAGTATATGATACAATCGGTAATCTTTGTAGGTGAGTGTATTTATTAGTTAACTCCTTAATGTCCAGCGTTTCCTTTGGTAATACTAAATGTCTTATTGTATGTATGTTGTTTAACCAATATGTTCTGTTGGTGCCCATGCTAGAGACTTTTGTGTTAAAGGAAACGGATTCGTTCTCCTTTCTTGTCGTTTGATTCGTCCACTGCATGCATATCGGATCCGTAGTACCTTGGATGTTTAACCTTTTGAAGAGTTTTTCGTCTATAAGTATGACCGATGACCCTCCATCTAGAAATCGAAAATATTGTTCTCCACCGGGTGAATTAGTTCGGTGCGAAGAGACGTTAGAGATGTGAGGATTCGCATGGCCTTTGTGCAGCAGACGACAGCCCACACAACTTAGTTGAAAAGCACCTGCGACCATGGAACTTCAAGCATTTGAAGCAAAGCTTGTATTCACTAACCATTTCCTGCTTCTTTTAGTAAAGAGCTTTTGGAATGCCTCGCATTCAGTGATAGGATAGAGTGTACTGTTTCAGGCGTTGCAATGGGTGGCTTCTCTTTGCGAAGCGTTGTACATTGGTGGATTGTACTCCGAGTTATCTTGGGCATTCATGCTATACTGGACGTGGGTGTGTACGTCGCTGGCCCTGGAGTAAATTGATGGTGTCACTATGGATGCTGCTTCGGTGATTGTATAGAGCCAGTCGCTGACTTGATCAATGCAGCGCTTGAGTCTTTTGGGTGCATAGCGCAGGTCAGTTTCTAATGGCTGGCATGTTTATCTACTAACTCTCTCAACAGCAAGGGGCATGTTTAGGTGGTCATAAAGCTGACAAGCCTCCATGGTAGCATAAATATTTCGTACTGCTAGAGCATAATCTTTGAGAATGTCAAGTCGTTCCATATTGATGAAGTTTTTTTTTGCCTTTTCAATTGATCTGTCTAGTATCTCATCGGGACGTCCGAAGAACGTCTTGACGTCAGGGACCATAACTGAAAGCAGAAGCTTATCTCTTAGTAGTTTGAGTGCCTTTCCTTTGAGGCATTTTTGGAGTTGGGGCATATTTTCGACATTTGAAAACCCATCAAGAGTGGTGCTATTTTCAAATGCACTGAGGAATGCAGGCCAGTCATCCGGATTTCCATTCAATGTCAGAAGATGGTGGGTACTTGTAGGCCCGAGTGATGTGGGAAGTGCGGCTCCACTTTGCTAAGCTAGTATATTTTACTTTTGTTCGATGTAGCTTTGATCGGCCTGTCGCTTTTCCTCTAGCATTTGTAGCATTAGACCTCTAGCATTTGTAGCATTATTGTTTTGTATCAAAATATGTTCATTGGCACGTTCAGCTTGTAACGAAATCGGCAGTTGCTTGTCCGGTTTTTTCACAGCACCGGTCGAATGTCCGGCTGTCGGAGCGATGTTGGAAGAGTCTAGCGTGTCGGCGTCAGTCAGCGAGGTTGGGTCAGGAGGCGGTTTGTTCTCGTCTCGAACGCAGCCAAAGTGGTACAACGTCATGCAAATATCGCAATGCACCCATATAATGTATTTGCCGGTACTACTCTTTTTGCATGCACTACATTCTGTTTGGTTGTATTCACGGGATATCATAGTTATTACTTCTGTTCTTCTTGCTTCTTGTCTCTGTTGTAGCTATGCCTGTTTTCAGCCATATTAAACAAGAAAGAACTGAGCTGTATTTTGTGTTCACGTTAATGGCGCAGCAAGTGTGATATGTTTTGTAGGTATACTTCGTTTTTTAGCGGTGACTACATGCTTATATTCAACTTCGACGCCTATATGTATGTGGTCCGAAAATGCAGCGGAACATCCGCAGCGGAAATTTAAGATCTCCAGGTCAAATCTTAAATTGTTTTTAATTGTCTGAGGCAACTCTGAGTCTGAAATGGGCTCAGATAGCGCATTTGCGGTGGATTAGATGGAGCCCAGAAAGTCGTCAAAATATAAATTATTTCCCTGCATTCTTCTACGCATGATAGCTCGTATGTCTTGGTCTGATCATTGGTCTTTATATCGGTCCCTAAATTTCCTCTTAGCTCCTATGACATTCGATAGAATGCCTTGGGCTCCTCACGGGATATTATTGAGCTGCGAAGATGAACAGGGTTGTCGACAATTTGAACACATTTCATTTTGTAGTAACCAGGCTGTTATGCATGTTTTATGAAAACGGCGTTGACACGGGGTTTCGACAACTTCTATCTCTGCGTTGGAATCATTGCATATAGAGCATTGCACAAACTCAAAGGCCAATCCTCAGCTATTTTCAGGACTACGCCTGACTGACATTATTTCATTTTCGATACACAACAACAAGAAGATGATAACGATAGAAGTTTGATTTAAATTCCTTTATTTTCTATATTTAAATTTCGGAAACCAGAATTTTGTGGTGAACTTGTATATTATCCTTTGCTGTATGGATTTCATTTACTATGTTACAATGGTTTTGTCTGTATTTTCATATATTCATTAAATCTAAAACAACCTGAAGCCATCATTGTGACGAATTAAAGAGTATACTGCTGAAATGTTCCAACAAATATAATTCTCAATTTCTTTTATTCAACTTCCTGAAAAAATACAGAGGGATAAAATTGAAGCCACAATATTTGAAAATGAATTGCTGAATTTTCCAACATCTACAATCTCGAATTTATGAATTTTTATGGTTTGATGAGTATGTTTAAGGTTGGTATCAAGGGTAGAAGGAGTTATTGCTGAAATATTCCAGCCAATACAGTCTCGATGCCGTATTCCTTAATATATATAAAAAGGTTATTTGCAGTAAAACAGATTCCTTAATCCTTTAACTTATTCCCTGGTCTGGTTCCGAGGATTTTCCAAAACAAAGAAATTCTAGAAGAATGAAGAAAGGTTTTCAGAATCTAACGAAACTAGTATAGGAGAATGTCTGTTTTAATGGTTAGAAAATGGTTAGTTTTTCTTGTATTTGGTGTTTTGCTGGTTGCTTTGCTAGTTACACGTTGGAAGTGGATACCGATTGGTAACATACTATGGCTACGGAAACGGCCTAGCTCAGGGAAGAGGCAAGGAGGTCGGTTACTTTAAATTTCAGACAGGAAGCCTTGCTTTTGAAGAACTAAGGTAATGAGGTTCAAATGAACATCACATGCTATATTTCGTTAGAAAGTTTTTAAAATATCTTTTTCACTTTTTTTAAGATCAAGTGTCTAAATCTTAAGAAAAAAAAAATAAACTTAAACAAAAATAAAAAACATGTAAATTTTTTTTTTCAAAATTGGCTTAACGTTCATATAACGCATCTTTTGATATATCGTTTATATGTAGGATGAGTCGCATACTTATGGTATAATTCGATAAGTAGAGGAACCCATGGTACTGGCTGTGAAGCTAAGGTGCATATTCATAGCATTACAGAAACATATTCGGTTGCCGGTGTGCTTTTTGTAGTTTGCAATCGTAAAAAAGCAAACAATAAATAGAAATTATGCATTCAATTTTAAATAAAAATTTAAATTCAAAGTTCTTTGTTAAGAACTGCCCACTGGCCGCGACCGCAAACAGCTGAGGTGCGCTGCCTGGTGGCGACCGCACTCCGCAATAATGATTATCGATTACAAATTGGTAGCAATCGACATCTTTTCCCCAACGTCCAACGGTAACACTCGGAAAAAAGTTGATTTTATTTGAAAAGGAAAACGAAAAATTTTTTTCCATGTGAAAAAATTTATATATCTGGTTGGCAAAAATCCCCTTCCTGAACCAACCACAAGGATGCCGACTGGAATTGACGCAACAGTGTCTGTACCATGGCAGGCGATTGGCTAAGATAAGAAATAACAAGAAAGGAAAGCTAACTTCGGGCGGAGCCAGAGTTTTCGCATATATATTTTAACGACTCTTCTCAGAAGCCTCCACTTTACAGCTTAGATGTAGGAGCGGGCCATTAAGGAACAGTGATGTGTACACATTTAGTAATAATAGAAAGTGGTGGTGTTTTTTTAATTCGGGACACTGTGGGCGTTAAAGATCTCAATCCAATAGCCGTCCGGATCCTTGATGAAGGCCAATCCCTTCATGCGGCCGTCGTCGGGCTTCTTGATAAAATCAACTCCAAGTTCCCGGAAGCGTTGGCAGGCAGCGTATACATCCGGAACCATGAGTCCAATGTGCCCAAAGCCCCGTGGATCGCTGTTTCCGGTGTGATAGCTTTGGTCTGGATCGCTCTCAGTGCCCCAATTGTGGGTCAGTTCAATGGTGGCCTTGCGACTCATAGCCCAGCTCCGTCGCTCCTTGGGATCCTTGGGTACATCAGCGGGATTCTCGTATCCCATGAAGTACAGCGAGAACTTTGCCTCTGGGAAGTCCAGTTTCACCAACAGTGTCATGCCAAGGACTCCAGTGTAGAAGGGCAAGGACCGGCGTGGGTCCTTGATGCGGTACATAGTTTGTTGGCACAAAAAGTCCTTGGTGTATGCCTCTGGCTTTTTGCACAGCTCGTCGGCTTCGGCATTGCTGAGACCCGTAACGTCGCCCATATCAAGGGTTTTTTCCTATTTATGAAACACCTGTTGAAATAAGCTGAATTCCGGCGAGGTAAATTATGGTATGTCCAGTAGTGTTGGACAAGATCTAGTTGAGTGGCAGTCCGCTAAGTCTTACGCATCTTATATTATGAGATATATATCGGAATATTATTATTGGGTATTTTAAAAAAATTATAAAAAGTTTATTATGCAGTGCGATTTTAAAAAGAAAGATGTCCATTAAGTCAGCGATTAGTAATTAGCGATAAGTAATTACTGATTTTTGTTCATATTTTAATATTTCTATGATATCATCGTTGCCTAAAATTTTGGTATTAAAAATGTCAATTTTTGCTAGTGTGTGTGATTGTGTCAATAAAATTTTACAGATCAAATGTTAATAATCGTAAGCGATTTTTTGCAGTGGTAAATCTTGATCAATAAATACATTTTTAAAATCATTAGAAAGGAATTATTTCTTTAAACCGTCTGGAATTGATAATAGATTGTTTATTTTTATTCAATGAATTCATTGATTTTATTCTGAACTTTAATAAAATCATCATGATCCGGAGTTCCAGCTAACCATTTCCACATAGTGCTTTTTGATCTAGTTGATATTAATTGTGAAATTAAATCGAGTACTCCTATGTCATATTTAATCTACCATTGTGACCTTTTATTAGTATCCCTTTCTCTATTATCTAATGGTAGATGGTAAATGGTAGATTTTTGAATTTGAGTTGGTATACATAAATTGCGAAAATGATATGTTCTTAAAACAATGATTGTTAACGAATTTATACGGCCTACAGAATTTAATTTGATACAATTTAAATAATTGAAATGGTAAAATTTTATGAATTTATTCTCTTAGGTGTACCGCGGAAACTGTGGTTGATGGAACCTATCTATGTATGTTTGTTCTAGACTCTGGTTCAGTAGCATCACAGCAGACGGCAGTCCGCTTGGTGACGACACGCATCTTCTATTATTAGATATATATCGGATCGTATATAGTCGGCCGATCCCCATAAAATTTGGCAGATCAGATTAGTTTGGTGAAAGTGAAATCCGTAGAAAGTCTATCTTCAAAAACAACCAAGTTATGGCATTCCCGATCAATCAGTTATATAGGAGCTATAGGACATAGTCGGCCGATCCTTATGGAATTTGGCTTATCGATTTATTTTACCAAAAGTAGAATCCATATTATTTCGCATCCTTTTAACTTAAAAAACAACGAACTTATGGAATTTCCGATCAATCAGTTATATGGTCGGTATAGGATATAGTCGACCGATCCCGGCCGGAACTTATATACTGCCTGTGTGCAAAGTTTGAAGCCGGTAGCTTAAAACTGAGAGACTAGTTTGCGTAGAAAAAGACAGACACACAGATGGACATGCTTATATAGACTCAGGAGGTGATCCTGATCAAGAATATATATACTTTATAGGGTCGGAGATGTCTCCTTCACTGCATTGCACACTTTTGACCAAAATTATAATACCCTCTGCAATATCAAGAATAAATCTGGAAGATTCGATACTTAGCTTTGGTGAATTAAATTGAACAATGGGAACCGGAGGCACAGCACCAAAATTCTTTTGAGAAAGTGGAAATGTCTTCTGCAAAAGTTTACTGCACAGCCGGTTGCTTAACAGTGGAATTAATAAATCGATTAATATATGTTAAATTGTAAGAAGTTAGCAGGAAAAAAGAAGGTTTTTAAGGAAGATTAGCCACAGATGCTAATACTGTGGAGGATTAAAAAATAATAATTGGCGCAACTATAAAATTCTATAAAACACTTGAAGTGGTAAAATCTTCACCAACTTCACCGGGGAACTAACACAATATGTAGGTTAGAGGGAAGTTGCAGAAACTGTAATGAGTCTTTACAAAATTCAAAGGGAACAATATTTTACGAAATAAAATTATGGGAGCTCTTACCATAATGCTCGTACCAATCATAGCACCGTTTTAAACTTTCAAGCAATTTTTTCTAGATTGAACTTTATATATAGCGATAAACGAAAAAAACATATACTCGAGACACAACTAAATACCCTCAGGAAGGGCACAGTTATCCCCAGACACGAATGAAAGTTACTGAATACTATAACGAAGTCACTAAAAAAAGACTCTACTAGTAAACAAAACCTTAATGGCATACGGTAACGACAGCGTAATTACCAAGAAAACAAACAAATCAATAAGGGGCAGTGCTCTACGAATATTTATATCCTAAATGTATTTATTTAAAAAACTCGTTTCTAATTACTGGCACCGGACTTGCCCATTGCTTTGACAAAGGTCCAAGAATTAGAATCAAACAATTTTAGTGCTCAATCGGCAAACAGGTTGAATGGATTTCAAAATGAAAATAAATATCAGGGAAACAACTTACTGGATGTTGATCCATTGATTCAACTTCAGAATAAGCCTAATAACATTTAATAATAACAAGAAAATCTCATTGCTCAAGAAGAACTACATGTTCGACCGAACTATAATAAAAAATGTACCCTGACCACCGACGCTTCAAACCTCGCAATGGGTGCAGTATTATCTATAGAAGGTAAACCTTTATTTTAAAAATCTTGCCCAAACGGCAAAATAATTTCTTGCGAAAGGCCCTAGAGAGAATCTTACTCTCATTCTTACGCTCATATTCTCATTGAAAATTTTTGGTTATTCAGTCGCTGAGAGTTGCTTCATCAAGATGGTTCATCCGCGGTTAAATTCATATTAATATGTATGCGTGCTCACATATTCACATACACGGTTTCATGTGGGTGTGAGATTATAATAGTTTCTTCCACAATACTAGAAGGAATTATTGGACCACAAATATCTGAATGAATTATAAATAAAAAACTACCTTTATATTTTTTAATCTTGTTCTTTTCAAATGGAAGTCTACCTTGCTTACCAGTTATACAAGTTTCGCATAATTCATTATTCAACTTAATATCTTTAACAAGTTCTACATCGTCAAACATATTATTTCGCACAATTTCCAAAAACTTTCCCTTGCTAATCTTTCATTCCACAAACCATAGTTTTGATTTCCTTTTGGGTAAGTTATATATGCTTTATGGTTTATTTTTAAATTAACCATCGATATATTATTTTCACACGTACCTTCAAGAAATTCTTGTCCATTCATCGAAACTTGCACTCTCTTTGAATTAAATTCAATTTTCAAGCCTGCAGCTTGCATCTTCGAGACGGACAGTAAATTTTGTGAAACATCTTTGCAGAACAGAACATTTTCCAGTCTAATGTTCGTATTGGGATTGCTGTAAAGTTGGATCGTTCCCTTTGCAGAAGCATACATATATGTATGCACCTTGCTTTGATAATGAAATCTCGATTGGCGTATCCAGGTTAAAATAAGTTGAGAACAGATTTATGTTGTTACTTTATCCACCTCCTCGATTTTTGCTCCCGATGCTACAAAGAGCATCAAAGCGCATGCGAAGCTGGGATAATCAAAGAAGATGGAACTGCTGATAACGGGCAATTAGTGGACCACTGCGGCTAATTACACTGATAGAACTAAATAGTGATAATTAAAATAATTGATGATGGCACAAGTCCCAAAAAATCGTTTATATGACCATTGCAACCCTCACCCGAACGCTAAATATGACACAATCAACGCAATACAAAAGGATAAGTAGGAGTCACTAGCAATAGTACATTTAAACTCGCATATCTTAGCTGTACAAGTGTGGCTCATGGTTAGTAGATATAGTCACACTGTATAGAGCAACTACAAAGAGCGTATGAAAGCAGAATCAAGCTTGATACAGCGGCACAAAGAGTTCGAATCTTAGAAGAATGTAACGGGCGATGAAGAGAGGTGGTCGCAAAAGCAGCTGAACGTTTAAAGTCCGTAACTACACTGTAGAACGCGATGCTACTGAGCAATGTAGCTTAAATCAAATCGATCAAAAATTTAATATCACGGTATCAAGTAAGAGAGTGCGAAAGTGAATACACAGAAAATAAGGATAAACAGGATCAATTGAAAAACACGTCCAGCACCGTCAAAAGTTCGGATAAATATTCATGCCAATCAACTAGCCACTTCTCTATTTCGTTAATGTGAAGGGTAAAATTTTAAGTGGCTATGTTAAGGAATTTTGTGTGAAATTATATTTTTGTGACGTCGGCAAAGGATTTTAGTGCCTGCCTTGGCTTACGAGGCGATTTGACGGACATAAAAATCTATTTAAAGTTTGATAGAGGAATATTAAAATCAAATGAAACATTAAAAAGTTTTTAAGTAAACATTAAAAAGTCTGGCTGCACTATAGCATTTTTCAGATACTAAGTGGCTCGGTCATGCTTCACCGTGCATAATGCGAAATTTTATTTGTCGGAATGTTAATTTTGTTAAAAATAAGCGTAAAAGTATTTCTTTTAATCTATGCTTTTATTTAGAAAAAAAATTGTTCACCTCATCAAATCCGTTTAACGCATATAATATTGAATAAAACAATATACGGAATTTTTCTAAATACCTCCGCATAAATAAAGTAAATCTGATGCTGCCATCTATAGATGCATCTTTAAATTGTCAAAATTTCTAAAAGTATTAAAAAAGACCAGTATTAAAGACCTAATGACCCTGCTTCTATAGACGGGCCCAGAAATGCCCGAAATTGGGCCACAAACCGAAATCTGTATTATCAGAAGAAAGAATGACCGACTGACCAAAGCAACCAAAACCAGCGAGCTCAGCAGAAACCTAATACCATGCAATCTGAGTCAGCAGACCCAGAACAAGTACATAGCAAGTACGTACTTTCTTTACCTTTGAACTTATTAGCTAGCCATAGTTAAGCCACATCATATGTAATTATCTGATATTGCGAGTAAAAAACGAATAAAGAATCGCCTACGAGTGTTGCTCCCGTGCAACGGACCGTGGTAGGATCCATCGATACGTGAATCGCTCCTAAGTATTGCTTCCATGGAACGGACCAGTAGGAACCATCTACACGTAATTGCCGCTGAGTGATGCTCCCATGGAACGGAACGCCAGCAAGACCCACCAATACGTACGCCTCCAAGTGTCGCTCCCGTGAAACGGATCGCCGGTAGGAACCGCCGTAACCTCCGTGTGTTGCTCTAAACTCAACAAATCCGGAGCAACCTTGTACCTCAACCTCACTATCACAGCTGAGGCCGTCAACAACCTCTGCTCCCCGTTCCCGCACATTCACCTCATCCAGCACAAACCAGCTACTTAAGTCAGACTTTCTATAGGTTTGTACGACTCCGGGAGCTACCGTTACTCCCGCAAGTTCTAATTCGACTATAGTGGCCGCAAAAACGCTCTAAGGATGAACAAATTATATGAATCATAATCGTCAGTTTTAATCCGATACTCAAATAAACGAAATGTAAAAAGAATTAATTTCTTAGATGCGAATTTGTTAGGGTATATATAAATTAAGAAGTCTTGGTGTATATTATTATCAATAAATTTTATTTATTCGGTCTGCTGTCTAGCGTGCCCGATTAATTATGTAATAATGCTCCACGTGGCTTGTGTGAGTTGAGAGTGAGTTTATTATAAACTTGCGCGGTGATGACCGGCGCGTAAGATCTCCAAATATCGACTGACAAAAATGTTTTTATCTCTAATGCTAGATCTATAGACGAAAACAAAGTACCGAAATGTTCTTATCTCTAAAACCTTACTACTACCCAAGTCCATTGCGGTCGGGTCTTACGACTATATGGCCAAATAAGAATTTGTATTCTATTTAATTTTGCCAGCCGGGTGATTGTGTTAACTCCTTCCTTTCTAAGTAGGAGGCTGTCCGCAGACTTCTTAAAATTGACCGTGACGACTTGAACGGTGATCTATTTGGAAACTTTTTCTTGGATAGCATTGGTGACGTATTGCGATCCGTGGGTATCGGTTTCATCCCTGATTTCCGTAGTTGTAGGTGGGAGGCGAGGTCCTGGAGATGGTCGTATCGAAGTCAACACCGCTGGAATGTAGTTTTTGTAAGCATCTTGCATTAAGCAGCTGATAGCAGAAATTATTCATTGCGGCGCTGCAGCACTTAAACGCAAGAACCTTATTGAGGCATTGTAATGTCTGTGACAATTTTTAAGTTTATAGATTGAAGATACTTCTTAAATGCTACATATTAGATATTTTAGGCTTTAAATACTAGTAAATTCAAAAGTTATAACTTCGAAAATATAAAAGCGATTTATATTAAATTTGTTTTAGTGTTATTCGTAGAACGCTAATTGATTGAATAAATTTGTTAAAATAATCTCTTGTTGCATATATTTTAAATTTGTGAATCATTTGTGTGTAGCATTTCATCAACTACCTTTAAATTATGCTAAAGAGGATGGCGCGAAAAAATGATACCAAAGATTATTTAAGTTTACACAATCAACGCAATACAAAAGGATAAGTAGGAGTCACTAGCAATAGTACATTTAAACTCGCATATCTTAGCTGTACAAGTGTGGCTCATGGTTAGTAGATATAGTCACACTGTATAGAGCAACTACAAAGAGCGTATGAAAGCAGAATCAAGCTTGATACAGCGGCACAAAGAGTTCGAATCTTAGAAGAATGTAACGGGCGATGAAGAGAGGTGGTCGCAAAAGCAGCTGAACGTTTAAAGTCCGTAACTACACTGTAGAACGCGATGCTACTGAGCAATGTAGCTTAAATCAAATCGATCAAAAATTTAATATCACGGTATCAAGTAAGAGAGTGCGAAAGTGAATACACAGAAAATAAGGATAAACAGGATCAATTGAAAAACACGTCCAGCACAGTCAAAAGTTCGGATAAATATTCATGCCAATCAACTAGCCACTTCTCTATTTCGTTAATGTGAAGGGTAAAATTTTAAGTGGCTATGTTAAGGAATTTTGTGTGAAATTATATTTTTGTGACGTCGGCAAAGGTTGATAATTTAGTGTCTGGATTTTAGTGCCTGCCTTGGCTTACGAGGCGATTTGACGGACATAAAAATCTATTTAAAGTTTGATAGAGGAATATTAAAATCAAATGAAACATTAAAAAGTTTTTAAGTAAACATTAAAAAGTCTGGCTGCACTATAGCATTTTTCAGATACTAAGTGGCTCGGTCATGCTTCACCGTGCATAATGCGAAATTTTATTTGTCGGAATGTTAATTTTGTTAAAAATAAGCGTAAAAGTATTTCTTTTAATCTATGCTTTTATTTAGAAAAAAAATTGTTCACCTCATCAAATCCGTTTAACGCATATAATATTGAATAAAACAATATACGGAATTTTTCTAAATACCTCCGCATAAATAAAGTAAATCTGATGCTGCCATCTATAGATGCATCTTTAAATTGTCAAAATTTCTAAAAGTATTAAAAAAGACCAGTATTAAAGACCTAATGACCCTGCTTCTATAGACGGGCCCAGAAATGCCCGAAATTGGGCCACAAACCGAAATCTGTATTATCAGAAGAAAGAATGACCGACTGACCAAAGCAACCAAAACCAGCGAGCTCAGCAGAAACCTAATACCATGCAATCTGAGTCAGCAGACCCAGAACAAGTACATAGCAAGTACGTACTTTCTTTACCTTTGAACGTATTAGCTAGCCATAGTTAAGCCACATCATATGTAATTATCTGATATTGCGAGTAAAAAACGAATAAAGAATCGCCTACGAGTGTTGCTCCCGTGCAACGGACCGTGGTAGGATCCATCGATACGTGAATCGCTCCTAAGTATTGCTTTCATGGAACGGACCAGTAGGAACCATCTACACGTAATTGCCGCTGAGTGATGCTCCCATGGAACGGAACGCCAGCAAGACCCACCAATACGTACGCCTCCAAGTGTCGCTCCCGTGAAACGGATCGCCGGTAGGAACCGCCGTAACCTCCGTGTGTTGCTCTAAACCCAACAAATCCGGAGCAACCTTGTACCTCAACCTCACTATCACAGCTGAGGCCGTCAACAATCTCTGCTCCCCGTTCCCGCACATTCACCTCATCCAGCACAAACCAGCTACTTAAGTCAGACTTTCTATAGGTTTCTACGACTCCGGGAGCTACCGTTACTCCCGCAAGTTCTGATTCGACTATAGTGGCCGCAAAAACGCTCTAAGGATGAACAAATTATATGAATCATAATCGTCAGTTTTAATCCGATACTCAAATAAACGAAATGTAAAAAGAATTAATTTCTTAGATGCGAATTTGTTAGGGTATATATAAATTAAGAAGTCTTGGTGTATATTATTATCAATAAATTTTATTTATTCGGTCTGCTGTCTAGCGTGCCCGATTAATTATGTAATAATGCTCCACGTGGCTTGTGTGAGTTGAGAGTGAGTTTATTATAAACTTGCGCGGTGATGACCGGCGCGTAAGATCTCCAAATATCGACTGACAAAAATGTTTTTATCTCTAATGCTAGATCTATAGACGAAAACAAAGTACCGAAATGTTCTTATCTCTAAAACCTTACTACTACCCAAGTCCATTGCGGTCGGGTCTTACGACTATATGGCCAAATAAGAATTTGTATTCTATTTAATTTTGCCAGCCGGGTGATTGTGTTAACTCCTTCCTTTCTAAGTAGGAGGCTGTCCGCAGACTTCTTAAAATTGACCGTGACGACTTGAACGGTGATCTATTTGGAAACTTTTTCTTGGATAGCATTGGTGACGTATTGCGATCCGTGGGTATCGGTTTCATCCCTGATTTCCGTAGTTGTAGGTGGGAGGCGAGGTCCTGGAGATGGTCGTATCGAAGTCAACACCGCTGGAATGTAGTTTTTGTAAGCATCTTGCATTAAGCAGCTGATAGCAGAAATTATTCATTGCGGCGCTGCAGCACTTAAACGCAAGAACCTTATTGAGGCATTGTAATGTCTGTGACAATTTTTAAGTTTATAGATTGAAGATACTTCTTAAATGCTACATATTAGATATTTTAGGCTTTAAATACTAGTAAATTCAAAAGTTATAACTTCGAAAATATAAAAGCGATTTATATTAAATTTGTTTTAGTGTTATTCGTAGAACGCTAATTGATTGAATAAATTTGTTAAAATAATCTCTTGTTGCATATATTTTAAATTTGTGAATCATTTGTGTGTAGCATTTCATCAACTACCTTTAAATTATGCTAAAGAGGATGGCGCGAAAAAATGATACCAAAGATTATTTAAGTTTACACAATCAACGCAATACAAAAGGATAAGTAGGAGTCACTAGCAATAGTACATTTAAACTCGCATATCTTAGCTGTACAAGTGTGGCTCATGGTTAGTAGATATAGTCACACTGTATAGAGCAACTACAAAGAGCGTATGAAAGCAGAATCAAGCTTGATACAGCGGCACAAAGAGTTCGAATCTTAGAAGAATGTAACGGGCGATGAAGAGAGGTGGTCGCAAAAGCAGCTGAACGTTTAAAGTCCGTAACTACACTGTAGAACGCGATGCTACTGAGCAATGTAGCTTAAATCAAATCGATCAAAAATTTAATATCACGGTATCAAGTAAGAGAGTGCGAAAGTGAATACACAGAAAATAAGGATAAACAGGATCAATTGAAAAACACGTCCAGCACCGTCAAAAGTTCGGATAAATATTCATGCCAATCAACTAGCCACTTCTCTATTTCGTTAATGTGAAGGGTAAAATTTTAAGTGGCTATGTTAAGGAATTTTGTGTGAAATTATATTTTTGTGACGTCGGCAAAGGTTGATAATTTAGTGTCTGGATTTTAGTGCCTGCCTTGGCTTACGAGGCGATTTGACGGACATAAAAATCTATTTAAAGTTTGATAGAGGAATATTAAAATCAAATGAAACATTAAAAAGTTTTTAAGTAAACATTAAAAAGTCTGGCTGCACTATAGCATTTTTCAGATACTAAGTGGCTCGGTCATGCTTCACCGTGCATAATGCGAAATTTTATTTGTCGGAATGTTAATTTTGTTAAAAATAAGCGTAAAAGTATTTCTTTTAATCTATGCTTTTATTTAGAAAAAAATTGTTCACCTCATCAAATCCGTTTAACGCATATAATATTGAATAAAACAATATACGGAATTTTTCTAAATACCTCCGCATAAATAAAGTAAATCTGATGCTGCCATCTATAGATGCATCTTTAAATTGTCAAAATTTCTAAAAGTATTAAAAAAGACCAGTATTAAAGACCTAATGACCCTGCTTCTATAGACGGGCCCAGAAATGCCCGAAATTGGGCCACAAACCGAAATCTGTATTATCAGAAGAAAGAATGACCGACTGACCAAAGCAACCAAAACCAGCGAGCTCAGCAGAAACCTAATACCATGCAATCTGAGTCAGCAGACCCAGAACAAGTACATAGCAAGTACGTACTTTCTTTACCTTTGAACTTATTAGCTAGCCATAGTTAAGCCACATCATATGTAATTATCTGATATTGCGAGTAAAAAACGAATAAAGAATCGCCTACGAGTGTTGCTCCCGTGCAACGGACCGTGGTAGGATCCATCGATACGTGAATCGCTCCTAAGTATTGCTTCCATGGAACGGACCAGTAGGAACCATCTACACGTAATTGCCGCTGAGTGATGCTCCCATGGAACGGAACGCCAGCAAGACCCACCAATACGTACGCCTCCAAGTGTCGCTCCCGTGAAACGGATCGCCGGTAGGAACCGCCGTAACCTCCGTGTGTTGCTCTAAACCCAACAAATCCGGAGCAACCTTGTACCTCAACCTCACTATCACAGCTGAGGCCGTCAACAACCTCTGCTCCCCGTTCCCGCACATTCACCTCATCCAGCACAAACCAGCTACTTAAGTCAGACTTTCTATAGGTTTGTACGACTCCGGGAGCTACCGTTACTCCCGCAAGTTCTAATTCGACTATAGTGGCCGCAAAAACGCTCTAAGGATGAACAAATTATATGAATCATAATCGTCAGTTTTAATCCGATACTCAAATAAACGAAATGTAAAAAGAATTAATTTCTTAGATGCGAATTTGTTAGGGTATATATAAATTAAGAAGTCTTGGTGTATATTATTATCAATAAATTTTATTTATTCGGTCTGCTGTCTAGCGTGCCCGATTAATTATGTAATAATGCTCCACGTGGCTTGTGTGAGTTGAGAGTGAGTTTATTATAAACTTGCGCGGTGATGACCGGCGCGTAAGATCTCCAAATATCGACTGACAAAAATGTTTTTATCTCTAATGCTAGATCTATAGACGAAAACAAAGTACCGAAATGTTCTTATCTCTAAAACCTTACTACTACCCAAGTCCATTGCGGTCGGGTCTTACGACTATATGGCCAAATAAGAATTTGTATTCTATTTAATTTTGCCAGCCGGGTGATTGTGTTAACTCCTTCCTTTCTAAGTAGGAGGCTGTCCGCAGACTTCTTAAAATTGACCGTGACGACTTGAACGGTGATCTATTTGGAAACTTTTTCTTGGATAGCATTGGTGACGTATTGCGATCCGTGGGTATCGGTTTCATCCCTGATTTCCGTAGTTGTAGGTGGGAGGCGAGGTCCTGGAGATGGTCGTATCGAAGTCAACACCGCTGGAATGTAGTTTTTGTAAGCATCTTGCATTAAGCAGCTGATAGCAGAAATTATTCATTGCGGCGCTGCAGCACTTAAACGCAAGAACCTTATTGAGGCATTGTAATGTCTGTGACAATTTTTAAGTTTATAGATTGAAGATACTTCTTAAATGCTACATATTAGATATTTTAGGCTTTAAATACTAGTAAATTCAAAAGTTATAACTTCGAAAATATAAAAGCGATTTATATTAAATTTGTTTTAGTGTTATTCGTAGAACGCTAATTGATTGAATAAATTTGTTAAAATAATCTCTTGTTGCATATATTTTAAATTTGTGAATCATTTGTGTGTAGCATTTCATCAACTACCTTTAAATTATGCTAAAGAGGATGGCGCGAAAAAATGATACCAAAGATTATTTAAGTTTATGTCGAAGTAAATAGTAAGACTTGTCAAATGTTTAATTGATAAACGCTTGCCAACCTTGTTGCAATTGTTTAGTCTGCATTCGTGTAGCCTGCTTTTCTGGCGGTGGTCAACCCAAAAGATAAACAACAAGACTAAAGAATTTAAACTATTGATTGGTGTTCAATGATCTTAACGTAAATTATCTTTATGAACGACCCTCCCTTTTATGAGGACCGTTGTCCCAAGGTCTGCTTCGATCGTTTCTATTCTATATCGTGGGGTAAGTTTGTTTCCCAAACGTGTGTTCAATTTGACTAGAACGGTTTCTCCCACCTCAAAAGTTCTGTCTCGTCTTGTTTCGTTTATTCTTCTTAGCTGTATCTCCTGAGCTTCTTTAACCTTTCCTTTGATTTCGTCTGCAAATTGAGGAGAAATTGAATGAATGATGTCTATTGGCCTTTTATCTGTCACTGAATGAACTGTTCTACTATACTCTATAGTTGCCTGAAGTATGAGGTTGACCGTATCACTCATGCCTTTTTCAAGTTTCAGGCAGCGTGCTATTTCCAAAAGCGTGCTGTGGAACCTCTTGACCTGCCCATTTGAAGTACTATGGAGTGGTGGTGCGTTTGATATCTCAACATTAAATCTATTCGATACAAGTGACCTGATTGACTCTGAATTTATAGACGGTTCATTGTCGCAAAATATTGTCTTTGAATGAGGATATAAGTTCATCAATTGCATTATTGCAGGTTCTAGATCGGTTATTGTTCGAGAAGCTATGGGTTGCACAATAGCAAATTTAGAAAATTTGTCAATACATGTCAAAAAGTACTTTCTGTCTGTAGAAAAAATATCGATGTGCAAAGTCTTGCCTACGTGTGAAGGAATAGGTGTTCTTCCAAGGATTTGCTTTTGCGGATGGCGGTCGTATTTGGCTTTTTGATAAACCAAGCAGTTAGCTACGAAACTAGCAACTAATTGTGACATTTTAGGGAAAAAGTAATACTGAAGAATTTGCTTAACGTTTTCCTGCGCTGCCCTGTGCGCTCTGTTGTGCTCCGTAGCTACTATTTCTTTATGTTCTGCGTTATTATAAATGTCGATGACCATTTTTTTGTGTGTCGAAAAGTTGTTGCTGGGAACTCATATACGAGATTGTTTTGAATGGAAGCAAGTACGGGCAGTTCGCAGTGAAGTGCAATTACAACATCTTGCTTGACCACATCACGAATTCTTCCTAGTAAAGTTTCCTTGTTTAAAAATTGTATGATATGCCTTGACTTTCTCCCGAAAATAACAAAAGTGCGGGTTGAATCAGCTGTACCTTCTTCTATAACAATCTGGTTCCTGAAACAATTGACAGGCTTGGCGATTGTTTCGATGGTATACGTCAGTGAAATTTCGCTATGTATTGTTGCGTTGTCTGATTGGGGTTCGTTTCTAAAACATGGATGGCCTGCATGGAGAGTGCATCGGCAACATGGTTTTCTTTCCCTGGCTTATAGAAAATTTGAGCATTATGCTCGTCTATAAATGCCTTCCACCTTTTAATTTTAGCATTTGGATTTCTATCAGATACGGCGAATGTTAATGGTTGGTGATCTGTATAAATGTTTAAGTTTTTGACACCATACAGATAGTTTCTAAGAGACTTTAAGGCCCAAACGATGGCCAGAAGTTCTCGCTCATTTGTCGCGAAATGAAGCTCTCTATCCTGTAAAGTTCTCGAAATCATTGTAATAGGCTTGCCATCCTGAGAAAGGACTGCACCCAGGCCAAGCGCCGAAGCGTCCGTAGTTAAATCAAAGGGTTTCTTGTAATCGGGGTACAGTAACATTACATTCTCAGACACAAGGACATTCTTAAGCTTCTCAAAAGCAAAACATTGCTTTTCATCAAACGAAATTGGAATCTTTTTAGACTGGCTGGCGTAGTCTTTCCCGATTTCTCCCTTCAAAATGTCAGTCAGGGGTATAGCGACCGAGGCGAAGTCCTTGATAAAACAGCGGTAATAGCTTGCTAACCCAAAGAATGATCGAACACTGAACAAATTTGTGGGTTGCTTATAGATCCGGATAGCATCCGGATAGCCTTACTAGGACTGGTTGTGATACCTCCGCTAGATACCGTAAATCCAAGATATTCTACGCTTTCTTTAAAGAAAAAAGATTTATCTTTAGAAACCCTCATATTGGCCTCAAACAGTCTATCCAGTACCCAAGCAATGTTTTTTACGTGGTCCTCAATATCTTTCGAAAAAATGATTACGTCAACGTAAACGTAACATGACTTCCCTATTTGATATCTAAGAACATCATCTATGGCACGTTGAAAAATACTTGGAGCATTTTTCAGGCCAAACGGCAATCTGCAAAACTCGAATTTTCCATTTCCAATTGAAAAGGCTGTTTTCTCCCTATCCCTTTCCGCCAGCAGGATTTGATGGAATCCCGATTTAAGGTCCAGGGTTGTAAAAAACCTGGCATTTTCCAAATTTGACAGGATGGCTTCCCTTTTCTGATATTTCCCCTTTCATCTGTACCTTTCTTATCGAATACCCAAACTGGATTATTGTAGGGTGACGTCGAGGGCCTGATAATTCCGTCTTTTAACAGATGTTTTGTCTCCTCATTTACAAAATCTGCTACGCCCAAGGGGTACGGGTAAAGTTTCGAGTACACGGGTTGATCGTCTTCGTTGCGTATTGTAGCAATAATATTGGTATTATAAGGCAGTGCTTCTTCTGGTTCTGCGAAGACAGCCATTCGGTCCTTAAGCATTGTGTGAAATTTATGGGATATCTGTTTTGGTACTACGATATCATTTATATTGGTGAAATTTACGCTGTTACACCTCAAAAATTTAATTGGCTCGACTTCATTGTTGACTTTTAGAGTTTTGGTCTTAAAATCCAGGATTGCATTTGTCTGCGTCAGTAAGTCTAGTCCTATTATGGCGTCAAAACTAGAAAGGTCTGAGAGAATGAAGAAGGGAACATCTGTATTAAAGAGTTTAATAAAGCATTTATATTTTACGGTATTGCAACCATGTAGCGATTTAACCGTGAATTCTTTTTGTACCGGCGTTGTGTAT
This sequence comes from Drosophila atripex, assembly GCA_035045925.1. Lineage (NCBI taxonomy): Eukaryota > Metazoa > Arthropoda > Insecta > Diptera > Drosophilidae > Drosophila > Drosophila atripex. Next base: position 301,682 of record JAWNOP010000038.1, read on the forward strand.
GTTAGTTCAGAGATTGGCTGTATGTAGTTTTTTGAAGCCCCGGTATCGATCAAGAGTTTTATGGTTCGCCCTGCTATCCTTCTCTCTATGTACGGTAGCAGGGACCTGTGGCTAAAAAATTAAAATGATCATAACCTGTGAGTTCGTCTTCAACCGTCGCTTCAGATGGTAATCTGATCTTCTGATGATGGTAATCTGATCTGATCTTCTAATCTTCTGATGATAATCGTCGGCGTCTTCCCTTCCTTGACCTTCCCTATGAGCTAAGTTATTAATTCTTTGTTGTTTTGGACCTGTAAACCTTGCAGTGCCACTATTTGGTATTTTTGATACCTGTGCATAATTAGCTTGTGCCTGAGCCTGACGTGCGTTCTGTTGTTGAGATTGCCATACGTTTTGATTTTGTGTTGGCCATATATTTTTTTGTTCAGTTGGCCAAACATTCTGTTGCGGAGGTGGCCAAACATTTCCCTGAGTATGAAATGGTGCTTGCCTAAGTTGATTTTGACCTGTTCGAATAGTGCGAATAGATACATCGTGATTTATTGCGACCTTGCCCTTCCTGGTTACCGTAAGTAAAATAAGGGTTTTGTTTTGTATGGGCAAGAATGAATATCTATCGCTATCATTGTGTCTATGATCGGTTCTCTGACCTCTGTCTTCTAATTTTCTCGAGTAATTCAGGGCAAATTGGTAACGCTCATGGTTAGACTCGACTTCTTGCGCTAAAGCAAGAGCTGTCGGTAGTTCTTTTGGGCTTTTCGCAAAAAGAATATCGCTCAATGTTTTCTTTACTTCAGTTATAAACACACGTAACGCGTCCACCCTGTACTTTTCATTCAGTGACATCGCCAAGGCATTATCGAAGGTCATTATTGTCTTGATAGTAAGTAAGGTCAGTTTTTTTTCGACCTCGTCGTAAAATTCGGTAAGTGTCATGTCACCCTGCCGTAATGTTAATAGCTCTTGTTCAATTAGGTAGATCGATTTTTTATCGGCATATGTAAAATCAAGACGGCTGATCATTGCCTTAAAATTTAACGGTGTATTGAAAGAAGCCAACACCGTATTTGCCGAGCCTTTTATTTTATTTCGCATAATGCCAAGAGCTTGGTAGTATGTTGAACTGCCCTCGTATTTTTCAAAAACTTTAAAAGCGACATGAGCTGCTTTCCTCCACGACACGTATGTTTCACTTTAGCCCTCAAAGTCTGGGAGAGACTTTATTATATCTACAGGTTCCCTACACACAACACCTTCTATGATCTCGGCATCTGTGTAAGTTTCCACCTTTGGGGTTTGAACTGTAAATTTTTGTATCTGCTCACTAATCTCCTGTAACGGCTTTTCAAGTGATTGTTTTTGAACTGCGAGCGCACCGGCATCAGCAATTTCTACGATCGTCTTTAACTCAGCTTCACTTAACTACATTTCACTAACTCTATTTGTTTTTGACCACCAATTATTTCCTGACGAGTTGTTTTCCCTTGCACTGTCCAACCGCCTTGTCTGATGCGCTGACCACTTATTCAAACTTAACAAGAGGTCGTCTAAAATGTTTTCACTGTCGTTCATGTGTTTTTGTCGTCAATACTCTTTGCACAAATATGTTATTAAGGAATATGAGCATTTTTAATCAATCAATATGCGGTTTACTTACAATGGATTAAGAGTGCTTAACAATATGTTCCAATTAAAATTGATTCTTAAGTGATAATAATAATATTTATGAAAACTAGTTTTTTGAAGTTAGATATAGCCGCTGCTGCCGTTGCTGTTTCTGGCTGCTCCCTTTTATTAGTTGCATTTAATTTGGTTTAGAGAGTGATTCGCAAAGTTTTCGCTGTTCACTGTTCGTCGTTTTTTGCTTCGCTACCGGCGTTTAAACGAATTTTGTTGATTTAATTTATTTTAAATTAGTTTGTTGTCATAGGCTCGAAAATCCATTTGGGCGCCAATTAAGAAGTCTTGGTGTATATTATTATCAATAAATTTTATTTATTCGGTCTGCTGTCTAGCGTGCACGATTAATTATGTAATAATGCTCCACGTGGCTTGTGAGTTGAGAGTGAGTTTATTATAAACTTGCGCGGTGATGACCGGCGCGTAAGATCTCCAAATATCGACTGACTAAAATGTTTTTATCTCTAATGCTAGATCTATAGACGAAAAAAAAGTACCGAAGGTTCTTATCTCTAAAACCTTACTACTACCCAAGTCCATTGCGGTCGGGTCTTACGACTATATGGCCAAATAAGAATTTGTATTCTATTTAATTTTGCCAGCCGGGTGATTGTGTTAACTTATATACAACAAAAAACTACGCATATTAATTTAACTTCTCTTAAGCATGGTCTGGGCCCATAACCTATTAGAATATTGATATTGGATAGACATCGTTTTATATTGAATATAAAAACAAAAATTCTTTTATATATTCATTTGTTCACATTATTATTTTCGGCTCAACACCACACCACATGTTCATTTGATCAAGCGGCAAAAAGAAGAGGGCAATGGCACTACAGAGTGCCAGACGTTTAGTATTAGAAAAAGCTTAAATCTATATATATCGATAAATGGTATTTTTGATAGTTGAATAGGGGTATTCCAACACATTCTTTTTACTTTTTATCTTAGCTAATCACCGCCTGCCATTATACAGACACTGTTGCGTCAATTCCAGTCGGCATCCTTGGGATGGGTCCAGGAAGGAGATTTTTGCCAACCAGAAATATAATTTTTTTCATATGGACAAAAAAATTATTTTGTTTTCGATTTCAAATAAAATCAACTCGTTTTCCGATTGTTACCGTTTTAATTTGGAGAAAATATGTAGATTGCTACCAATTTGTAATCGATAATCATTATGTAACATCTGCAATTTGCTTGGGATATTGTTTCGGAGTGCGGTCGCCGCCAGGCAGCGCACCTCAGCTATTTGCGGTCGCGTTCAGTGGCCAGTTCTTAACAAAGAACTTTTAATTTAAATTTTTATTTAAATTTAAATGCATGATTTATATTTATTGTTTGGTTTATGATCGCAAACTACAAGAAGCCAAACGGCAACCGAATCTGTAATGCTATGAATACGCACCTTAGCTTCACATCCAGTACCATGGGTTCCTCTACTTATCGAATTATACCTTAAGTATGCGAATTATCCTACATATAAACGATATATCAAAAGATGCGTTATCTCAAAGGCTATCTCCACATTTAATATGCACAGGATCGTCAAAGCCAATTTTGAAAAAAAAATTTTACATGTTTTTTATATATAATAAAATTTAACTGGTATATAAATTTTATGAAGTTGATATACCCTTGCAGTTGAGTGGCAGTGCGCTAGGTGGCGACATACATCTTATATTATTAAATATATATCAGATCGTATATAGTCGGCCGATCCTTATGACATTTGGCAGATCGGATTAGTTTTCCCAAAGCAGAATCCACAGGAAATCCCATTCTTCTAACTTCAAAAACAACGAAGTTGGTATGGCATTTCCAATTAATCAGTTATATGGCAGCTATAAGATATAGTCGACCGATCCCGGCCTTTCCGCCTTATATACTGCCGGCAAAGGAAAGAAGGAAGAAAGAAAGAAGTAAAGTTTTAAGACGATAGCTTTAAAGCTGAGAGACTAGTTTGTGTAGAAATAGATAGACGGACAGACGGACATGCTTATATTAACTCAGGAGGTGATCATGATCAAGAATATATACTTTATAAGGTCGGAGATGTCTTTTTCACTGCGTTGCACATTTTTGACCAAAATTATTATATCCTCAGCAAGGGTATAAAAAGTGAAAAAGATATTTAAAAAACTTTCAAAAGAAATATAGCATGTGATGTTCATTAGTTGTAAAGTTCTGCAATTTGTAAATTTAAAAACACGATATTTGAATTTTAATAACAAACACCAAAATTGTTTTAAAATTTTTTTTAAATATAATAAAAGCAAAAGCAAAAAACTTTTTTTTTCTGAGTAACATTTGAAAGAAACATCAAATCGACGCAAATCTGTGTATATAAAAATATTTTTTCTGGCGACACCAATCTCCCCACTATATCCAATTCAGTTAATCAAAAGTGTTTTACATATACCCAAATTTCTTTCAAATAAGTTTTTCTACTTTTTCTACTATAAGAAATTTGTTAGTTCAATTAAACCACAAATATTAGTATTACGAACGATAAGGAGTGAGGACTTTAGGTTTAGTTAGAAATAAAAGAAGAGATGATTTAAAATGTAATTAAGTAAATTGATTATGTCCGAAGGACGTATAATCGCCGTAGCCACAGCCAAGGATGGACAAGTACGCTCGGCTACAGTGAAGACCCACTATGGAACTATGGTGCGGCCAGCAACCAAAATAGTACTGTTGGAAGTGAAGAATGGATAAACCCCTGCAGGCGTTTGTGGGGGGGGGAGAATGTTAGCGTCAACACAACATATGGTAAAATAACGAACGAGTTGTAAGGGAGCAGAACAAACCCGAATTCGAAAATATCATCTCTAATCGCCAGTGAAAGCGAAGCCGAACGCGACGAACAAGATTTTTTAAAGCTCGTAAAATTTTGATTAATTAAACATTTAAATTAATCCTAAGAGCGTGCTATAAACACTTGTTTTGACTTTAACACATCCTGGGCTGCGATGATAGTGGTGCGAATAAGAGCGTAGCTGGAAATTCTCTAGCTTATAGTATTGTTTCAGGAATATATGTAAACGCGAAGGCTTACGGCCACGGCATGATCAAAATTCCGAATAGCTGCAACAACATTCAGGCAGATATGGAGTTCATAATAGTACGTTCGATTACACTCGTTGTTGTTTGTGGAATAGACTTCTGGGAAAGCTTTGGAATTTTTGTTTCCTTAGGAAGCAACATAAGTGAATTAAAGTATGAAGAAGATTCTTCACCCGTGGATAGATCCAGACTCAGTGGTGCAAAAGAATTCTTCCTGTCATCTGCGAGAGATGGTCTTGGAATTAGGAATTTAATCAAATTTAATCAAGCACTCAAATCAAACACTCAAATACCGGCAATGCCAAGCCAATAAAGCGAATGCCTCAGCTTTCCTTTATTACCGGCACGTGTAAAACTTCTGAGATCAAGAGAATGATTAAATTAAGAGTTATTGAAGACGCCCCTGCATCATCATGGTCATCGCCTCTTCTTTTAATAGTCAAGCCACATTAGAATGGTTAGATAGGTAAATAAGGTTACGATAAAAGACTCATCCCCGATTCCAAATCTATATGGATTGTTAAGCCGTCTTTCCCCAGTTCACTGCATTTCAAAAATTGATTTGAAAGATGCCTTATAGCAAATCAATTTAGACCTTCATTCTCGACCCAAAACGGCATTCACAGTTCCTAATAGGCCTAATAATCAATTTAGGCATATGCCGTTCGGACTGTGCAACGCCCCCCAGACGATGTGTTGTTTTATGGACCAAATTATACCCTATCAACCGTTTCACACGTATTCGTCTATTTGGACGATCTACTTGTTATGTCATCAAGCATCGACGAGCATTTAAAACACCTATCAAAGGTTACGACTCGTTTACGCCATGCTGGCCTCACAAATTATATTAAAAAGAGCCATTTTTGCCTTCGGAAAGTTGAATACCTAGGTTATGTTGTGGGTGAGGGAACACTACAAGTAAGCCCAGAGTCGGTCAGTGCCATATTTCAGTTTCCTATCTCTTAAACCCACAGCAAATCAATAGCTACTAAGACACTTCCTTGATATGTGTGGTTGGAACCGTTGATTCATATCCCAATTGGGACGAGGACACGCAAAAAGCTTTTGACGAAGTCTTGTCTAAGCTTTGTGCTGTACCTTTCCTTATTACTCATGACTGCGACAAACCATTTATAATCCAATTCATCAATGAGCACAGTTGGTGGAGTCTTAGCACTATGCGATGAATAAGACAACTAGCGTCCGATCGCGTATGTGTCCAAAAAATTAAATGGTACTCAAAGTAACTATACATTCACTGAATTAAACTATCAAGATGTTTCGAATGTATGTAGAAGGACTGCGATGGTTGATGACCTATACAGAACTCAGCGGGAGACTTGCCAGGTGGGTGATTAAGCTACAACGCTTTTTGCTTAAAATCCGAGACACTGGCTATAGAAGTAGATGCATTTCAATCGGAAGAGTACCGTCAGTGAAAGGACCGTGTCCAAAAATTCAGAGTACCTGGATTTCGAGTCATGGATATGGTTAAATATCTGCGAAATTATATAGTTTATTGCTATATTGGCAAAACCTGCAAACATTCGACGCAACGTTTCCGACCCCCAATGGGTTGTCAAGCCTCAAGTTAAGGACCGTTTTTGCGGATCTACATTGACTTCCATTCCCAAGAACCCGGAACGGAAATATAGCATATTAATTCTCCTTGATTATTTCTCCAAATTTATTTGCCTTAGGGCGGTTAAAAAGTTCAAATCCGAAGTAGTGATGTATTATTTAAAGGATGAGGTATTGTTTGTTTTGTAACTACTGGGGTTTTGATTAGTCATATCTCATATGTAATCTTTAGCTAATAATGCTAACTCATGGAAAAAATTATAAGTTGCTGAGAAATATCCAGATGTTATCCGAAGGTTTCGCACAGTTCCTTAGAGCATACAAATGACATCGAGATACCCGAGCTGATATCGCGAAGCGATTGATTAAAGCATACGAGAAGAACCAAAAAACTATGATTTACATTCTTGACATTGAACTCTCAAAGTGGGTCAGGAAGTCATAAAAATAAATTTCGTTCTAAGCAACCAGACTATGCATATTAACGCAAAACAAGTACCTGTGGGAGTTAAAGCCAGAATAGATGAGAAACGAGGCCAGTCAATATATTTGCTCGAAGAAAGCAACAAAAGGGAGTTAGGAGTCTTCCATGCAAAGGATCTTTGCTGAGGTACCCTTTATCAGCTTTCATCTCCTTTTATTATCAGATCGATAAAACCTGTAGTTTAAGGGTACGATTAGTGTTCGATGAGATTATTTTATCTCACAAATTATGAGAAAATGGTCGCTGTATAATTAAATTCCTCAAATCTTAATTTCTATTTATTATCAATATCTAATTTATTTAGAAATCAATATACATTTTCCTTACAATTAGAATTACAATACGAAAAATAAACAAAGAGAAAAAAAATTCAAAAAATATAAACAAACTTTAATCGATAAAAATTAGTCGATAAGCTCGATAACAGATAACAGAGTCGATAATCGATAACAGATAGAGGTAACAGTCCATATTATGCTGTTAAGACCAACTATCTGGCAACCAAATAATCTGTCAGGTGAAGTGCGCAAACTCCGCATTCTGATCTGAACCGAATTCCCGCTCGATCCAAATGTTCTTTTGTGACCAAGCTTCAAAAGTGAACAGACATAGCTATAGGTAATCGAATCAAGTTAAAACCAAACTCAACAAGATTGTCTTTGAATCCGGAGTCCTAATCAGAGAACGCACTAAGCACCATCTTGACCAAAGCTTAGAAACAAGTTACTTGCAAGTCAAGTTCTAAGGCTGTCAATATGCCAACAGTAGACAGGTATCAGTTCTTAACCCATATCATCGTGGAGGGACGATGAGAGCCACACCTGTCAAGCCTAGAACTAGAACATGGCTCGGTGGAATGATCACAGGTCTCTTGGAATAATTAAATAAACTCTTAATTAATTTTCTTAGCTATATCCTATAGCTGCCATATAACTGATTGATCGGAAATGCCATAACTTCTTTGTTTTTGAAGTTAGAAGAATGGAATTTTCTATGGATTCTACTTTGGGAAACTAATCCGATCTGCCAAATTTCATAAGCATCGGCTGACTATATACGATCCGATATATATCTAATAATATAAGATGCGTGTCACCACCTAGCGGACTGCCACTCAACTGCAAGGGTATATCAGTTTCGGCTCCGCCCGAAGTTAGCTTTTCTTTTTGTTTTTTTTTAAGATAAAATAGTGAAATTCTCATAAGGATCGGGCTCTATATACAATTCAATATGTTTGAATTATTATAAGATTATTCATTATTATTACGTTAATAAGTATAAGCTGTTACTTAAATGCAAGGATATATCAACTTTGGCTACGTCCGAAGTAAGCTTTCCTTTCTTGTTTTCTTTTATATAGCTTCCAAAACTATTATTTATTTAAATTGCGGATTATTTAAGCAACGAACTGCCAAAAACTATTATCGATGCCCTGACGATGAGGTAGATATGTACATGGTGGGAATTATTGATTAATTGGTTACCAGTGATGTCATTATTAGTAATTTTTGAACGCAAACAATCTTCTGGACTTTACAATTTATTTACAGTTTATGAATGACACGTTTTTTTCAAGGATTTGGAAAACCAAATAAGCTTGAGGTTAGATTTAATGCCTGTGCTGCATTACAGAAAGAGAATTCCCCAAAGCTTACATGGAGGATTAGAGAAAGAACTGAAAAATATGGTACAAGAAAAAAAATAACTTGCAAATAGTAAAAAAATCTATGGGCAACTGAATCTTATTTTAGATCTCTGATCTAAAATGTTTTATAATTCCAATAAAAGATATGAATTATATCGAACCCCTTTTGGAATTAATAGTCCTTTTAAAATGTTTCAACGGGATATGGTAGAAACTAACGGGAATTTACCAATGCGTTTAAATACTTTGACTTCATAGGAAATTGGGAAAAAGTTTTTTGGAACATGATAAAACACTTTTGAATGTTTTAAAACGCGTAGAATTAAATGGTATACGTTTTAACTCTGACAAGGTTCAATATAGCAGAACTCCGAATGAACACTAAAACCTTATAAAAAGCATTTAGAAGCAAAACTTAAAACACCAAGTGACAAAACTGATGTGTTATTTATTATACTCTTGAATTATTTATGTATTTAGCTTGATTTATCTCGGACTAGTCCTCAATACTTGTGTATGATAAAACTCAGGCTGTTGTTATTCAGACTGACGCTTCAAAAAATGGGCTTGGATGCGTATGTTACAGATTGGACATCCGTTAGTTTTGCTTCACGAATTCATAGAACAACTATACCAAAACCATAAACCAAGACCATAAATGGGCTCAAATACAAAAAGAGCAGCTAGCCATTGTTTTTAACTTTAAAATAGTGATATCTATTATATTAACGGTCGTGAATGTTTAGTACAAGGTGATCGCAAGCCTTTGGAAGTTCTTCTAAAACGAGACATTGATTAGGTAACCATAAGGATGCAAAGAATTCTTCTATATATACTAAAATATCTTAACATGTCCTTTAAATACAAACTATGAAAAGATATTCTAGTTTCATGCTAGTTCACTTGCACGAGCCCAATTAACAGATGAAGTTGGAGTTCCAGACTTTGTCACCGCAATTCACACATTGACTCGGGCGGCATGATTTTCTGAAAAAAACTAACTAGTGTTATTGCAGAATTTTGGCAAATAACGAAAAATATCAGAAGTTTGTCTAGTTCGTAGAATAAGGTTGGCCATCACATAAGAGAGATAAGTTTTGTTTGGTATTTTATAAACATAAATCAGACATTTAGTTTGAAAAAGCAGATCTTAAAACAGCTACACAACCCTTACTTGGGGCATTGAGAAAAAATTAGCTAAAATACGTAAACTCTGATATTATAAATATGAATGCCCAGATTAAATAATTAATATTCGAAGTTTTTGAGAAATTTTATAGAAAAAATTATCTGGAATCCATAGTAGAAGGCGAAACATCTAAATACCTTTTCTATATGTTAGTAATGGATATCGTTGGTTACGGTGGGAAGAGTTTCAAGTCAATTTTTGACGCGTACTCTAAATGTTTTATTGCTAATCACCCTAAAGAAAAATCGGTATCATAAATTTTTGGAGAACTTAGAAATAATTCTAATAAATGTTGTTACCCAGTTAAGTATGACAAAAACTCATTTAATTTGTTTATTTTCAGATCTAATGAATGTAAAGCAGCACAGCAGTTTTCAAGCCCAACATATCCCTAAAGCAATGGGCTGAAAAAACAGTCGAAATAGAAAAAAAAATATCTTAAAAATTTGCTCACAAATAAATAATGCAAAGTTACATCCGGAAATATGTCGGAACCAGAAGCAAGCCACGTTGAAAATATTATTACAGTCCCAAAAGTCACTCGAATTTGCATAATTTGTCCAAAGCTACTGAAGTATTCGCGGCGAAATTAGCGCCACGATATGATACACCATCAAGAGCATTACAGCGCCAGTAATTGCCAACCTGCGGGATGCAGGCTCGAAGAAAGAGAAGAGGGCGCGCTTGAGCGATTTATAAGGCCAAATGAAAGAGTCGGTGGTAAAGCCATAAACTAAAAAACCTAAGCGAGATTTAAGTACACATATAAATTTATGTATATAAATATATAAAAAAAATGCAGTAAAAAATAGTATTTAAAACTCCCAACACGCTAAGACAGGTGCCAGGGACGCGCGAAGCTAGAGAAGGACAGAAGGTGCTGTCAGTCTTGGGAATAAAGCGAAAGAAGAAGTCTGGTTCGCGAACGCAAAGGTCCAGGGCTCGGAGGATAAAGGGGAAATGCATAAAAAAATAATAGAATAGAAAATAATTTGGTTAAAAACCATTCCTTCTATCATTTTTGATCCTGGGGTGTCAAAGAAAGTGGACTGCCTTATTATGGAAGAATCCGGCTGTCTGGCGATATCCTGCCCTGGTAGTAGATTTTTTATTGTTCTGAGAATCAAGCGCACAAGTGATCCTTGATATCACGAAAACCAAAGCAATAATGAAGGCCAGCTCAGCGAGAAATAGCATAAGAAATTCAAGCGGTGTAGATTTCATTCAACGTTAGCAATGAACGCAACAATTTCTCAACAAAATAGTGTGACGGATGTCTAGTATAGCTACCAAAGAGAAGTAAAAAAAAGATTCCTTCTTTAGTGGCACGAAGGACCTTCAGATCAAAGATTCCGTTTACCGAGTCAATTTTCTAACTTCTTAATATCTAAATGAACAGAACATAAATATCTAAATAAATTTTCTCCATTTTTCTGACCTTTTTAAACTTTTAAACCTTTTTAACTCTTTTAAACGCAGAAAGCAAGGAACCAATCGAGCTTCGATGAGATTCTAAATTCCATCTTATGTGAATTGAATTAATCTGAATTTATCAGAACTGCAAAAAAAAATAAGGGTGAGAATGAGTTTGTCTGAATGCAATCATAGAAGACTCCAAATTTCGTGTACACAAAAAAAAGCTTGAGAAAACGAACAATATTGGTGTTTTAATAAAGATGATTACAATCTCAGATGTAGGATACAAAGTAATAAGCCCAAGTATTTTTTTTTCAAATTTTCCATTCTTTCTAATCAAATAAAATAACCAAATAACGAGATACAATACCGGTGACGAACTCGATTCCACTGCCCAAAAATATGATATCAATTTTGATAAGAAAAAATGCACATATATAGGTGTACAAAATTATAGATTACAAAATTTATCTTTTCTTAAAAATGTCATGATCTTTGTTTTTCGCTGCTATGTCCACACCAAAATTTTATACATGTGTGCATTTTGCCACACGTGCATAACGTGCATTAGTCTGTAAAGATAATATATGCATTGTCGAGTTTAGCAGTGATAAGTGGTCATCGGACTATGACCGCGCGCACACTGGCGGCTGATAGTGGAACTGATAGCTGAGCTTAAAAGCGAGCTTATCAGCTGAGGCTTATGCTAATTATTGTAATGATAGTCAGTATTTGTTTTCAAGCGCTGCAGCGTACTTTAGCGCGCTGTACTAGTAAATTTTGTTACAAAGCGGCATGCCTTCTAAACGCCTTCGACAAATTTTGTTTACAGGAAAAAGTATACTTCTGCAATAATGAAGTAAACGTCTTCAATAATATGATCTACAAAAACGCAATATATGTGTTCATGCCATTTACAAGGACCGCGAATTGTTGGGTTAATTCCACCATCTTTATGATCAACTGCGTGATTTTCCCAATACATTCTCAATGGAGTGAGATAAAAAATTGAAAAGCTCCAAATTTTAGGAACTCCATCTCTTCCATAGAACGCTCTTTTGTTGTAGTCAGGTATTTATTATCCTTAAAATAAATCTCTTGTTTTCTTTCTCGCTTTTTATATTAAATTTTTTTAACGTTAAATGTTTGAAGAAAGGTCTCTGCTTTTGTTAATTTATAATATTATTTAGTGTGATACATCTATATTGTACTTTTTTAAGGGAGGAATATTTTTAATGTATGGTAATTTACTTTTAAAAAAGTGTAAGTCGTCAGAGTCTTCAATATTTTTTCGTTCGATGTTCAGCCATGTATGCCTCGGCCAAGTCTGTCTTACGTTTTTTAGCCGGTTCTTTGATTTGTTTTTTGCTTGTCTGTGGTTCATTGCTGTCATCGTTTTCAAATATGGTTGACATAGTCAAGTCATCTTGTAGTTCAATGCCCTCGAACAAATATTCAATGTTTCTGTCCCCTGCCAATGCAGAATTGCCCCTTAAAATACTCATTAGCAAGAAGTACATAAATTAGAGACTTGATTCTCTTTATCAGCTCCAGATGCTGGTTGAGGGACCTTCCGCTGCGCCTTCCTGTTCTCGTCCTTTAAATATTACATTTTTTTTTTTGTAAAATCGGCATCTGTAATTATATAATTCAATTTTGCAGATATCTTTCAACTGGAATGCCAATCACAGCTCTTTCATTCAGCTTAAAAATTGCACAGAGTACAATAAAGCAGGTCGTGCAAGAAGTATCCCAAGCGATTTGGGACACATTCCACGAGAAGCTTTTGGCACCGAGCACCAGAAAGTTCCTTGAGGTGTCAAATGATTTTTATTAAAAAGTGGGTTTTCAAATTGTATTGGAGCAATTGATGGAAATAAGTCCGAAAAATTCTGGATCGGAATATTTTAATTACAACATATTTTTTCGATTGTTTTGCAAGGTGTTGCTGATGCAAATTTTTATTTATTGAGGTATAAAAATATTGAAGGATATAAAGGCATCCAAAGCGACGGAAATATTTTCGCTGCTTCTTAATTTCAAAAAGCAATTCTAAACAATTTGTTACATATTCCTACACCAAAAAACTTACCATTAAGTATTTTAGCAACACCCCACGTATTTGTTGTATTTAATGAGACCATTTCCAAGAAGGTCATTAAATGTAAGAAATGAGTTATGTTATGAAAGGCTGTCTGCTGCCTGACTTTCCGTGAAGTGCGCCTTTGGAATTATGGCCAAAAAATTGCGTATATTAAAAAGAGAATCGGATGTTTTGCCACATACAGGCATTCTTTTGATAAAAGCAATGTGCCTTCTTCATAATACATTTATTGATATAGAAAAAATTACAGATTTTATATATTCATTTGGCGGTGAAGAACAAAATGCTAGAATCCGATCCAGAAAAAATAACAGACCCGAAAATTAAGCTAAAGGGATTTGGGAACAGGTTGTAGAATACTTTAATTAATTAGCATAAGCTAAAATTGTTTATTAGTTTTATATTAAATTCTTAGCTTTAATTTAATTTAATTAAAATAATAAATTTATGATAAAAAATTTGGATCGTAATGATTTTAAAAATGAAATTGACTTTTCAATTTTGATTTCATTTATTTCATTAAAATATTATAAATTGGAAAACCGAAAGCTCTCTTGCATTTACTCTTATTTGAGTTTGTTATATGTATATACGTACATACATATAAAATGCATATAAGTTTAACATTTAAACATCTAAAAATTTCTTGCAACAGGCTTCATCAGACCCCAGAGAGAATCTTACTCTCATTCTTACGCTCGTTAAAGTGATCTTTATATGTACACATTGGCCTTGCTTCTTTTTGATTCGGGCTCTCATACCAACTGGAGCAAGCTTGGCGTTAAAATGCTCAGCTGCTTTGCTTAGCAAGAAGTTTCGTTTGGTATTAATTATCCCTTTCCCAAAAGTTCGAGGTCGGCATCTTTGATCGAAGCTACGCTTGTTTCGTTCGTAGGCTATCAAAACATATTTATCGATGCTCAATCTGATTTGCTGAAATTCATCAGATCTGGATAGTCTAGCACTGCCTTCGGCTAGGAGGTTAAAATTACGTAATAATTTAACATTATGGCCGTTATTAAGCATATGCAAAGTACGGTGAAATTCCGATGGATTGGTGGATATAATTTCTAAGAGCGGCGCTTATGCTGCTCAAAAAGGTATTCCACTCCCGATGATCTGCCTTAATATATGCTCTAATGGTTGCGTTTATTGACCAGTTTACTCGCTTGATTGTAGGGCGTAGACACCTGTAAAGATTTGTTGCACACCATGTTTAGAAAGGGAGTCGGTAAGTTAACAACTCTTGAATTGAGTCCAAAACATGTAAATATGTCCTCCCTTAGGATGTCTATGACTACCTTTGATGTGAATTTTTGTACTGCTTTCAAAAATGTGAATTTTAAAAAATGATCGAGGATAATCTGTATTCCTAAGGTACATCTATGTTATCTATGTTCTATGTTCGAGAAAATGGTCCTGTGAAATCTAAGTACAGGCGTTAGTGGTTTGAAACACCTGGTAATTTTTGATATAATTTCTAACGTCTGTTACCATGTTGGGCCAATATAATCTTTGCCTGATCTGGTCTAAGCATTTGCCAATGCCGGAATGAGCTGAAGCCGGCTAATCGAGTGCTACATATATTACTCCGGCTCGCAGCGAATTGGGAACTAAAAGGTTCCAACGATCGTCAGCATGATCATTTTTGGAAAACTCTGTTCGATGATAAATATAATCATCAAGAACCTGAAATTTTGGCAAATTGGCATTTTTGAACTTCACTATCAATGAAGCATATTCGGATTTCTTGAATGATTACTTGAATATAGTGCGTAAATTGCATCTGCAGCTGAACTTTCATACGTTCGGGAAAGAGAATCTGCCACATTATTCTCACATCCTTTGTAATGAACAATTGTGAAACCATTCCCTCGAAGTTTAATTACCCATCAGGCAATCGTCCATTCATGTCAGATTGGTTCATGAGACAGCGTAGGCTCGCATGATCTGTGGCTACTTCAAAAACATGACCTTCGATATACATTCGGAATTTCCAAAACTACTATTACTGTCACAGTATAATTACGCTGTGCCTTATTTAATTTCCTTGACATATATGCTATGGGACGTTCGCATCCTGAGTCATCTTTTTGGGCTAGGACAGCTCCTACGCCATTTCAAGATGCGTCACTCTGCACTATGAATGGCTTATCATAGTTTGGATGACTCAAAAATGGACAAGAGCACTGCTGCTTTTCGATTTCTTCTAAAGCTGCTTGGGCCATGGGATTGCATTTCAACAGTTTTCATATTAGGAGTTCGGTCAAGGGAAATATGATTGTGGAATTGTTTAGTATAAAACGTTGGTACCAACCAGTCATTCCAAGGAATGATGTCTGAGTTGTCGCGGATTCCCTTTAATTGAGAATTCTCTGACAGCTGATAGTTTGCCTGGGTGGACCCGCAGCCTACCTTCTCCCACTATATAACGCAGGTAGTCTACTTTTTTATGACATAACGGGCTTTTTTTGATATTGAGACCTGCCTTACGTAGTTGGGTGACTACTTCGGATAAATGCAACAAGTGCGATTTAAAGCTTTCTGATAGGATCAACAGGTCATCTAAATAAACTAAGACGTTCTGCTTGAGCTTGTACAAAATTACCAGATCTATCAAACTAAACATTGTTTGAGGTGCGTTCGTCAGTCATGAAGTCAGTTCGTCAGTTCGTGAATGTCAGTCGCTTGAAATGGTAAAATGGTTTGTTCGGTATGGTACAAGCAGTTTTTGCTCGAGAATCATTATCGAAGCATATTTTCCAAAAGGCATCTTTAAAGACAATTTTAGATATGCAGTGAACCGGTGGGAGACGGATGAGGAGTCTTTCCATAATAGGAATAGGATACGCATCCCTCACGGTTACTGAGTTAAGTTTCCGGGCGTCCAAGCACAAACGTACTTTGCCTGGCTTGACGAGAAGCATAACTGGTGAAGACCATGGTGAACTTGGCGCTTCTTCAATTACGTTAATTTCGAGCATGCGATCTATTTTGTCACAAGCCATTTCTCTCAAGCGGGAGAAATGGGGTAAAATCATTGTTTGATTGGTTTTGCGTCAGCCACTTCAATGTTGTGTTTGATCAAAGAGGTATATCCTATTCCTTCCTATTCGAACGACTAAAAATAATGGATAACTGTTTTTAGTTGTGCGTGCTGCTTGAGACTTAGAGGCGGTTGCAAGGAATCTTGTACGCCAATTTCATTTAGGTTACTGGAATGTAGGATGGATGTGCCAAAAGGTTTCCAGAAATGAAGTCTTGCTTAATTGAAAGGTACGAAAAATATGAAATCGGCTGATGTAGAGTTGTTTTATGAGATCGGCTATGGACTATGACTGTCCATCTACGGTTTGGACTACTCCTTTTGAACTACTAGGAAAGGGGTTTTGCGATAGAACTTTTTGTGCTAAGCTTCCTCCAATAACACTTTTGTTAGCTCCACTATCTAGCAGGGCCAAAAGTTCGTACAATTTTCGAAATGGCAAAGCTCTTCTCTTCGCATTCTTTTCTTTTTGTTCCGAAAATCGCGTATACGTTCAAACGATCTTGCTCCTCCTGCAGATGAATAGGCGTTACTGAATAATTCTTTTCTACGTAATTGCTATTCTTTGAGGCGGATATGGTAAGGCTTAATTGGTCTTGAACCGTAGCACTGATTTATGAACTATTAATACTGGAATGAGCTTCTACTGGGTCCAAGACTGCTGGCAGAAATCCCCTATCGGATTGCGGCGGACATCCCTGGCGGAGTTTCGCGTTGCACTTCCACAAGCTCGGCTTGTACGCATCAAGCAAGCCGCAACCATAGCAGAAAATCCGCCGTGGCTTATGTCAATCATGATACCGATGACGCTTAGTGCGATGAACTTCGTACTTTTTTTGTAAATAAACAAGACGAAAATCTAAAACATTAAGCTATGAGTGAATTCGACACTCATACGGTGCTCCAACGCCAGCAAGACGACCGTCGGCTCTCTCTGCAACGTAACAACGCATACCACTCAATCGTGTCAACGCAATACAACGCGACCTCAAACCCATCAAAAACTAAACAACCGCGAATAATAACCCCAAGCCCGAGTAATGAACTCAATCCAACATCGCTAGGCAGGGCGCGCTTTTGCTCTCCAGCGCTCTTGTTGGAAACCCCATACCCTTCCCTCATGCCAACCAGCTTAGCCACGGTTACCAGTACAGTGACGTCACTAGCAACTGCAACGGCAACAATAGTATCGGCTGCTCGCGCAATTCCATCTACTGCAACAACGAAATCTGCTGTGCAAGCAAATAATCCAGCACCTTACACCAGCGCGCTATCTTCAAAACAATGTTCGGCCATACTGACAGGTATTGATCGGTACATACAAATAAATCGTAAGCTCAGCCCCAAACTCTAGACTTGGTAATTCTGCTAAATTAACTCGCGGCACCTCAAAACGATCTACAATAGCGAAGCCCATAGAAGCAAACAGATTTGCTATTTTGGCAGATAAATCCGATGATATACCTCTGGAAAACATCATAAAAAGCCTAAGCCGCCGCTTAGTTCTAATGCTCTCGTAAACTCAATCTAATCGGACCAAATAATTTCCACATAATTCCATTAACAAAGTGAAATATTTACGAAAGAAATGTTCAATGCTGTCCAGTCTACAAGGAACTGAAAGTCGTACACATCAAAGAGTGACCTACTACTGCTCGCTCACTTATAACTCCTATGAAATCTACGTGTGATGTCTTCACCTCTACAGCCATGAAATCTTCAGAAAAATTCGTAAGCTTTGCCACTGCTCTAAAAATGGGCCTGGAAAGTACCGCTCCCACCAAGCCACGATCATCAGATTCCCCTCATCAACCAGGAGAACAGTCTACGAAAAAAATTGAAACAATGATAATGTTATCTTCAACAAAGTATGATGGATTTCATGTCATTCATGCAGACAACTATGAAAGATCTTATGCGAAACCAGAACGTTTTGATTGAACTGCTTGTTGCTCAAAAACAGAATAAGTAATCAATGGCTCCACTCCGTATAGCACTGTGGAACGCCAACGGCGTCTTACAGCGCAAACTTGAGTTAACTCAATTCCTTAATAATAACCATATCGATGTATTGCTACTCACAGGAACTCATCCTACAAATAAATACAATTTCTAACACCTACATATTGGCCAAAAGATCCCAGAAAGCTGCCAGACTTGATAGATTTTGCAGTCACAAAAAACATTCCACGCAACCTGATAAGCGTCAACTCCTTATCAGATCTATCGTCTGATCACTCGCCTGTACTCCTTCAACTAAATATACATCCAGTTGCGGTAGATATACCATTCAGACTAACACCGAATAAATCA
Organism: Drosophila atripex; assembly: GCA_035045925.1. NCBI lineage: Eukaryota > Metazoa > Arthropoda > Insecta > Diptera > Drosophilidae > Drosophila > Drosophila atripex. Next base: position 320,221 of record JAWNOP010000038.1, read on the forward strand.
ATCTGGCTTAAGTATAAAAAATGTGTAAGTTCGCATATTGAGTTGAATCCACGAGTAATGGCGAAGCTGATATCAACTCATTCACGAACAATCTCGAATCCGTCTTGGTCGCAGCAGCTCGCATGTCAACTCCACGAACGCAAAAAACATCGTACAATCATAGATTCACGAACGTTGAAATAGAACAGCTTGTTGTCGCATAGCGACGCTCACGGCGAGATTGGCAATCCAACAGATCACCATCTGCAAAACAAAGGTTAAATGATGCTACACAGAGGCTCTCAGCTGCGTTATGTCATGAAGAAGAAAGGTCCCAAAAACATTACATACAGCAGTTATCCCCAACGAGCTCCAAGCTCCCACTTTGGAGAGCACACTCATCACTCAACGCACCATTAGAATCTGCAATGCCAATTAGCGCAGCGACGGAGAAAGAGCCGACAGATTTGCAGAACATCATCACCGCCAGCAACATCAGATATCGACATATCTACGTATGAACCAATTGTATTTAGAAAACACGAGTTACTCAAAATCATAAGTGAACAACTCAACCCAAAAAAATCTCCAGGATGCGACCTACTATCACCAAAAATGATTATTGAACTTCCTCTCTGTGCAGTTCGAGCTATTTGCCAACTCTTCAATGCAATAACGAGACATGGACACTTCCCAGAAAGATGGAAAAAGTCGATCATCATAATGATACCAAAACCTGGCAACTAACCACATCCACTTTTGCTGATGACACAGCGATCATAAGCCGGTCGAGATGCCCCAAGCAAGCAACGGCGCAACTTGCTAAACAGTTGGTGGCAGTGGAGAAATGGTTATCCGACTGGCGAATCAAAGTTAATAAACTAAAATGCAAACACGTAACGTTCACATTTAATAGAAAAGACTGCCACTTACTCTAAACAACACAGTGGTTCCGATAGCAAATGAAGTAACATATCTAGGAGTACACCTTGATAGACGTCTTACCTAGCGCAGCCACATCGAAGCCGAAATATAGCCGCTCGCCCCTTAGCCTGGACTATAAGGTACTTCTATACAACACCGTTTTGAAACCAATCTGGATGTACGGCTCTCAGTTGTGGAGGAATGCCAGTAACAGCAGCGTGGATATAATGCAAAGAACTCAATCAAAAATTCTCAGAACCATCACCGGGGCACCGTGGTACGTACGGAATATAAACATTTACAGGGAGCTTCACATATCACTCGTCAGAGAAGAGGTAGCACAAATCACAACAAAGTACTACAACAGGCTGTCAGTACATCCAAATCATCTCGTGAGAGCCCTTACGCAAGTTTTCTACAGTCTCGTCTTTGCCGCAATAACCTAATATAACCTAAAATTAGCGCTGACCCAGCGCTAATTATAAGGACCATGTAGCCTCTATTCAGTTAAAATTAAACTGTTCGACTCAGATTGGATCGACTCAGAAGGTGATCCTAATCATGAATATATATATTTAACAGGCTCGGAGATATCTCCTTCACTGCGTTGGACACTTTTGATGAAAGTTATAATACCCACTACAAGGGTATAAAAATGATTAAAACTGCACATTTCGATTGGTGTATCATTTATTCAGGTCGGACGCAAACAGAAAATCCTTAACTCTTCGGTTTTAGATAGTGTTTTTTCGCGTTGGATGCGGTTGAACTTAAATGCTTTAATTTTTGACAATAAAGTGTTCCGTGCCTCACACCTTTGCGAATAGAACAAATTATGGTAAATTAATCGTTAAATTGTTTAAGATTATATTTTTAAACGCTTCCGAGTGAATTACAATTTGGGTCAAAAGTATGCAGCGCAGTTAACCCATAACGGATTGTCGGGTCAATCCCGGAAAGAAGTTTGGCTGGCAATAATTTATTAAATTCGTGATGTCATTTTCTCTTATATATATGTTCGCGTCTTTCGCTCTCGTGCTTTCGATCGGCCACCTTCATTTGCCCTCCTGCGCTAGCGCTTGTCTCGCTCTCTCGTGGGCGTTGAGCCGCGCTCCCGCGTCATTCTCTAATTCGGTCGTCTACCCTATTCAGTACATATATCAGTTGTAGAAAAAATTGTTTAAATATCTATTAACCAAACTGTGCTTGTTTTATTAAACTGAACATTGGTGAACCCCGACGTGATTGTGCTTAGGAAAATAATTTGTTAAACTACTTCCGTTGTAAATTTATGCTGCGCGGCTTAAAATATATAAAAATAAACAAATAAAAAAACTAAAAATTATTATTCGGTTTGTGATTTGTGCGCGAAATATTAGCATCTGTTGACATACATACATACGCTGTTTGCAGAGTTCTACAATCGCTTATGCATATTTTACTCTATTATATGGAAGCTCCACAGTGGGTCGTGAGCTGACACTAAATAAACGAGCTAAAATAAATTTTTCGTTGCGAAAATGAATCCGTTTTTCGATTGTGCCTCTCCTGGAAGGAAAGTATTCCTGAGCCAAAGGGCAGTTGTCCTTTTTGAGGATCTTTAAGGATTGTTGTCCTCCATGAAATCAGTGGAGACATTTCCGGAGGCGATGTTAAATGTGCGGCTCAGCGAATTGGAGGGAATCGTTGCGGATTTCAAGAGCACACACCAGGAGCTGTCCGAGATGGATGTTGAACAACTCAGGAGCGATCTGCGCGTCAACTTCAACGATGCGGAGAAGGAGGCACGATTCATCCTGGATCAGGAGATTATGCGGCGCTCCAGTTTATTTCCGGCAAGTTTGACGCTGATCAACGCATCGTCAGCCACCAATTTCGATGCGTCGTTTGGCAGAACTTTTCAGGCGTTGCCGCCACTGCCACTTCCCACTTTTAGTGGAGGTTATGCGGAGTGGCTTTAATTTCGGTCATTGTTCTCGACCATGGTGGACACAAACCTAAAGCCTTGGAGACTGTTCGATCGTTGGAGCTCACGGACAAAAATTATGACGTCGCATTGGAGCTGCTAAACAAAAGGTTTAGTAATCGCAGGCTCATTTTTCAAGCTCATGTTAATAGGATAATGAATCTGAGGGCCGTAAAATCCGCATCGGCGACGAGGCTTCGCGAGCTTTCGGACAAATTCAATTCGCATATGCGCGCCCTGGGAAGCATGGGCACAACGAAGCAGATTGCTAGCTGCATCATAATCCAAGTGCTGTTGCAGAACGTTGATGATGCCACGCAGTCCAAGTGGAAGGAAATGCAAGCTGACTCGGATTCCTTGGATTCCATTCTAACTTGGAAGTCCATCGCCAGTTTTCTTGAGCAGAGATGCCGGACTTTGGAGAGCCTGGATTTGCCGACGACATCATATGCACCAAACCTTGTAGTAGGACGGCGAAGACCGTTTCATACAGGTAACTCTGCACTTGTGATTACCATCTCTTCCGCATGCATGATTTGTGATGGCTATTCTCACATAATAAACTCCTCCCCGAGGTTTTTAAGCTTGTCGCCTGAGGATCGTTTAGGCGAAGTTAGGCGATTGGATTTATGGCGTAAGTGCCTTGGATCTGGGCACCTATCTCGGCATCGCAATTTGTCATGCTGCCGTGCTTGTGGACGCAGGCATCATAGCTTGCTGCATTTTGGTGGCAATTCATGGCCAACACCCCTCTCCCGAGGTTTTCCCGAGGAGCTACAATCATTTAAATTGGACACTGTTACATATGGAACAAAGCCTGCGTCCTATCTATCTGTGCGAGCGATGCACCAATAAGGCTAAGGACGAGGTGGAAGACTCTTCAGTGGGATCCGAAATCTTGCTTCGAGATTTTTACGTCGATGATCTTATCTGGTGATCATCTATTCTGGTGGCAGCTCCAAGGAGGATGATGTTGGCATTTTAGGGCAGATTTCAGATTGTCGATGGGCGAATTTCAGGTGCGGGAATGGTGCTCCAATATTCCTAGCTTGTTAGACGGCGTGCATAAAGAGGATCGGTAGTCTTATTTAACTTTTTATGACGGCAGAAACTTCACGAAAACGTTAGGATTGGCTTGGGATCCTTCCAATGATCAGATGCTGCTTTCGTTTTCTGGGATGAAAGCTTACCTCTGGGTTTTTACACAAAGTGACAGGAGATCTGCCGGAGATTCAGTCACACCCAACGAACAGAATTTCCTCGGCTGGCGCTTACGTCTGGAGCACTTGTGGAGACCAGCCGCCTGCTATGTGGGAAGTCTCAAGTATCGCCTCTTAAGACTTTAACTGTGCCGAAGTTAGAGCTAGCTGGAGCTGAGTTTTTGGTGAGAATGATGGCAGAGGTTCACAGTCTTGGTGCTTACAAAAGAAAGAATTTTTGTTGGTGCGACTCTTCAGCCGTGTTATCGTGGATTCGGGATGAGCCTGCCAGGTTTAACGTCTTTGTCTCTAACCGTGTGTCAACCATCCAAAATCTGACGAGTTCCATGGAGTGGCGATATGTGCCTCCATCCAGCAGATATCTTGTCTCGTGGAGCCCTTTTTACTGAATTGATCGGATCCAGGTTATGGTGTCAGGGGCCGCCTTATCTGTTAAAGACACAGGAGCATGCGATCCTGCGACGATAGTAGTCGAGAAGCCAGCTTTAGAGCTTCGCCCTTCAATTCTATTGGTGAAGTCGCCATATACAGACCTCGTGGTTACATGCAAATAAGTCCCAACTCCTTTCCAGCTCTTCAGCGAGTGTTTGCATACGTCTAAAGTTTGGCAGACGGATTCAGCATAAAGGAATTACTGTTCATGATCTCAAGGCGGGGACTCGCATGCTTTTGTGGGCAGTTCACCGCGCTCATTTGGGTGATGAGATAAGGACGTTGCAGAGAAAATGAATGGTTGCCTCTTCCAGTTCCCTGGCTTCGTTATCCCCCTTTTTGGATCAGTTTGGATTCTTCGCGTAGACGGGCGTCTCAAGAATTCATCCTTGGGTTACGATGGTCGTCACCCAATAATTTTGCTCAGGAGCCATCCGGTAACGCGAAGCATAATCCTTAGCTTTCATGAGCACAACCTGCACGCTGGACTTCGATCGTTATTCGCGATGATACGTTCGGAGTATTGGCCGATTGGGGATCGGGGAGATGTTTTCGGACGAAACCTCGTTTGTTGGAGCATGTAATGGGCGATCTTCCAAAGGAGATAGTGAAAGGTTATCAAGTCATCGATGTAACCGGTATCGATTTTAGCGAGTGAAGAGAGAGTGAAAGGTTATCAAGTCTTCGATGTAACCGGTATCGATTTTAGCGGTCCTTTCTTCTATAAGTCGGAGGCTCGCAACAAGGCTCCCATAAAATGTTACATTAGCGTCTTTATTTGTTTCACGACAAAGGCCGTCCATTTAGAGGTGGTGTGGCATCTGTCCACCGCCGCCTTTCTGCATGCACTGAGGAGGTTTATTTCTATCAGGAAGAAGCCTCGACAGATCTGGTCCGACAACGCCACTTATTTCGTTCAAAAATCAGTTGAGCGAATTGAAGAGACTATTTCTTAGCGACGAGCACCAGAGAGTTGTCTTGGATTTTTGCATTCCAGAGTTCATTGAGTGGAAGCTTATCCCTCCCCGTTCTCCCCGCTTTGGCGCATTGTGGGAAGCTGCTGTTAAGACCGCCAAGTATCATTTTTTACAGGGTCGTGGACTCGGCTGTACTAAGGGCCGACGATGTGCAGACGCTGGAGTACAATATTGCTGCAGTGATGAATTCGAGGCCATTAGTACCTCTCTCTGAAAACCCTGCTGATTTGGATGTCCTGAATCCTTATCTTTTTCTGCAAGGAGGGTCTCCTTCTAGTTTCAGTGAGCCAGACCTGACAAAGCTCAACCTAAATCGACCAGATGCTTGGCAACGCTTCTTCTTTCTTCAGCAGTGTTTCTCGTCCAGATGGAAGGAAGAGTATTTAACCCTGTTACAGCAACGATCCAAATGGCGTCTCCTTGGTCAAGGCAAAGCAGTAAATGACATCGTGCTGGTGAAGGACGAAAACTTACCTCCAATGAAGAGGCCCCTGGCAAGGGTGACGGATATGGTCGTCGGAGATGACGGAGTGTGTCGGGTGGCTCTGCTGAGGATGGCGTCCGGAGCTACAAGGCGGGCAGTCTAAAAATTGTGCCTGCTGCCCCTTCATGATGCTGTTAAAGCCCATCTTCCAACGGGGGAGTATGTCGGGTCAAGCAGCCGCCGGAAAGAAGTTTGGCTGGCAATAATTATAATTATATTGAATATATAAATTAATTAATTATATTGAATATATATATATATATATATATATAATATTGAATTCGTTACGTTATTTTCTTTTATATATATGTTCGCGTCTTCGCTCTCGTGCATTCGATCGGCCACCTTCATTTGCTGTCATGCGCTAGCGCTTGTCTCGCTCTCTCGCGGAATCTCTCGATCGCTTCGCTGCATCAGGCGTTGAGCCGCGCTTCCGCGCCAAACTGTGCTTGTTTTATTAAAGCTCCCGAAAACGCTCGGTAACTGAACACGGATCATAACGGATACACTATCTGTATTCTTGAAGAAGATCACCACCTAGGTCAATATAAGCATGTCCGTCTGTGTGTTTCTACGCAAACTAGTCTCAGCTATTTATGCTATCGACTTTACACACATCCTTTTATTATTTGCAGGGAGTATATAAGTCGGAATGGCCGAGATCCCCCAACTATGTTCTTAAGCCGACATATAACTATTTTTGTAAATTTGTCATGATTGATTTCTAAAATTTAGAATAATGCGGATTGATTATTTATACACTCCGCTTTAAGTGCGTCAATTTTGTTAATACAGTCGAAAATTAAAGTTGGGAGTTTCAGTAACTTCGAACAAGCTTAATATGATCAAAATTTGCCTTTTTATGAGAGGAATGAGAGTCAGATCGAACGGACAACATTTTGATTTTAGTTTTTTTTTCACATTTACTTTTATAAAATAGTTTTAGATCTATAAAAAATTGATTTGGTTAATTTCAACTTTTATTATTATTTTTTATTTTTGACGATTGCTCAACCGCAATGTTTAAACAAAGAAAAAAACAAACAAACTCCCATATAATATTTCTTATCCCCTTGGAAACTTTTTTTTTAAATAATCAGCAAACACGCTCCCAAAAGCTCACCAAATAAAATTAATACCACATCAAACGCAACACCAACGAAAACTTACAAAAGATATTTGCCTTGGCATCGACGCCAAAATTTAATGAACACTAGTTTACACAATTACACGAAAACCACTACATTCTCAAAAGTATTCCATAGTTTTTATATATTGTAAGCTTGTAATCACACATTCTTTACATAGACGGGGGTCCACTGAAACAGACACCTTACACTGCAGCTGCCCCTTACTTTCTAATTCTAACCATTCTAAGGGCATCATTAGAATCCTTAAAGCATTTTAAATCGCTATAAACAATATATAAGTTAACACCTCAATTGTTGAATACAAAATAATACTGAATTAGCTAATAAACGCTAAGTTTTAACAACTGCAATAAAGCAGAGCTTAATATCTTGGCACTGAATGCCATGATAACGCTTCACGCCTAGTAATATAAATTTAACTGCGAGAATAGCGTCAACCTCAAATATTAATTTTATTCCGATCGACTGATACAGTAATGAGTACAGACGGCGCCACCAGCGGAATCATGAAATATGAAACTTATGACCAAGTGGTCTGAGTTTTCCGGTTCACCGTTACGAAAGCACGTTGATAACATTGACCTACTAACCCAAGACTTAGGCATACTTTGTTCATATATTGATATAGATATACTTAGCCACAGATATATATATATATATATTTTATAGATATAGATATACTTAGCATCATTTAATAAGAGCGGTTATTCTGAAATTAAGATAGTTGCGAATACAGAATCAATCGTCTCGTTACTCAGTGCTAACTATAGCACTTAGACGTAATCGCCTTCGAGTGCGCTCCCGTGAACGGACCGTCGGTAGGAACCCCCTTGACCTCCGTGTGTTGCTCCAGATCAAAGGATCGCCGGCTGAACCTAATATCCCCACCACAGCCATACACACCACACCATAGGATCACAACTCTCCTTGCCGCACGACCATTCAACCTCCACAAAAACTAGACACACTCAACCATGGGATCGAAAGCAGACCCCGTAATACAGATGGTCATTGATGAGATTGAAAGCAGCACAGCTATCTAAAAGTTGATAAGAAACTTCGCGAAAGATTCAACAAAGCGACGACTCAAGGAAGGTCACTTTGAGGAACGGCTCTGGTAAACAAATATGATGCTATATTATCGGACGGAATATCATCAGGATCAGGCCCATTACAGCGTTCCCGATATAATAAAAAATAAAAAAGATTCACGAAAGATTCAGCAGAGCGATGACTCAAGGAAGGAACGGCAAAGACAGCTCACGCTTTTGAGGGCCCAATTTGAACCCAATTTTGAGGGCCCAATTTTGAGTTGCACCAGGTGCAACATATGAAAAAATATGGAAAGAGATTGTGGACGGCCATCATGACCTTGATTTGGATCCAAAACTCACTACAGATGGACATACTAGCAATCGATTTCAGGTCGTGGGATCGGAATCTTTTACCTTTTTAAGCGAGGAACCTCAAGAAGGACAAGAAGCGTCACACAGGCCGTCTTCCGCCTCATTGTTCGTCGCTCCGCCGGTCGAAAATTCATTTTTTGACGGAGATTACCGGCATTGGCTACGATTCTACGAAATTTTCATGGGGCTCATCCACAATCAAGACTATAGCGATGCAGTTTGGAGGAATTAGGAGAATCATGTTACAGTTGAAGCAAAAAACCTAATGTCAACAGCATTAGGCGGACAGACCAGTTACGAGGATGCCTGGCAACGGCCAACTGGGATCCAATCTTGCTACATGCCATTGAAGAAAGATTGGACCCATACACGTTGTCATCTCTAGCACTAGCCATCACCGATCCAACCACTTGACAATATCTGAAGCAGGCGTTAAAAAACCTTAAGCGTCAGGCAACCCGTCAAGTAACTATGCGAAAATATACGTCTACCGTTCCACATCAAGCCAAATACAAATAAAACTTTCGTTCTGTTACCAACCGCCCAAGTGGCAATACGTGGACCAGCCCGACCCCCTCTGCAATGTCGCGCCCTCCTAGATTCTGGATCACAGGTAAACATAATCTAATCTCTAGAAGAATGGCTGAAACTCTGGAACTCCAATTGGAGCCATCAACCCTAAACATCGATGGATCGGGAGGGACAACTAGAAGATCACGAAAAAAGGCGGTGTTGACCCTATCATCATTAACCACTGATTGCCAAAAACAAATTAACGTATTCATACTACCGGAAATAATGACCAATCAACCATCCCACCCAATTCAGGGGCCAAGAAATATACCGCCTCAGTTGCGTTTAGCCGTTCCTGAATTTACGCAGCCCAAGAAGATTGACCTATTGTTGGGCGTCGAATATTTTCGTTTGGGAGAAGGACAGCTACTACTCAAAAATACCGCGCTTGGATGGATTGTGATGAAGCCACTGCGACCGAAATCAGGTCATGAATCTAAATCAGAACAAGTCGTCCTCAATCACGCCGCTTGGGCATCGGAAGCTAGCAAGCCCCGCCAGGATATCTGTCAAATCGATGCATCCGGGCGAAGTTCTAGTGCCTGCATCATCGATAAGCAGATAGTCAAATCTGGAAGATTACAGAATTCTACACCCACGGCGGATCAACAAGGAGAGCCAAAGACAGAACCTTAACCATAAGCCCAAGTTTGTCAACTCACGACTGAAGAGCACACAGTGCAAGGGCCAGTAAACAAGGGAGTTCAATGAGTTAAAGTCACCATCAATTCTAAAGTATTTAAGGTCACACAGCATCTCACAGGCATCTCCAAAAAGACCAAGAAGCAATGCCAAGAGAAGACCCAGAGTCCTATAGCAGTCCGTCGAAGGACCCTCGATACGTTAGTGGCCGCTGAGTGTTGCTCCCGTGAACCGGACCGCCAGAGTTCGTTCTTAGAGTTCTTACGCATACCCACCACGTATTGAATATTGCATTTCATGAACAACCGTTTCTTTATCTAAAACTCACTTGAAAACTTTAAAGGTGTTGGTTAATATAACACTAAGAAAATCCACTGGGTTTCACAAGTGGATCCACAAGGTTTCACCAAACCTTGTTTTAAAAACACACGTGGCAGCCTCCCAACATCTTTTAGCAAAACTGGCTAAAGTATTCAAAATATTTACGTAGCATGACGACACGAGCATGATCCTGAAACTTTGTGCAAATTCGACATGGAAATCCTTTGTTGCAAAACACTCTACGCTGGAACATTTTTCCACGCTCTCATAAAGATTGAGTAAAAATAAGTAAAAGAATTTCTCAAACTGGAATCGAGAAGACTTCGCAAAGAAACCCCAACAAAAATTAGTTTCATCGCGGCAACATAGCACATAGCAACACAAATTTCTAGTATCCTTACGAATAGAACCCTCATCCGCCAAGAAGCTACAAACAAAACGGCGTAAAATAATTATAAAATGTTTTGCAGCAACGGATTTCATCTATTGTCTATATATCAGTTTCGAATGTGATCTGGTGTTATTTGAAGCGCATGTGCTTTTGGAAACTTTTGCGCCTTGTCTCATCTGATGCACTTTTGTCTTAATATTGATACCGAACGGCTGCTGATTTGGAACTTAATTGAACCCACTAATAAACATTGAAATTGGTCTGTGACTTTTTAAACCCTTGCTGAGGGTGTTATAATTTTGGTCAAAAGTGGGCAACGCAGTGATGGAGACATCTCTGACCCTATAAATTATATATAGTCGATATAGCCTCAGTCAATATAAACGGATGGGATATAAAGATGGGACTTTCGATGGATTCTAGTTTGGATAAACTAATCCGATCTGCAAAATTTTATAAGGATCAGCCGACTATATATGATCCGACATATATAAAATAAGCTGTCATAATAAAATAAGCTGTCTAATAATATAAGCTTAAATGCAAGGGTATTCGGCCGCTATCAAAAAAGATTGATAGCGTAATAGCCCCTAGTTAAGATTTAATTTTCACAATAGCAATATTGATTTAAAGATATCCACTAATGAAAATAGTCATATATTACAATAATCTAGTATCCAGGTGAAGACATTTGTCATCAAACATTTGGATCAACCACCGGGACGGTAAGACACACACAAAATAAATCAGACGACGAATGAAATATCATTCTCTAGAGTTCCTTTGCATCACCCACCATGTTTTGAATACTTTTTTTTGATTTTTTTTTTTTATGACTACGATTATTTATTGAATCTTCTTTTAATTATTGGACTAACTATAGATTTTCGATTCTTAATATTAGAATTTAAGTAACAGTAAACTAAGACTGCATTTTGGTTGCGCGTCCCTCAAGTCTGTCGCTGGGGAGGTAAGTCATTCCGACGAGATTGGTTGCTCAACCTTGTTAGACCTTTCGCCAGGTGGTTAGGATGCAACAATAGCTTGGTAAAGTACTTTTCCTTCTTTTCTGCGATGTGTGTTTTTTTTAGCTTCAATGTGCCGGCGCCTTGTGAGTCTTTTGTCGAGGTGTACTCCTAGATATGTCACTTCGTTTAACTTCGTTTGCTTGCGGGAGTGAAGTATTATTTAGCGTAAGCGGCGGGCAGTTTTACCTGTTCAGGATGAACGTAACGTGCTTGCATTTTTGGTCGTTCAAGTTAATTTGCGTAGTTGCTTGCATCGGGCAATCAAGCTAAGAATAACTGTGTCATCAGCAAACGTGAATGTTGTTTGACGTATGCTTGTCGGGATGTCTGCTGTCTAGAGGACATATAATTTTGCCCTAGCACACTGCCTTGAGAAACTCCAGCTTCTATAGTGAAATCATCAGTTATAGCAATTTTTACAAACCCAAATTGATGTGACGGGATTCCTTTGTGGATTCTTAGATATGTGTTTATCCGAGTCAATACGCATTTTAGATAAGCAAGAAGTCTATAGACTTCTATAGGTCTATACGACGTTGGGATTGTGTGGTCTTTTTCCAGCTTTGCAAACATTATTATAATTGACTTTTCCATCTTACTTGAAAATGGCCAAGTTTTGCGATGGCATTGAAGAGCTGAGCGATACTGCAACGAATATGGTTATTGATTATTTGATGTATGATTATTTTGCGAGTTATGAAGTCGCAGCCTGGGGATTTTTTCGGATTCAGTTGATTTTTGATGATGTTAGCGATTAATTTTGGGCGAATTCAATTGGCTTATGCTGAAGCTTAGGTATAGCCGGCAAAAGAAAAAGCGCTAGTAGCAGGGTTTGGTTGGAAACCATTTTAAAGGTGGTTGGCAAACGTGCTGGCTCTGTCTGCATCGCTGCGCGCCCAGCCGCAATTGGGATTTCAAATAGGCATCACAGTTTCTTTCGGTAAGCTCAGAATTGGGCAGGCTCTCCATAGTGAATGTTTTGTACTAGTAGGTGAAGACTTAGCTGGATGTGCGAGCTAACATACTTTCTGTACTTAATCCAGTTGGTTTTCTGTGAGCTTCATTTTTCCAATTATTCCAATGTTCCTGGATGTCGGAGGAGAAGATGCAGTACAGGCGAGTGATCAGATGAAAGATCCGAAAGGCATTCGGCGCTTATCAGATTCTTGCGGATGTTTGTACCAGGAGAAACGTAGTCAAGCTTGTTCTTGGCTTTGATGATTGCGTTATAGAGCTGCTTTCCTATTGAAGTCACAAGACGAGATCCCCAGTGTGTGTGCTTGGCATTGTAGTCTCCTGTTGCTATGAAATGATCTTCTAGTGAGTTGAAAAACTGCATAAAATCATCTTCAGCTATTCTGAAGCGAGGTGGGCAGTATACGGCGGCTAGCGTACGTTGATTGCCAGTATTTAGTAGTATATTTATAAATAGGCCTGTAGGTAGATTTTAGCAAAGTTGTTATGGTAGTAGTGCTTAATATGGCTTCTGATTAGAATTCCAGTCCCACCACGTGCTTTACCATCTGAATGATTTGTTCCGTAAAATATATAGCCTCGTAGTTTTAAACCTCAGGTTTCTGTTGTAAAACGCCCTTAGCGTTCCACGTAGTCATTCGTAGGGAAGTCATAATTTTTATTGTTATGAAACCAGCATTTGAATCAGTAGATTTTAGTTTCCCATTAAATCTTGCATAGTTGTGCGCATAAACGACATAAGTTCCATAAGGCTTTCCGTAAGGCTTTTCCGTAAGTGGCTTTTTGGCTATTACGGCGAGTGATGCTGCTGAGCATCAAATTCTTTGTATACTGATTGCACAAATGAACTTTTTATGGCAGGGGTAGCCAGTCCCGATTTAAATGCGTCCGTCTGTCCGTCTGTCTGTCTGTTTCTACGCAAAATTTCATAAGGATCAGCCGACTATATACGATCCGATATACATCTAATAATATAAGCTGTCTAATAATATAAACTTAATTGCAAGGGTATATCAACTTCGGCTTTCCTTACTTGTCTAATAATTCGGCCCCTAGTTAAGATTTAATTTTCACAATTTCCAATATACACAGCCAGATGCATCACTTGTCTGATCAACGCAATATTGATTTGAAGATACCCACTAATGAAAAAAGTCAGATATTACAACTATCTAGTATCCAGGTCTTCGACCAGTTTGTGTTGCCTGTTATGACCTTCATTGTCTAGAAGAATGCCTTGGAAAGAAAGATGATGCGGAAAGCATAGAGTCAACTACTGGGGTTGTATTCGTGTATAGAAACCTTAAAAACTATCTAAACTAGAGCTGCAGTCACCCACCGTTCACCGCTAAATATATTGTGCACGCTATCAATAACCACTCCAAGTGTCCTCGCCAATGCCCTATCAGTAAAAAAGGGTATCAGAAAAAAAAACAATATGATCCGGTTAAGCTCAAAAACTTGTTAAGCGCCCAGATCAGTCTTGATCCTGAAATTTCGTGTAAACACCTAACAGATGGTAGTTTTTTCCCAAAATTGTCACGGGCGTATTGAGCGATAAAATTTCTTTTCAGTTGGTGTTCCTGGACTACTTGACATTGACTACTTTTCTGGAGAATTCTTTAAAGAAGAGCTCACCCGCATCAACTAGACCATAAAATATTTCCTGTTTGTCCATTCATACTATGTCGAATTTGAATGCCCCTTGTCTTCCATTTGTTGTCAATAGGAGTAGATGAATCAATCAATTTTCTTCGTCCGTGATCTTAGGCATGTTCAAGATATAGAAAAGTATTGTCCCATTGGTTAGTATAAGGTAACACGCTCAAAAAGAATTCGGGAAAAGTGCCGAAATGCCCACTGGATCCGGTAGCCCGCCCACGTAATGACAGCAAGTAGTTATTGCTGGCTGGATACGAAATGCTGACTGGGTGGTGCTGCAGTTCAACGAAGGCATCGAGGTAATAGATTAATAAAGATCTATTGTAAACATTAAACAAAGACTCAAAATCTCGTAATATTGAGAACTTATATGGGGGGGCTTGAAGAATCCGTTGATACGACGGGCGATTTCTTGTTGTAGGAACAAACGGGTGCCTCGTAGTTGTGAATGCGTTCTGATCCTACTGCATGGATCAGAGCTGTGATCCATGTGATCCATATCACATCAAGGTGATAGCGTGCCAAGATGTCAGGTCCGTATTCCTCTACAAGCGCAAAATAGCGGCACTTGGAAAAGTGTACTCGTGTACTTCCAGCTAAGCTGGAAGTGGTGTACTGGGACGATGTCCGCCAATAACTAAAGGGGTTAGCATGGACTGGAGGGTCGCCTAGACGGAGAAAACAGTGGATCTATGCTTTTTAGGTGGAACTCAAATTGAATGAGGATCAATCGTCTGGAGGGGCTGGAGGCATCGAATTAGAGACAGACGTCCTGGAGTAAGACTTGGAGGAACCGACTGAATAGGAACGCCCCGAAGGAATGTGGGTGTGGAGAAGGACATACTAGAAAGTTATACCTCGGAGCAGACCGCCTTGGCAAGGGCTCTGCGAGACGTCTGAATGGAGGGAAACTCATGGCAGACCAGGCATGGCATGGCCAGGTTGGAGGCAGTTTTTAATCCAAACGCCTTTGTCTCTGCGTTTCCTTTAGTCTTCCAGACCACTAAAGTGTTTTCCAATCTGATGTCATACACTTAAATATCAAACACTTGTGAGCAATCAGGATACAACATGCATCTTTTCGGACAGTCGGGCAGTCCTTAAGATGGGCAGTAAATGACTGTCACAGACCCCTTAACGAGATGTCGGAGTCACAGAGACTACGAGAGAAATAGCACTGTAAACGAATTAGCAAGGGCGGGGACTACTTACATCAACATGCAGGCTTAAATGCAGGATGTACTATGACCTGGCAGCCCATGAAGGGATCTCTAGTCCTGTAGAAACTTGCGCTTGAGCTGGCCCACTCGTTCTAGGAAAAGATCCTTGAGCCTTATTTCCCTTAACAGGCAAAAGTGCAGTCTAACGTTGAAGGCAATCACTTAGCACTGGCTGATAGGAATGCACGCAGCCAGACATTAAGTGATTTACAAGGATTACTGCAGGATCTGCAGGGATGTAGAGAAATATGAGATGGTTTTGAACTTCCTGTGTCAGTACTCAACACTTGGGCGAAGACGATTTTAGGTCTTTGGAGTTGATACTACCAGTGTTTATTATTTTTTAAATTATTTTTTTTTAATTATTGTCTCCTAGTTAAAATTGTGTTTTTTTTTTATCATCCCAGATCCTAGCGCTTGGGACTCCCTGCATCTGTGTCTGATGTTATTCCTCCAAATCTGATGCAATTATTTTGGCAGTGCCGAGCTGTCCAGGACTATGTGCGAAGTGATATACTAAGAGACCCTCTTTTCCAAAAAGTCAAATATCAACTCAATTCATTGGATTCTTAATTCAATAGTCTTCAGCTTTTTAATAGTTCCCCTAAGCACAAATTCACGACCAGCGATGTTGCAGTTTCAGAGATCGTTGGAGTGAAATCTTTAATTAAGTCAATGCCAAAAGAAAGGCCGTTATTGAAGTGAAAGACATAAGAAAGTTTCAATATTACTACTCGAGGCTCATATCATCTTTCAAGATATGTGCACTATTGCCGATCGATCTGTTCGTCTCTGGCTGGATATCATACTCGTACAAGAACATCGGCCAAATAGGTAAAGCATCAAAATTGAAGAGGCTTACACAGTTCTTTCTATATTCTATTCTGATAGTTCTTAATTATCATCTCATATTATTGTCTTTACTGAGACTTTCTTAAAGTCGGAGATTAGGAATTAGCACCGAAGTTTTTTAAAGTAATTACACCACCTTTAATCATGATCGGAAGGGAAGAGGAATAATAATTTTTGTAGACTCTACTTTGGATTTTGAAGATTTCCTTGAATTAACACCATTCTGTCCAGATTTTATGTACAACCTTCGACCGAACCTCCCACATACTGTCAACACTTGTTCGCTATTCAATCCGTTTCTAATTTTTGCCCAATTGTGACCACCAGAAGGACTTTATTATCCCGGAACTCATTGGGTCGTATGCGGGATTGTTAAACATGTGACTCGGGCAATAAACTACGTTAAAAATTCTTCAGGATGGCTGCTAAACTTGTGTTTTTTCCGACATTTGAATATGCATAAAATATCTGGCTTTTCAATTTATTATCCAATACTAAGTAGCTCGGTCTAAAATAACCGTGTAAGACGTAGAATGGTAACGTTGGTATCCTCCAATCGATCTTGCCGTCCTATCGTTACGTGCTTTCTCAATAGGTCTGGATGAATTAAAACTCATATTACCTGACCCTATATCAATCATGGTGAATAAAGCAAATGGTGAGCTGTCATACCTTGAGAAACTCCAGCTTCTATAGTGAAATCATCAGTTATAGCAATTTTTACAAACCCAAATTGATGTGACGGGATTCCTTTGTGGATTCTTAGATATGTGTTTATCCGAGTCAATACGCATTTTAGATAAGCAAGAAGTCTATAGACTTCTATAGGTCTATACGACGTTGGGATTGTGTGGTCTTTTTCCAGCTTTGCAAACATTATTATAATTGACTTTTCCATCTTACTTGAAAATGGCCAAGTTTTGCGATGGCATTGAAGAGCTGAGCGATACTGCAACGAATATGGTTATTGATTATTTGATGTATGATTATTTTGCGAGTTATGAAGTCGCAGCCTGGGGATTTTTTCGGATTCAGTTGATTTTTGATGATGTTAGCGATTAATTTTGGGCGAATTCAATTGGCTTATGCTGAAGCTGAGGCTTAGGTATAGCCGGCAAAAGAAAAAGCGCTAGTAGCAGGGTTTGGTTGGAAACCATTTTAAAGGTGGTTGGCAAACGTGCTGGCTCTGTCTGCATCGCTGCGCGCCCAGCCGCAATTGGGATTTCAAATAGGCATCACAGTTTCTTTCGGTAAGCTCAGAATTGGGCAGGCTCTCCATAGTGAATGTTTTGTACTAGTAGGTGAAGACTTAGCTGGATGTGCGAGCTAACATACTTTCTGTACTTAATCCAGTTGGTTTTCTGTGAGCTTCATTTTTCCAATTATTCCAATGTTCCTGGATGTCGGAGGAGAAGATGCAGTACAGGCGAGTGATCAGATGAAAGATCCGAAAGGCATTCGGCGCTTATCAGATTCTTGCGGATGTTTGTACCAGGAGAAACGTAGTCAAGCTTGTTCTTGGCTTTGATGATTGCGTTATAGAGCTGCTTTCCTATTGAAGTCACAAGACGAGATCCCCAGTGTGTGTGCTTGGCATTGTAGTCTCCTGTTGCTATGAAATGATCTTCTAGTGAGTTGAAAAACTGCATAAAATCATCTTCAGCTATTCTGAAGCGAGGTGGGCAGTATACGGCGGCTAGCGTACGTTGATTGCCAGTATTTAGTAGTATATTTATAAATAGGCCTGTAGGTAGATTTTAGCAAAGTTGTTATGGTAGTAGTGCTTAATATGGCTTCTGATTAGAATTCCAGTCCCACCACGTGCTTTACCATCTGAATGATTTGTTCCGTAAAATATATAGCCTCGTAGTTTTAAACCTCAGGTTTCTGTTGTAAAACGCCCTTAGCGTTCCACGTAGTCATTCGTAGGGAAGTCATAATTTTTATTGTTATGAAACCAGCATTTGAATCAGTAGATTTTAGTTTCCCATTAAATCTTGCATAGTTGTGCGCATAAACGACATAAGTTCCATAAGGCTTTCCGTAAGGCTTTTCCGTAAGTGGCTTTTTGGCTATTACGGCGAGTGATGCTGCTGAGCATCAAATTCTTTGTATACTGATTGCACAAATGAACTTTTTATGGCAGGGGTAGCCAGTCCCGATTTAAATGCGTCCGTCTGTCCGTCTGTCTGTCTGTTTCTACGCAAAATTTCATAAGGATCAGCCGACTATATACGATCCGATATACATCTAATAATATAAGCTGTCTAATAATATAAACTTAATTGCAAGGGTATATCAACTTCGGCTTTCCTTACTTGTCTAATAATTCGGCCCCTAGTTAAGATTTAATTTTCACAATTTCCAATATACACAGCCAGATGCATCACTTGTCTGATCAACGCAATATTGATTTGAAGATACCCACTAATGAAAAAAGTCAGATATTACAACTATCTAGTATCCAGGTCTTCGACCAGTTTGTGTTGCCTGTTATGACCTTCATTGTCTAGAAGAATGCCTTGGAAAGAAAGATGATGCGGAAAGCATAGAGTCAACTACTGGGGTTGTATTCGTGTATAGAAACCTTAAAAACTATCTAAACTAGAGCTGCAGTCACCCACCGTTCACCGCTAAATATATTGTGCACGCTATCAATAACCACTCCAAGTGTCCTCGCCAATGCCCTATCAGTAAAAAGGGTATCAGAAAAAAAACAATATGATCCGGTTAAGCTCAAAAACTTGTTAAGCGCCCAGATCAGTCTTGATCCTGAAATTTCGTGTAAACACCTAACAGATGGTAGTTTTTTCCCAAAATTGTCACGGGCGTATTGAGCGATAAAATTTCTTTTCAGTTGGTGTTCCTGGACTACTTGACATTGACTACTTTTCTGGAGAATTCTTTAAAGAAGAGCTCACCCGCATCAACTAGACCATAAAATATTTCCTGTTTGTCCATTCATACTATGTCGAATTTGAATGCCCCTTGTCTTCCATTTGTTGTCAATAGGAGTAGATGAATCAATCAATTTTCTTCGTCCGTGATCTTAGGCATGTTCAAGATATAGAAAAGTATTGTCCCATTGGTTAGTATAAGGTAACACGCTCAAAAAGAATTCGGGAAAAGTGCCGAAATGCCCACTGGATCCGGTAGCCCGCCCACGTAATGACAGCAAGTAGTTATTGCTGGCTGGATACGAAATGCTGACTGGGTGGTGCTGCAGTTCAACGAAGGCATCGAGGTACAGCCGAGATAGTATGTTACTTTAGTCTAAAATTGTACTTGTCAGCAGTAGCTAGCTGTAACTTATAATATCATTATTAGTAATCAAAGCCCTAACGGGCTTGTGTGAAATAATAGATTAATAAAGATCTATTGTAAACATTAAACAAAGACTCAAAATCTCGTAATATTGAGAACTTATATGGGGGGGCTTGAAGAATCCGTTGATACGACGGGCGATTTCTTGTTGTAGGAACAAACGGGTGCCTCGTAGTTGTGAATGCGTTCTGATCCTACTGCATGGATCAGAGCTGTGATCCATGTGATCCATATCACATCAAGGTGATAGCGTGCCAAGATGTCAGGTCCGTATTCCTCTACAAGCGCAAAATAGCGGCACTTGGAAAAGTGTACTCGTGTACTTCCAGCTAAGCTGGAAGTGGTGTACTGGGACGATGTCCGCCAATAACTAAAGGGGTTAGCATGGACTGGAGGGTCGCCTAGACGGAGAAAACAGTGGATCTATGCTTTTTAGGTGGAACTCAAATTGAATGAGGATCAATCGTCTGGAGGGGCTGGAGGCATCGAATTAGAGACAGACGTCCTGGAGTAAGACTTGGAGGAACCGACTGAATAGGAACGCCCCGAAGGAATGTGGGTGTGGAGAAGGACATACTAGAAAGTTATACCTCGGAGCAGACCGCCTTGGCAAGGGCTCTGAGAGACGTCTGAATGGAGGGAAACTCATGGCAGACCAGGCATGGCATGGCCAGGTTGGAGGCAGTTTTTAAACCAAACGTCTTTGTCTCTGCGTTTCCTTTAGTCTTCCAGACCACTAAAGTGTTTTCCAATCTGATGTCATACACTTAAATATCAAACACTTGTGAGCAATCAGGATACAACATGCATCTTTTCGGACAGTCGGGCAGTCCTTAAGATGGGCAGTAAATGACTGTCACAGACCCCTTAACGAGATGTCGGAGTCACAGAGACTACGAGAGAAATAGCACTGTAAACGAATTAGCAAGGGCGGGGACTACTTACATCAACATGCAGGCTTAAATGCAGGATGTACTATGACCTGGCAGCCCATGAAGGGATCTCTAGTCCTGTAGAAACTTGCGCTTGAGCTGGCCCACTCGTTCTAGGAAAAGATCCTTGAGCCTTATTTCCCTTAACAGGCAAAAGTGCAGTCTAACGTTGAAGGCAATCACTTAGCACTGGCTGATAGGAATGCACGCAGCCAGACATTAAGTGATTTACAAGGATTACTGCAGGATCTGCAGGGATGTAGAGAAATATGAGATGGTTTTGAACTTCCTGTGTCAGTACTCAACACTTGGGCGAAGACGATTTTAGGTCTTTGGAGTTGATACTACCAGTGTTTATTATTTTTTAAATTATTTTTTTTTAATTATTGTCTCCTAGTTAAAATTGTGTTTTTTTTTTATCATCCCAGATCCTAGCGCTTGGGACTCCCTGCATCTGTGTCTGATGTTATTCCTCCAAATCTGATGCAATTATTTTGGCAGTGCCGAGCTGTCCAGGACTATGTGCGAAGTGATATACTAAGAGACCCTCTTTTCCAAAAAGTCAAATATCAACTCAATTCATTGGATTCTTAATTCAATAGTCTTCAGCTTTTTAATAGTTCCCCTAAGCACAAATTCACGACCAGCGATGTTGCAGTTTCAGAGATCGTTGGAGTGAAATCTTTAATTAAGTCAATGCCAAAAGAAAGGCCGTTATTGAAGTGAAAGACATAAGAAAGTTTCAATATTACTACTCGAGGCTCATATCATCTTTCAAGATATGTGCACTATTGCCGATCGATCTGTTCGTCTCTGGCTGGATATCATACTCGTACAAGAACATCGGCCAAATAGGTAAAGCATCAAAATTGAAGAGGCTTACACAGTTCTTTCTATATTCTATTCTGATAGTTCTTAATTATCATCTCATATTATTGTCTTTACTGAGACTTTCTTAAAGTCGGAGATTAGGAATTAGCACCGAAGTTTTTTAAAGTAATTACACCACCTTTAATCATGATCGGAAGGGAAGAGGAATAATAATTTTTGTAGACTCTACTTTGGATTTTGAAGATTTCCTTGAATTAACACCATTCTGTCCAGATTTTATGTACAACCTTCGACCGAACCTCCCACATACTGTCAACACTTGTTCGCTATTCAATCCGTTTCTAATTTTTTGCCCAATTGTGACCACCAGAAGGACTTTATTATCCCGGAACTCATTGGGTCGTATGCGGGATTGTTAAACATGTGACTCGGGCAATAAACTACGTTAAAAATTCTTCAGGATGGCTGCTAAACTTGTGTTTTTTCCGACATTTGAATATGCATAAAATATCTGGCTTTTCAATTTATTATCCAATACTAAGTAGCTCGGTCTAAAATAACCGTGTAAGACGTAGAATGGTAACGTTGGTATCCTCCAATCGATCTTGCCGTCCTATCGTTACGTTCTTTCTCAATAGGTCTGGATGAATTAAAACTCATATTACCTGACCCTATATCAATCATGGTGAATAAAGCAAATGGTGAGCTGTCATACTAAATGTAATTGACCTTGGAGATAAAGGCCTCGAAGAGAACGATGCAATACTGATATCGTATCGTTGCTACGCAGTAAGGCAGCGAGTCAGATGAAGGACGACGAGCTCTCAGATGACCAAAAGACCGATTTTACAATGATAAAGGAAAATTTTGCAATTCATAGGGGCTCTGCAGATAAGACGCCACTCCATTCGATTTCCATCTGGCTAAAAATTGAGGTGATATGGTGATTCTGAGGTGAAGGGGCTGTGTGCTTGCAGACAAGGCCTTTTGGTGAGATTTTCTTATCCCTTGGGCTGTAAGGTCTTCTTTAGGAACATCTTCTTTCGTGAGCTCCGTCTACAGATGGAACCGCAATAGCATGAAGAACGTTATGCAGCCACTATTGTCGAACTTGGACTTGCGGGAGTAACGGTAGGTCGCGGAGTCGTAGTCAAAACCTGTTGACCTGACTAATGATTTCGTGGATTGTTCTATGGGCCGCTCTGAGAAAGACGCTGCTCGCTGAGGCCAAGATTCTCGGGTGTGTATAGATCGTATTTCTCTTAATGTTCCTGCTGGTGGTTCTTCTGGCTGGAGCAGCATGCTTTAACTAGTCAGGATCCTGCTGGTATTCCTTCTGACGAGAGCAGCAAGCTGAGGACATTTTAAGTACCACAGTTATGGCACTGAGTAACGAACCTTGTTCTGTTGTAGTTCGAGATTGTCTTTATTAGTGAGAACTCGACCCTTTATAAGATGCTTGATTACATACATTTATTGGGGCTCCAATATGGTAAGAAGGTCAATGTTAACGAAAGTAGGTGCTCGATAACTAATATGATTAATAAAACCAATCAGTTTTTAATCATATTAAAGATCCCATTAAATCCCATTAAAGATGAAAATGATATCCTTTTAAAAAATGAAGCTTTAGTCACTGCCAGTAAAGATAAATGCTCTCTCAGGAAGCCTATACAAACCCTATTCTGCCCTATAATTTCTTAAATAGAGGAATGGCAGCCCAAGCTCCAGGCTCCGAAAATGATCTAAGCTTCTACACAAATGACTCCAAGTTACAAATTAAAATAGGATGAGATGAATACTTTGAAAAACTAGGCATCAAAGGCTCCTTTAGATTCCATTAAAACTATTAATTGTGGCCGTCAATTAAGCACTCAAGCTCTTCGAAACATCCAGCTTAATAATCGGAGAAATTTTTTCGGTGAACGGTCGAAAACTTGCAAAGATATAATAGTAGCTGTTAAGTTCATCGGCTCGATTACCCGTTACTCGAAAATCAGCACGGCCATCAGGGTTACCAGTTGGAACTGGCTAGTGGAAACATACGTTACGCGAATGATCTCACTCCTCAATAAAGGGGGATTTAGTTTGCTATACAAAATCTTTAAAACATTTTAAAAAGATCCAGAAATTTAGCAAAGTTGCCTCAGGGTTTGTTAAAGTTGGTTACACGGAAAAGAAAGATGCAAAATACGGTACCACAATTGACGGATCATCTTTTCGCGCGGTACCCACTGCATACGTACAGCACACCTCCTGTCCAACCGACCGAGGGATGCTGCCGCATAACGTAGAATCGTGGGGATAGATCCGAGAAAGTTTAAGAAAAGAGTAGGAGTAAAATATTACGATGAAGAGTGTTTGCATAGATAAATCGTTTAGTATAAAGGATTTAAGATTTTTAGTAGGTCATAGTGACAAGATGTGGTAGAGACCATTGTGGTCCGTACATAATACCCCGAACGGATTGTGTTGGGCACATGTCGAGCTACAATGGCTACAAGAGGACGAAAGAATCTAGTCCTTCTACTAGGAACGTTGAAATTTAAGCGTGTTAATAAATGCTGGCTGTCCACATTACCATTAATAAGATTAAATAGAAACATGACACCCAGCATCGTTCTACGGTTTGTTAATGGTGGTAAGTTGATTAATAAAAGTCTACTATGATAGGAGGGAAGGTGAAGGCTTGCATCCCAATTTAGTCCCCTAAGTGCGAAAATAAGAAAGTTTTTTTGTACGGATTGTATGTGATCTTGGTGCACTCCGTATTGTGGACTCCAGACACACGATCCATACTCAAGAATCGGACGGACCAATGATGTGTATAAAGTTTTTGTAATGTATGGGTCATTAAATTGTTTTGACCATCTTTTAATGAAACCAAGTACACCCATAGCTTTATTAACCATGGTGGATATATGGTCGGTAAATTTAAGTTTCAAATCTAATAGGACACCCAGATCATTAACTAGCGTTAATCATTCTAAGCCGTTCCCATAGAGAAAGTACACAGCCTGGTGAGGACTAGATCGATAAAAAACATGATTTTACATTTCGATCCATTAAGCTTTAGGTTATTTGCTAAGCACCAATTTTTAAATTTATCCAAATCGGATTGAAGTCTAGATTAAGCGCTAGTAAATCTATACTGGAGACAAATCTCATCGTACATAAATACTAGTGAGTCAGTATGGTAAGAGGGAGGACCTTCCCTTCCAAAGGTTTGCATCTCAATTTAATCCTCCAAGGGCATAGGTCAGGAAGTTTTTTTTTGTGTAGAGTCTATGTGATCTCGGTGTACTCCGTATTGAGGACTCCAGAAACACGATCCATACCCAAGAATCGGATGGACGAATGATGTATATAAAGTTTTTTTTATGTACGGATCATTAAATTCTTTTGACCATCTTTTAATAAAACCAAGCACACCCATAGCGAACTAAACGCGAGGTAACCTTTAAAGAAGACGCGTTGGATTCTTCCAGATAAGTAATTAGAAATTAAGATAAGGAGATCAGTTGGGAATCCCAAAAGACTGAGTTTACTTTCGCGCGGTTCCCACTGCATACGTACAGCCCACCTCCCGTCCAACCGACCGAGGGATGCTGCCGCATAACGTACGGCTCGAATCGCGGGGATAGATCCGAGAGAGTAAAAGAGAGGAATAGGAGTATGAAATCACGAGGAAAAGTGTTGCAAAGATAAGGTGTTTAGTCTAATGGATTTAAGATTGTTAGTAGAGCAAAGGGACAAAACGTGGTAGAGACCATTGTAGTCCGAACATAAAACCCTGAACGGATCGTGTTGGGCATATGTCGAGCTACAATGGCTAAGGAGTAGAGGACGAAAGAATCTAGTCCTTCTACTAGGAACGTTAAAATTTAAGCGTGTTAATAAATGCTGGCTGTCTACATTACCATTAATAAGATTAAATAGAAACATGACACCCAGCATCGTTCTACGGTTTGTTAATGGTGGTAAGTTGATTAATAAAAGTCTACTATGATAGGAGGGAAGGTGAAGGCTTGCATTCCAATTTAGTCCCCCAAGTGCGAAAATAAGAAAGTTTTTTTGTACGGATTCTATGTGATCTTGGTGCACACCGTATTGTGGACTCCAGACACACGATCCATACTCAAGAATAACGGACCAATGATGTGTATAAAGTTTTTGTAATGTATGGGTCGTTGAATTCTTTTGACCATCTTTTAATAAAACCAAGCACACCCATAGCTTTATTAACCATGGTGGATATATGGTCGGTAAATTTAAGTTTCAAATCTAATAGGACTCCCAGATCGTTAACCTAACGTGGTTAATTTGCCCGAGTGACATGTCGAACATACCCGCAGGGAAGTCGTGGTGCGAGTTAAGCATTAAGGACGGTGAATTCTCAACATTGGACCACATAAGATCTGGTATATTGAAGTCCCCCAGAGCTACCAGCTGGTCCCCGTCAGACAAACGGTCCAAAACGAGACGAATAGCGGACAAATGTTGCCAGTATGTGGGCGGTTCCGACGAAGGTGGTATGTAAGAACAGGTAACGTATAAAGATTGACCGGACAGAATGATTTAACCGCAAAGAAATTCTATGTCACCAAACTCTTGTGATTTTACCTCTTCAGAAGCGAATTTGGAGTCTACAGAAATTAGGACTCCTCCTCCCCTTCGCAGTGTTCTATCACGTCGAAAAGTAGTGTACTTATTTGGAAAAACTTCGGAGCTTAAAATCTCCGGCTTTAACCAAGTTTCTGTAAAGACTATAATGTGAGATGCAAAGGAAGAACTATCAGAATACAGTTTGGGAAGTTTACTACGTAGCCCTCTAGTATTCTGATAGGTAAGTGTTAGTGAAGAAATTAGTTTTTTGAGGGTGAGGAAGATGAGGTGGAAGGTTGGTCAGTGGCTCTAACATGTGGGAGTTTCACTCCCA
Organism: Drosophila atripex; assembly: GCA_035045925.1. Lineage (NCBI taxonomy): Eukaryota > Metazoa > Arthropoda > Insecta > Diptera > Drosophilidae > Drosophila > Drosophila atripex. Next base: position 346,450 of record JAWNOP010000038.1, read on the forward strand.
CAGGCTTGATAATTTTTTTCTTCACCGTACTTGGCTGATGTTCTTGGACGAAAATGTTCTCTGGCCAAAAGCTGACGGAACAGATCGCCTTGAACATCTGCACTGGCACACATATTTTGAAAGATGACGTGTGCCTGGTGTATGAATACTTAAATTTTCTAATATCTGCCACCTTAATATCGGCTTTTGTTTTGGCTTTGATATAAGCCGAGATATCTAACTCAGAAGTGTCAGGGGCAAGCCGAGAAACAAATATGTGTTTCGATGGCGGGATCACCTGCAAGGAATTGGTGCCGCAGTAACTAATACTGCAGCATCAGTTCATACCGGGGGTCCGGACAGTTGAATACCCTGTTCGGTGACTCTTAAGGGGGTTTGAGTTATTGGGTCTGGTGGTATCACTTGGAGTGATGCCACAGAGGACAAATCGGACAATTGCTCATTAATACTGAGAAATTCGGAAGCCGAATTTTTCCCAGTTCCAGCCCTTGGGGTGGCCAGAGATATTAGCGGCTGAATAATTGTCGGCTGAGTAGGCTGAAGTTTATTCGCCACAAGCACATCACTAATAGCGGATTTCTTACGCTTTGGAGACTCATTTAGTAGTTGAAGACTACTAAACTGCGTATCGAGCGCAGAAGCAAATGGTTAACAGAGTCAAATGCTTTACTGAAGTCAGTGTTAATTACATCGTCTGTAAGCCATTCCGGAACCCATCCGTGACAAAAGATGTTAGCTCCAATAAGTTGGTGGTGGTGGAGCGGCGCTTAATGAAGTCAAGTTTTCCTTTGGAGTGGCTGACAATTTAAAAAATGTCTCTAATTGGCAGCGTCGGATTTTTTCCCTTTTTTATGCAGAGGAATAATGTAATATTCCTTCCACATAAGGGGAAAGATCGAAGTCTCTAACGATAGATTAAGGAGTTTAAGGAGCGGATTGCGCAGCGCCTCGCCGCAGTTCTTCAGAACACAGCCTGGTTCTCCATTGGGGCCCTAGCGAATACTCGGGATCCGATAACACACCACTTTGATCAAAATATGGGCAAAATATAAGGTTGGCTGATTGGATATTATAAGTGTACGGCTAAGCTGGAATGGTGCTATGTGAATACGTTGATTGAAAAAACTTTGCAAAGAGATCGGCCATTGCCTGATCAGTGTTGTATGAGTTATCAAACCGTAAGCATAAGAGGAAAAGATACATTTTTGCGATTAGTGTTTACAATGTTTATAAAACTCCATCGGATCCTGAGTAAACTGAATCCGGCGGCGAATATAACTCCTGTAACATTCTGCGTTATGCACGGTGAAATTGGACCGAGCTACTAAGTATCATGAATAACTAACTGTACAGCCAGATCATTTATATTTATTTAAAAGTCTATTCATGACGTTCTATAAACTTAATAGGTGCTTTGTATACCAAGGCGGATTAGTAAAAGCGGACGTATATATTCACGTCACGCAAGCGTCAAAAAATAAATTCAAAGTGTAATAAAATTGATGTAAGGCAATATTTATATCTTCACATGCCAGTTGATTGAACCAATCAAATTCCAAAATTAACTTATTTAAATTCATAAAGTCAGCCTTGCGAAAGAAACAAACTTTATGAGATTTAAGTGTAAACTTAAGGTCAATTAAGCTTATGTTTTCGATCAAGCTTCAAGAGTGGGATGATATGGATCCTTAGGATGGGAATGAGTATATATGAATATAAATAAATAAAAATAAACACCGGGTTCTTTGACGTTGATTGATAAATATTAAATAAAAACGCAGTGCACACAAAAAAATACATCCCTTCGTTTTAAGAGAAAGAGTTAAGAGTGTCATGGGATCATGGGATTTGTAAAATAACACACTGACAGACAGACAGGAATACTGGAGGGCAGAAAGTTACCAGAGACTAGGTTTAGTACAATTGTGGCCCCGTAAGGAATGGTCTAATATGGTCCGGTAGATAGTGATATGTAGGTAGATAGATAGGCAGGCAGATAGTGGCAGATATCTTTCTTTATATCTTTATATCTATCTTTCTAACCTTTTGTATATTTGACTGGGTTAGTTCGGCTAAATAGAGGTAATTTCTTAAGATACTTTTCGAGTCAGGCAGCAGTCACGACGCTTTTATCGCTATTGTTAATTTGACTTAAATTTAGTAAATCAACGTACCATATTTGTACCATATTTGATTATTAATATTATATTCGATTCTGCAAATTTAATTAACAAAAAAAAACAAGAAAGGAAAGCTAACTTCGGTCGGAGCCAAAGTTGATATACCCTTGCAGTTGAGTGGCAGTCCGCTAGGTGGCGACACGCATCTTATATTATTAGATATATATCGGATCGTATTTAGTCGGCCAATCCTTATGCAGATCGGATTTGTTTGCCTAAAGTAGACTCCATAGAAAATCCCATCCTTCTAACTTTAAAAACAACGAAGTTGTGGCATTCCCGATCAATCAGTTATATGGCAGCTAAAGGATATAGTCGACCGATCCCGTTCGTACCGACTTATATACTGCCTGCAAAGGAAAGAAGGGTGTGTGCAAAGTTTGAAGACGATAGCTTTAAAACTGAGAGACTAGTTTGCGTAGATACAGACAGACAGACGGACAGACGGACGGACGGACTGACAGACAGACGGACAGACGGACATGCTTATATCGACTCAGGAGGTGATCCTGATCAAGAATATATATACTTTATAGGGTCAGAGATGTCTCCTTTACTGCATTGCACACTTTCACCAAAATTTTAATACCCTCTGCAAGGGTATAACAAGAAAGGAAAGCTATCTCTGGGCGGTGCCGATGTTTAAATGCCTTGCGATTCAGAAGTACAGAAGTGTTTTTTTATTTTAATTGGTCGATCCCTATTCAACCATCAATTTTTTAATAAAAATGGAGGAAAAAGCCCTAAGCATCTTTTAAAATAAAAAATGTTGTGTTATATGGAAGCTATACAATTTAGTAGGTAGTAGGATCAGCTATACAATCCCTTTTAAATACGGTAGATTCAATTAGTTTTCCCAAAATAAAATCCTTTTTTTAACTTATCCTCTCCTCTTTTCTTCTAATTTCCAAAACACTACCAATCAGTTATATGCAGGTTTAAAATATAGTCGACTGATCGCTGTCGTTCCAACTTATATACCGCCTGAAAAGGAAAGAAGGTTGAGTTCAAAGATTGAAGTCGATAACTTAAAAACTGAGAGACAAGCTTTCGTAAAAACAGACAGACGGACATACTTTTATCGACTCAAGAGATAGGATCATCTCAAGAATATTTATATATTATAGGGTCGAAGATGTCTCCTTTACCGTGTTTTGACAAAAAATTTAATACCCTCTGCAAGGCTATTACAGACAATATTGGGAATGAATTTAAATATAGTTTCTTTTATCATAGTCGACTTTTATTATTTTTTATCCTTAATTTAAGTCCTCCCACAATTTTCTGATACAATAGGAATGAAATTGTCGGGTCAGGAAGCAGCCACGGCATGGATTAGATCACTAAAATCTCTCTTTCACTCCGGAAACAAGTATTTTGTATTTATAAATAATAATATAACTAATTAATAATATAACTAAATAAATAGACTAAATAAATTGTTATCCGGTCCGGTCAATTGTAATCCGGTCCGCTAATTACTATATACATACATACGTTCCACTTGCAAGTGCATTCGCCCCGCACAAGCATACATTCTACAACTCAGTGTATGGTTCTGAGCGCACAGTAGCAAAATCGTATACGCCGCGCACAATTATAACAAAATATAATAAAATAAATTATTAGAAATATAATTTTGGAGAAAAAATTATTTAGTGCATTTCTTTCCTTTAATTAAGCGTAGTTCATTTTAGTAGGGATGAACATTAGCGGCGCCGTCACAGAAGAACCCACTACAGGTAGGAGTGCTATTTTAAAATGCAACCAATGTGTATTCTCCAGGATTTTAAGAGGATCCAAGGTTCCATCCTGTCAGTGTTCAAGTTGAAAGATGCCATGCTCCATGTGCGTCCATGTGCGTGGCCAGTTGGTCGCCATGTACAAGGACTTCAAGGCCGGGGAGTTTGAAGAATTGGATATTACGGAGATCTAAGTGCTCCTTCAAAGCTTGTATCCAGCTTATCAGGTCACGTGGGAGGAAGGTAAAAATGCCTCGATCTTGGATCTCATCCCTACTTGCGAGTCGATGGCAGAATTTTTGCAGGATTATGGAGGCTATGAATGTGACCTTGGCCGCTTATGCGCAAATAACAGTAGATCGTTCTTTATCATTACTAATTCACCTTCTTCTGCCTATATAATATGCGGTGGGTGGTAGTGTAGATTCTGCATGTCCCAGATTTCTGTTAATGCCCCCCGAGAGCCGCCTTGCCGAGGCTAGGCGACTCGGACTATGTAGGAAATGTTTCCAAACTGGCCTTCAGTTGCGTGGGTGCCTCGCTGATATCGGAGGTGTAGGAGGAGCATCACAGTCTGCAGCATTTTTTGGATTAACAGTTTTCCAGCAGCCAGTTTTCGGTTGTGACGTCTACGTCAGCCATAGAAGAGTGCGCCGAGCCAATAGGCACTTCACCATCCAGGGCTTATTCACTAGGTGCCCCGGTTCGTAGCGGTGAGACAGCCTCACTGGCTACAGTGAACATTCTCTCTCGGAGTCGTGTTGGTGTTTCTGTTCTTTGCTGAGCTTTGTAGACGCAAATCGGACATGGCAGTATCCGGCATTGGCAACACTGGCTTCGCGACAGACGGATTCTCTGTTGATGTGCTCCTACAATCCCATTCCTCCGAATATTCGGTCCTTGTGAACGCTGTCATCGCCGTTAACATCACGGACCTCCAGCCTAGTTTTAGCTTGTATGTCTCCAGTTTGATAATTTCCTCAACCGGTCTTTTTCTGATCCCAATTTATATCCGACCATTACGTATCGATTTACTTATAGGAGCTAGTCTATTATATGAGCTGCTGTGTGTTGGGCAAATCCAGCTCCAGTTCACTAGGTGCCCCGGTTCGTGACTATTCGGAGAGGCTGCCGTTAAATGGCAGCTTTATGTTGCTAGGTGAATCCATTTCCTAAGCCGTGAAAGGCTTCTCCCTTGAAAGGAAGTATTGCCATCAGCCTCAGTTGAAGAATCAGTATGCTGCGTTCATAAAGGGGTATTTAGATTTGGGGCATATGTTTCCAGTCCCGCAAAGGCTAGTTCAACATCCAAGCTCAGGTTTGTTTTTTATGGTTGTGATGCGTCCACCTCTCGGTATTCGTTCAATGACAAGTTATCCAACCAAAGATGCTGCCCATTCTTCTATGGTGCTGTTTCCATCGAGTGGCCATTACAGGAGATATTTGCAAAATGTACCGACGCACCAAAGTTTCTCGGAGGACAGCTATCTACTGTGCATTCCTTGGCGGAATTCTACCCAGGATAAGTTGCAGGTTTTCAAACTAGATACTGTCACTTAGGGACAAAGGCGGCCTCATATTTATCAGTTAGAGCAACGCATCAGTTGGCAGAGGATAAGCAGTCTACGTTTTCAAAGGGTGCCGAAATTCTGCGTCGCGATTTTTATGTTGATGATCTAATTTCGGAGGTGGCTCTATAGATGAGGTTATCAACATAATGTAGCAAACATCGGGGATCCTCGCCAAGGACCAATTTCGGTTGAGAAAGAAGTTCGGGAGTCGTTCCTAAGGTTTGCATGCCATAAGGATCATGGCTGCAATTTTTCGAAGACTCTCGGTCTCGCTTGGGATCCTGGTACTGATCGCATGCAATTTTCGTTTGAAGGGCTTTACCCAACCTCAAAGCCTTTTTTTTCCTCATCATTCTTTTCTCAATCGCCCGGCTGTATAAATCGACAGGTCTTGTTGGACCTGTCATTACGAAGGCAAAGATCTTTCTTCAGAAGCTATGCCGTGAGAAGTTTTCCTGGGATGAAAGTCTGCCCCAAGCACTTTACTCCAATTGGGAGATTATTTGTTGCAGCTTTGCCATGGCTTACCGTGCTTAATTTCCTAGATGGTCATTATCAACACAGTCTAAAGTGAAGATTCATGGATTTTGTGACGCCAGCATCGAGGCTTATGGTGCTTGCATTTATGTCGTATCGAAGGGTACAAGGTCCGAAAGTCATTTACTCTGCTCAAAGTCTCGAGTCGCACCTCTAAAAACAGTTTCGGTGCCGAATCTGGAATTATCTTGCGCAGAGTTTCTGGCTAGGCTTATGTCCGAAGCAGCTCAGTTAAACGTCTACGCAGGGAAGTAGCTTTTAAATACGCGGTGCTCTTCCCAAGGAGTCAATTTATTATAACCTGTGGTCCCATGGTCTTGCGTACGTTGACGTGACATCTGGTTCCAAGTACGCTAACTCGATTCCAGCACTCCAGCGCGCATTCGCTTATGTTATTGCTAGCGACATTCTGGGTAAAACCCATCTACTATTGCAGCTAGTGAAGCATGTGCATTTTTGGGTTGACATAAAAGCGCTTCAGACGGGAAGGGAAGAATGGATAAGCCAGCATACTTCTCCATTTTTTGACAAGTTGGCCTGTTGCGTGTGGACGGTCGTTCAAGAAATTCGACGTTTGATTTTCATAGTCGTCAACCAATCATATTGTCTAAAAGCCATCCAGTCACTTTGGCTATAATTGATGATTACCATGAGCGGAATCTACACACGGGGCCTCGTGCTCCGTTAGCTATTATTCGATTCCTATACTGGTCAATCGAGGGAGGAAAACGGTGACGAAAGCATTGTACAAATGTGTCCGATGCTTCCGCATTAAGCCTCGGTTGCTGGAGCACATTATGGCTGAACTCCCGGAGCAAAGAGTTAGCGACTGCCAGGTCTTTGGAGTTATTAGTTTGTGGCCCATTTTATTATAAGCCTGAAGTTCGCTATAAACCTGGTTATATACCCCGCTAAATACCACTGGTTTGTTGTCGCAACGTGCACTTGAACAATCCGTTCGTGGAGAAATAAAAGAAATAAACAATTAAAAATAGGTTTGTCTGAGACTGGCTCAAAAAGTTCAATATTTATAGCTAATTTGATGCATGGATATTACTTAGGTCGTAAATTAATGGAAATATAAGAAAAATGTAAAAATTATAAATTAACAATTCAAAGTGTAATATTTAGCAATATTTTGTCGGTTGCATTAAATTGGAATGTCAGCATTTTTTTTGCCTTTTTAGTTTGGTGTTTCTGTAGTGTTTGGTTCTTTAAGTCATCGTTCTTTATGTAGGCTATGACCAAATATTTTCTTTATTATGTATTAATGGTACTTGGATTTTTATTGTGTATATATTTTTGTTCTTGTGACTTAATATTATATGCTCATGATTTAACATACTCCCGGCCGTTGAACAATGTTCAACCGTCGTCCAGCTCTATGATAAACTCTTATTTTGTAGTGCCTTTAGGTATTGAAGTCCAAATAGACCGTCTGTGTCGCATGATGAGGATGCTTTTCAGTATCAATATCATGACTGAAATGACCAATGCAATGGGTGTGGTATGGTCTTGTTGGTTTTTCTAGTTGCATTTTTTTTTATATCGGCTAACCGATGTTGTAGTGCCTTTAATTCTAAAAAATCCATACTTGGTGATTGGGTGGGAGCCCTTGAAACGAATTCTGATGTTTTCTCTATGAGCTCGGAAATATTTCCCAATTGACTGAACGAAGTTTGTACTTTAGTGGTCATAGTGCCGAACGTAATCAGGGTTATATTGACATTGCGGGCTGTACAACTAGGGGGCAAATTCAGCATGCCAGTCGCCTCTATGTTAACAATTTATGAAACCCTACTGCATACAGCCTTAAGTTCCTAGGTTGCGAAAATACATTGGTTAGATTGATGAGTTCTTAACCGTATCATGCTAGAGTGCACAGGATTGCTGTGACATTCTGTTATAGCCTTGTCAATTTGTGTTCGCATCTACTGTCAAAATTGTATACCGTTAAGTGATTGAAAGAAATATGCTACTCAATTTTTTTAGGTGTGCATTCTATGAATTCGTCTTTATTAAATCCTGTAAAACAATCTCTTTGGGCATTGACAGCTATAATCAAGTCTGAGGAATGTACAACGTCCAACCTTTAAATTCCTATATTTGAATGGGCACGATGCTGAAGACATCCAATAACTCTGACAAAACCAGTGGTATTGTTATTCGAAAAATGGCGTGAGTATCAGCTGTACTGCCATGCGAATACATTATTTTTTAGAGCTGAAGTGGTGGCGACTGGCAAGATGTGGTTGGTTGGTAAGTGATTCCGAATTTGGTCGAGTTGGTCTCGTAGCTGTGTAGGTGATATTAACATTGGGCTGATTGTTTTATGACTAACATCAGTTAATACATTGGTTATCTCGCATGTAAGCCAGTTTCAAGCAGATTCATTTGTGCCATGAGAATCACAAATGCTTGCTTCAAATGTGCGCCTTGGTACTGTCCTCGTTGCATGTTTATGAGAGTCATCTGTTGTTCCAGAGATCTTAAGCGGTTATTGGTAACCAAATTCATTTTCGCACCAAATTGATTGTGAAATCAACAATGGATGTTTGGTTCTGAAGCAGCTATAGGAAGAAGTCCTAGTTACCTTTAACCTTTGAGATAGTTTTAGTTATATCTTCTGCGTACGTGGAGTCGAGTGCACCGAATAATGAATTGGCTATGGTTCCAATAACTTTAAACGATGATCTACGTTGCCGAGAGTGACGTATTAGATCATGGCTCAAGCTCTGCAAACAGATGTTTAAAATTGCTCAGAATGGAACTGCATGCAGTTTTTCAATTTTTGTCACTTAAGTGAATGATCTGTTAACCCTGTGATGTATATTCCTCGTTGATCCTTGTCGTTGTATTTTGGGTAAATTTAAGTAATTTCATTTATCTGTTTAGATTTGTATATTTGAATTTTATTTGGTTGGAGCAGCAATGGTGCCGCTCCAACGATCGAAATGTCTCTGATTTTTACAATATTCTTTAAGTCTAATTAAAGCTAAGTCTCATAGCTGCGCTGCTCGCAGGCGGCGGAAGAGAGACGGCTATGTATCTATATACTTATGTATATTGCTATGCGCTCTCAAGTGGAGGCGCGAGGGGTATGCATATACTGTCCGTTCGTTGCAGTTATGCCGACGCTAGCACTTCCCGTGTGTGGGCTAAGCCATAACGATCGGATCATATTTCGGCCACTTAGGGTTTATGACCGGGACTTTGAAATATGTAAACACTGCAACAAAGTGTTACAGTGCGTACCCTTTAAGTATTTTTGGTACAGTGGGTATTCAATATATGTGCATACTACACCTGAAAGGTTTCCGTAACTGAAAGTACCTTCATGTCATTCCAGTAGGGATGCAAGTCGTAATATACTATAATTATCCATTCTGAAACTTCCAATCTTGTGGTTCCCAGACGTTCGTAGAATATGCCTATCACTTTAATTGACGTTGCCATCGCTAGTGGAAGTAGCAACATAAGTGCTAGAATTACAGGTATTGATGAGAAGAATCGTTCTAAAGGGGGTTCATCAGACTGTTCCGCCTTGAGGGTGTCGCACAATGGGCGCTCTTTGTTGATTTCTTCTGGAAACAGTGGAGCTAGCCGATTCGCTGATCTCTTGAATACTCCTGCTGACGTTTTGATGTCCACTACCCGAACTAGATTGTCCGGTCCAGGACACGTTTTGAGAACTCTTCCACAGGCCAACTCATTACAGGCACATTGTCTTCATCTTTAATATTTGCAGATGCATGCTTCCATTTGTGCCGATTCTGGAGCTCGTGCAGGTACTCACACGACCATTTTATCCTAAAGGCATGCATTAGTCGTAATACCAGATCCCATCTTTTCATTAATGGTTTGCCGCACGGGATGATGTTGGTATCAGGAGGAGCAGTTAGTGGTTCTCCAATCAGGAAGTTTCCTGGTGTTAAAGCTTATTCGTTAGTGGGACCTGATGACATGGGAGTGATAGGATGTGAATTGACGATCGCCTCGACTTCAACGACCACAGTATTGAGTTTTTTAAACGTCAAAGACGCCGTGGCTGTAACTTACACAAGCAGCCGTTTCGTTGACTTGATTGCCGCTTCCCAAAGGCCACTGAAAGATGGTGCTCGTGGGGAAATAAATTTCAAATTTATTTCTCTTTTGTTGCAATGCTGAACTATGGTTTCCATCGCATTAGTTGAGAAAAAGGCGATTTCGAGCTCTTTTAATTTATTGTTGGCTCCAATCAAATTTGTTGCATTATCGCAATTGATCGTCTTGCATTTCCCTCGACGTCCAAGATACCGCCGGAGAGCGGCCAAAAAGGCGTCTGTTGTGAGATCTCTTACCAATTTCAAACGAAAAAAGTGATTTGTTTGCCCACTGTTTTATGACGTTTGAGCTGTTTGCACTCCGAGTTAAATTCGATTCGCTGATCCCTGCGCAAGAAAATGGTGTTTGCCTAGCTTAGCTCACCCTGATATAATTCCTTTGTAGCGCTTTATTAGCCTTATAACGGAACCGAAGCATATACGCAACGATTTGTTGCAATGTATTAAAGGAGTTACTGTACCTACAGTTCTAAGCCTCTTCTCGGAATGCGTCCTTAGTGGACGCCATGCCGACGAATTTGGTTTTTTATTCTAAATTCGTCGAAATAATGGCTGACATCATTGTCCAGTTCTCCCTTGATCTATGAAACAGGGGTCCATAAGGCCACATACTATTGGTCAAGAGCTTGCTAGCTGTTGTTTCTCTGGACAATACGTCAGCTTTGTTTTTTATACGTTGCTCGTACGTATAATATATGGCTGCGCCATAGGCCCTTTCTGAGGCGTTCACGAACGTGTGAAGCCTTGTGTGAGTGGAACCTTTCCGTCAACTATGTGTCTTGGAATTTGCAATTTATTTAGGTTTTGCAAGTCAGAACAATGGATTCTCTAGTCTGTTCCAAGAGCAATTCATCATCCCAAGCCATTTTCAATTCCCAGAGGTTTTGCATGAAAATCTTTTTCTTACAAACCGCAAACAAACCTATTTTTTCAAAAATTTGTGATATATCAGAGCAAACCACTCTCTTTATGAATATCAGAGCTTTGCTTTTCTGCGTTCGTCCAAAAAGTTTCTCTTTATTGGACATTTATATGAGGCCGAAGGTTTTAACACTGTATTGGTCCAAGGTCTCCCCCAGTTTTACGTCACGCACGGTATTCTCTTTGGGTTTGCAGTAGTCCTGCATTATTTGAGCACCACTTTCGCAATTCTAAACCGTGTGGTAGTAATATTTTATTCAGTTCACTTTGGATTTGAGCTGCTTCTGCCTCTGAGTCAGCACCCGTCAAGCAATCGTCTACGTAGAAGTCATTTTCAAGTGCGCAGACCCCAACGGGTAGTTATCCCCTGACCGGATTGCTAAATGATTTAGGCATTTCGTGGCCAAAAATGGAGCTGTTTTGGTTCCATACGTGACGGTTTTAAGTCTTTAGTACTTAAGATCCTCGGATGGATCGTTTCTCCAGACTATAAGCTGATGGAACTGATTATCTGGATTGACCCATACTTGACGGTAAATCTTTTCTATGTCCGCCGTGAACACATATAGGTGTGTTCTGAAGCGTAGTAGTATGGAAAATAGCTCGCTTTGAACAGTGGATCCTGTATGTAGCATGTCGTTCAAGGATTTTCCACTTGATGTTTCGCATGAAGCATCGAAAACCACTCGTAGTTTTGTGCTGCTGCTGTCTGGTTTCAGAACACAGTGATGTGGTATGAAATAATGATTTTTTGGTATATGTATCGTTGGAATAGCCTTCATATGTCCCATATTCTTTCATGAAGTCGGAATACCCTTTCCGAACATCACTCTCTAATCGTCGCTCTAGGGCTAAGAACCTTTTGATAGCAATATCTTTTGACTCCCCCAGGGCTGAAGGGTGTTCGCCGAACGGTAGTTTCACAATACATCTTCCGTCTTCTACTCTCTTTAGAGTCTCTACAAAGAGTTTCTCGCAATGTACTTCTGACGGAGATCGATGTTTCGTTTGGTTGTCCAATTTGTCTAGTTTCCAAAACCTTTCAACTAATTCGTCAGTTTCTTCACCGACGCTGAAACCACAGGCTATGGCGGATTGCGCTATGGATTTAATTCTACCTGCTGCAATCCATTGCAGTACGCATGGGTCATTTTAGCAGGCATCCACTGTAGCAATACAATATTGTGTAGAAACGCATCCCATGTGAATACATTAATGCTTAGACCCATTGATGAGGCAATGGTTTCTAGGCAAGGGTTTCCTTTGATTTAGCACTGTCAGACTGGGATCTGATGAAGTCGTTGACGAATAACTGAATTCGAAATGAGCCGAGGATTATCAGATTATCCAACTACAATGCGCTAAGCATATAAATAGTTGTCCTCATTCAGCTTGATGTGGCGTATTAATCTTTATTACTAGCATGTTAGTATCACGGACCATGCAGGAAAATAGATCATTACATTATTTCCATTTTATTGCATCCCCATCAACGCTATATGTCGAAGAGTAATGCCTATTGCCATTAGTGCATTAAGAACTTGCAGTTGTAGGTAAGCCTGCTAGTTATTTATTATTTATTTATTTATTTAAAGATGATAGTAAAGCTTACAAAACTAATACTAACATTGGATTGTAGTGCTAGCTACAAGGCCTTCGACTACGCAATTTTATAGTGTATGTACATTATATTTTTGAGACAGTAAGGAAATTTTATAGTTATATATAATTATATTTATATTTTTCTTTTTGATTTTAGATTATATTGCATAAGTTTGATTTTTTTAGGAATTCTATTACTGTTCTTATATTTTCTGTTGTGGGACTTTTAAGGTAGTCAATGGCTGTGCGCTTTTGAAGTATATGTTGCTTGATCAGTGTGATTTCTGAGCATGAGTCTAGGATGTGTTCCATATTTACGGGAGTCGATGATTGGCAAAGGGGGCAGCTGCGTGTGGTGTTGGCATCAACGAGGTGTTTGTGTGTTATGTTTGAATGTCCTAATCTGAGTCTTATAAATTTAATTTGGTCGATTCTGCTAATTTTTTCTTGAATGAAGTTAGAGAATGTCGATGTGTGGACGTTGTTGGTTTTGATGTTTTTGTACCATGTGTTGCATTTATTTATTAATGTCTCGTTTTCTTGCGTTAGTTGTACCTTCAGGAATTTGTTGATGTCTTTTATATTTACATTAGGAGTATATATTATTGGCATTTTTGTTGCCTCTTTTGCTGTTTTGTCTGCTAGTTCGTTTCCGTTTATGTTAGAGTGTCCTGGGATCCACAAGATTTTTATATTTGATTGTTTCATTTGTAGTTGTGATCTGATGTGTGCGGGGTTATTGTTGTGGTTTAATGGGTTGCGGATTGCTTCTATCGCTTCCAGAGAGTCGGAGCAGATAACAAATTTTCCTCTTTTGTTCATCGCGATTGTGACGGCTTCGAGGATACCAATCATTTCTGATGTTAGGATGGAGGAGTAAGGTGGCAAGCTGCCGTAATGTAGTGTTTCTGAATCTATTGTTACAGCGAATGTTGTTATTGAATTTGGTTTAGATCCGTCCGTGTAGATAGATCGTCCAGTGCACGTTGGCAATGGTGTAAAATCCTACATCTTTGCTGAAGGTCTGAAAAATGTTCATCCAAAGTGGCATCCCCATGTGAAAAACTTTTTCTTATTTATTTTCCTCTTACTTACTGTACCCATAATTAAGTAGCTATAAAACAGTTTTTTCAATCTGAGCTTAATGCCTTAATGCCGATGTTATCGCATACAAGAGTCATCTTATGGACGATATAATCCTGTGTGTTATGCAATGGGTTAGAGCGGCTCTATCGATCCCAGAAATTATTTCCAACAGACTGCATAGCTCATGTTCTGAAAGTCGTTCTCGATGTAGCCAAAATTTCTATACCAAAAGATAAGAAAACTTACACAAAAAAGACATAAATCCAATCAAAAATTCGAAAAATGTTAGTAGGAGGCTCTAAAGGATTCATGCTTTGCTTTTTTTTAATACTTCGTCTAAGAAGTTGAGAAAAAAGTATCCAGGCGTTTTATTAAAAACTATAAATTTTATGTGTGCTATTTACAACACCATTAATTAGGTTATAAAAAGCAAGAAAGGAAAGATAGCTTCGGGCGGTGCCGAAGTATATATACCCTTGCAGTTAAGTGACAGCTTATATCCTAAGATATAAATACCGGCTAAAGTTAACAGATTTTTGTGAGAATTTTGAAAAAGAAAAAGGGAAGTGGAACTGAAGATACTAGATCTGCCTCAAACAAGTAAAGGATGCCACGGAGAAGATCAGAGGGGACTTGTTAGGAAATGGAGGTACATAAGAAGGCAAGACGGCGATGCGGATCACCGACTCAACCATAATAACCTTAGAGTCAGTTTAGTTTGGAGGTTCTCTCAGCTGGTCACGGATTTACACGTCGACATCCAGATGGCGGTGATCTTTCAGACGTGTTGCCCACTACGCTACCGGTCGTGCTGTTACTTCCAGCCTCCATACAGGCCTACTCCCTCATTACCCTCGTTGCCGATACCAACATTCAACGACGACTATGCCGAGTGGCTTGGACGATTGATAGCCATCCTCTTTTGACCAAGATGAATAAGCTCAAGTGTCCCATTTTATGTTTGCGAGAGTTAACCTTGCAATCCGTGAAAGCGCTGGAGATTACTGAATCGACGTGTAAAGTCACATAAACAAAATCTTGTAGCTATGGGTGGTCGAGGATCCGTTGCAACTCTTTAGGAGGAAAGCTGGAGCCTCCATAATGGTAAATTGGGAAAATTATCTCACAGGAAGCAGTGATCATAGCCTATCAACTTGGGAATCTATGAATCAGTTATTGGAGCCAAGGGACCAGACCCTTGTGACAACTTCATCTTCATCGGCGTAAATGCTCTGTAGTGGTCAGTGGCCTTGGAGACGCTGAATTCTGTATGGATTGAGCCTCGGTTAATATTTTCCCGAAATCTCGCCTAGCACTTTTTCTGTATACATTCAGGAAGTTGTGGCGTCTCATATCATAGAACGTTAAATTGGACTGAGATGTCTCCAACTAGGAGGTTTCTGCCAAAATGGTTTTGGCAGATTCAAACTTCTATAGTGCTGATTGGAGTCTGCCTGTTTTTTGATCTGCTCTCAGTTGGGCAAATCTAACTCTGAAACAGTCTACCTCTTTTTCAGAAGGCAGATGGTTAGTTTCTGGAGGCGGTGGTACCCCAGAGAAACTTCCATGGGCCGATTCATGTAATGTGATTCTTTCGGACTCCACAAACCATTATCTTCTCTATCAATTCTGAAAACTAGAAGCATGCACTGTGCCGATCGTTCTGGCTACTAAGGAGAAGCTAGATTGCGATATCATATCACCACGTTCGGCTTGAATCAGATGCTTACTCGATTCGTCTTCCAAAAAAGCGTGGAAATGCTGGGGATCCCTATGCACTGGCTTTGCTTCGGTTCCATTTGTTTCTGCGCAAACTGTCATTTAAGGACTTAATATACTTGGTTCATGAAGGAATACTTGAATGTGGGTCACATGTTTCTGACGTGAAGGAATTTCCATGTTAGCCAGTATATCCTTCCCCATCACTGCATCTTGAACGAAGAGGGCATCACAACTAAGCTGAGAATCGTGTTTGACGGTTCAGCTGCCGCATCGTCTGGATTTTTCCTGAATGATGTCGCGTGTCCGGCTCCGTAATTCAACCTTTTTCATATCATGCTTTGGTTACGAGAGTAATGTAACGGGAGACATTTGAAAGATTTAAGGCAAGATTATATTCACGATGACGTTAAGCTTTTTAAGCTCGATATCGTGACGTATGGGCGTATGAGCGTCTTTTCTATCCGTTCGCTAAATTTAGCTGGTTCAGGATGAAAGGATTTTTATGTAAACGACCTCGTATCTGATGCTTCGACGAAGACTAAAGCTATTAAGATAATAACCCAGAGATCGAGTGTTTTAAACATGGAGTGGTGGGCCAAATGTTTCCAGAGGTTTTGGAAGAAATTCCCGATGGCAAAGGAGTCATACATAAAATTTAACGATGCCAGCCCGTTTACAAAGCCTTTTGCATTAGCTAGAGACCCTTCCAATGACCTTCTGCTGTTTTCCTTTGAAGCCTTTCAGTCCACTTGGTAGGTTGGCTTGGTAGGTCTTGTCGTCACGAGGACAAAGATTTTATTGCACAAGCTGTGCAGGGAATATTTATCATATGATGAAAGTCTTTTCCAATCTGTGCTCTCCAAGTGGCCTGTTCCAGCTTTGAACGAACTCAGCGAATTAGGTTTTCTCGTTTAGCAATTCCCTGCCAAAGAATGTCGGAAATACACGTATTCTGTATAGCGGTGGTCTGAAGGGACTTTAAAAGAAAACGAAAGGAAAATGAGTAAACAGGATAAGAGCTACATAAAAGCAGTATTTGGGTCAATTAGCCGTTAAACAATAGGTGGCACTAGCAAGCCTAGGTATTACTGGTTAAGTTGGTGGTCTTTTACCGATTAGACCTCTTTGATTAGAGTATTGATCAGGGAAGATTAGCGGGTTGCTTTGAAATATGGAGCTTCGCTTTATTTTATTGTGTGCGCAGTCGTAAGTGAGAGTTGAGTCTACGCAATTTAAAATCGGGATCTAACCTCGTGTAAGATAAAGTTGATATCGGGGAATGTCGTGAAAAGAAAATAATTTTTCCAGTGCTAGAAGAATCTCCACCTGCCAGCATTCCACACTGCTGTATTTATCTTTGCAGCCCAATTTTCTCATATTAAAAGGGTAAGGATCTGCGAGTATTTATACTATGTGAACAGTGCGGATCGTTGCACCCTAACCTTAGCGTTATAGCCCCTTTTTTTTATTTCGTGCCCCTTAATCCTGAGGTTAAATCAGTGATCAGTTGAGGGATCGACAAATTAAAAGGATGATATGAAGCTTGTAGCTTTGGTCATGTCGCGGTAAAAAAATTTTAAATTTATTGAAAGGGACATAAGCTCCCAAGAGTAGACGCCTTGCCGCTACAATCACACCTCAGCACCCTGGCCATCGTTACTAGCTCGGACCTTTTTGTTCTTTGGCATAAATTAGGCCTGTCCAAAAAAATCGGATTTCCATACAAATCACGAATTCGTTAGCTGAATTTTTTAAAGTGCACGACAAAATTTGTATAAATATCCCTTATCTAAACTAAATATCTCTCCGTGTATATAAACTCACGTATACAAGCTTAAAGCTTTTATATGCAAGAAAAAGTCTCCAGAATTATCAAACGGGAATCTCTTGCGTTTGAGCCAACCATACAAATTGTATCACCTAATTTGGAGACATGGCCGCTTTTAGTTCAATAAAAGCTTTCTGTCGGCGGAAGATCGATCTTTCTACGCTGGATCTGGAGTAAATATCATGAGTCATTTTGTGAATGCTTTTACATTATTTTTTATTACCCACTAATTTGACAAGATTTTCCTTGAAAATATCTATTGCATGAATCTACACCAGTGCTTCTGTCTCGTTTACACCTGCGCGCTCACAATCTTTCCCAATCTATTCTGTAAAATTTGAACTTCTATGAACGGGTTCTATTTTTGCAATTAATTTGTCGCTAGTAAGCTTAATTTTAGTCTTTAGATTATTAATTTGTAATTTGTGCGATCCGTCCGAAACAAGACCACCACCCCCAAGCCGATGAGCGAGAGCCAGACTCTATAGCGTTCCCCAGTGAAGACGGGTCCATTTCTTTTAAACACACCGATGCACATTTCATCTGTGATGCCAGCTTGGATGCGTATGGAGCTTTTGTTTACGTCACGGCTGGCTCTGATTGTCAACTGTTATGCTCAAAGTGTCGAGTGGGGCCCATAAAGACAGACTATACCGAAACTGGAACTATCTGGGCCTTTGTTACTAGCAAGGCTGATGCCTGAAGTTGCTGACCTTGGGGCCTTTAACGGTGATTATTATTGCTGACTTCTCGGTTGCCCTATCTTGGATTCAAGGCAACAAGCGTCTCTTCTCTACAGGAGCTCACCTAGGCAATAAAATAGCAATACGTTCCCACTGCATTTAAATTAGCCGATCTACTATTCAGAGGTGCTCCTCACACTAAGCTATTCGACCCCAGCTTTGGTCCCATACGCCTCCATTTTTTCCTGCCTCTAAGGATGATTGGTCTATCACTATTGTGGCGGAAAAAGCAACAAAAGAACTTCGCCCCAGAAACTGTTTGGCTACAGCTCCGACTAGGGACATCGCATCATTGTCAAAGCTCGTCTTTATATAGAAATTTTGCAACCGCATCCGTCACGGAGACATTTCTGTTCAGGACCCCCTGATTGGATAGTTGGTCCCGCAGTTGTTGGTTTCGAAAAATTTAGGACTTTATTATGGCACATAGCCTCAATCGTTATTTCCAGACTTCTTTTATCGATTTTAGAAAATTCTGCTTACCTGAATGTGCTAGCTTGGGGTAATTTTCTAAACGGTGGCCCTTTTAGAACCAGACCATACTGCCCTTAACTTTAACCATCTGGATGGGTGGCACAAAGTCTCTTTCTTCCAACAAGTGTTCTGAGCGCATTAGGAGGAGGAATATCTTACGCTGCGATAGCCTCGGTAAAATGAGCTGTGTTGATGCCCCTCAAGAACTCTGGTGCCAGCCAGAGTCCAGCCTTCAAAGCAACAACCGAATTATTGGTTTAGCTAAAATCATTCACAACAGTTTAACGCCTCACTTGCACGGTAAGCCTTATTGAACTTGGGAAAGGCGTTTTCTCCGGAGTCCAGAAACTAGCATCCGAGCTCCATCACAAACATTCCTACCTTGCCGTATGCGGTTCCACCTTGGATTTACTTAATTTAAAAACATCTTCGGCAAAGACATGACCGTACCGGGATCTGTTTCCATAAGTATAGTCCGGTATAGTTACGGTACACGATTATTCGCATGTTTGTTCGCCAGTTGTATTCTGTGGCCGCCATGCCCATGAGTTGATAAAAAATAAAAGCTTTTAATATTAAAGGGTTACAAGAAATCATCCGGACATACATTTTTTATCATAAATTTTTAAGAATCTATAGTTGAGTATATATGCAGATACAAACGAACACAGGTCTTCTTCCGATAATCGATCCCATTTTTGGAGCAATGATTGTTTCAGCCTCTCAAACTTTTTTTTTTAAACAACTTCAAAATTGCGCATCGATTGTTAGACATAAATAATACAATACATTTGGGTCGCGCCATGTCAAGTGAGCGACTTTTAAAATTTTATCTTTTTAAATTTACGGTTCACATTTTTTTTTAACATTGGGTTTTAGTTGCGCGACGGATCACGGATCCTTTCGCACTCACTTCTATTCTTGCGTTTGGCTCTATGGTCGTCGGACTCTCCAAATGCATTCCTCCAACTCATCACTCCCAGTATCCAAAAAATAATCGACCTGGGTCGCTGCAATGGTCTACCTCATATATAGCCAGGGGTCCGTTACTCCACCTTGATTCTATTCCCGCCGTTAATCCCTCTTTTCAACAGCTCCTTTTGGCAGGTTCCCATTCCCTATTGCTACGTAACCACGTTCCTAGTACTTTCGCTGTCGCTCTCCCGGCCACGCTGCCCCTTCAATGGCCATTTAGTTCCACGGCGTTTCTGAACCATCTCACTATACCGGCTATATCGCTGTTTCATTGGTGTTTTATCGGTGCTTTCTCCTGCTCTTTCTATGCACGGCAGCGCTGTCCCCTTCATCACTTTTTCCCCGCCGTCCGTACCTGCCACCGGTCCGGTGAGGAGATTTAATCTTATCACAAGGGTTCGGAGAGCACAACTTAGGTCCTTTAATTGATGAAAATGTAGAGGCAGAGGACCCTGCCGCCTCTTAGGTACTAGCAACATTCCGGTCAGCCCAAGCCTTGAAGTCTACAATAAAAACCACCCATTTTTGGAGGGCGACGCTTCACGCATGAAATGTATTGACGACCACCTATTCCCAAAAATTACCAATACCCCTAGGACCGTCTAATCGATTCCAGTGGTATATAGCCCTCAGTTAGAAGTCCTTCCCGAAGAGATCATTAAATTGCCGCAATCCATAAAAAAGGCTAAGGCCTCAAATGGTGTCCCTTACCAAGAATGCCAAGAACTATTAACGGCGCCTATCCATGCTATAACCGGCCCCGATGGCCGGCGCTAGTAACGGTGGGCAGCCAATTTCTGTCATCGTCAATAGCTATAATTTTCATGCTGAATATATATAAAGGGGCTAAAAAAATAAATTAAAAACAAGTAAAAAGGCGGTAAACGTCTGCAGGGCCTTAACAAATATAATACTAAGTACATGAGGTCCCAAGCAAGGCTGCAACGCAGCGCGTTGAGGGATTCGAAGTGTGTACTGATGCTCCCATTCAAGGGGACGATAAAAGAGGCGGCGAGAGAGAGGTTATTTCGGAGGTGGTAAGAGGGTGGAATGACTTCCCAAATGGAAAGACAGAAGGCAAGGCGAGGACAACTTTACGATGACGCAAATACTCACTGGCGTGGCTTCTTTAGGAGCAATCTCCACAAATTCGGCTGTTCTGCTCCAGTTGCAGTGCCCATGAGACGGTGGACCACCGTCCTTCTGAACATGCTGCTCTTCTGAACACGGTTCCGCGAGGAACCTTTTAAGATTACTTTTCAAGATGGTGGAATTTTCCGAACTTTGGGAACCGCGTGTTGGAATAATTAATGAGGTTTTGCCACAGAAGTTATACCAGAGCTCCCACGTCTGGAAAACCAGCTTCTCAACTTCAGGCTACAACGCCACCTCAATAAGACTTTGGCCCAGGAACCTACGCCAGGAAGAAAGGGTTTGGCAGACAGCGATAATATAAACAAACACAAGATAACCTAAACTTATAATAATGTTTTAGTTACGAATCCATGCAGTAGCTGCTGATTAGCCCGACGTCTTCCCCCCAGTTGGTGCCTATCCTTCAACTTCCTAGAGAGGACTAGATCCTCTCCCTCTAGATGATTATCGCCAACGGCCACTTCATAATAGGCTCCGAGTCTTCTTAGATTTCTCAATATCTATGGGGTAGACACTCTAAACGCTCATCCAGCTGGCTTGGACTCTTCACAACATCCTTGTTAGCTGGGGCCACGAATGACCTTCCCTCCACGTGTCAACCTCCTCACACAACCCATTCAAGGCGGTTTCTGTAAGATCCCCAGCAAACCCGCGTATGGCTAACAGAGAGTCCCAACAACAACCCTATACTCCCTACGCCGGACTGGAGAGTCACCAAGGTGAAGAAAGCTAGGGTTACGGCGACTGGTTGTCCTCACACTTAATGATGAAACCGTGAAGAAAATTCCCGCAAACGCTGTGTACCTTATGACAGAGAAGCTAAGAGTGCTCTCAAGCTTCCGAAGCTCCTAGGGCAAGCTCTAACATTGAGTGGTAGTGCACAGGACCAAGGTGTCACACTATACAGAAAACTAAACTAGAAGCTCAATACCGTAAACAGGGCAAACAAAGGTGCCGTCAACGGCGCTCTAACCTACCGCAAAGTGGTTGGCCTAAAATGGGTAATGTCCCTGATGATATTCAGAATGGCAGGGCATCTTATTTTCCTCCTAATAATGATTAGCTGTCTGATAATAGCGCAAGCTATTTACGTAATTCTTAAAAATATAATATGCGGCTACTGCCTCTTGCCATCAAGATACGTATGCGTCCTGTGCTCCCGTAAATTCGGGCAGGCACTTGACGGCATCTAGGGGCTCGTCACATTTTACGTCGTCCCTAATTTCTATGGTTCATAGACTTTGATTTGTGGAGCTTCCGCTTGGGCGGGAGCGATTTGTGCTGCATTGACCTGTTTGGTCAGCTGGTGTATAGCCAGGCGCAGTTCGTTTTCCCTATGATGGCTTTCAATATTGGCTTCTTGCACGGCATGTTGAACGGCCGCCTGTATAGTGGCCGTCATTTGTTCCATGCTGAAAGCCATGTTCGCGTATGGGAGTGCGCTAGCGTTTGCGCTTTTTAGGGTGGAAAATCTGGCCGGCCCTTCGGTTTCGGACTCAGAATCACTGGAGAATTGGTTATGCCGTCTCTTATTTCCAAAGAGACCGAAGCTGCGTCTTGACGGGGAGCGTGCTTCCTCCAGAGTTATCTGGTTTTGAAAGCAAGTGAAAGGCTTGTCCGTGGACTGAATGGTATGGGTTAGCGACAGCTTTCTATAAATTGTTGCCGAGGTTGTCTTTGCCGGCATGTAATAAACTTTGGCTCAACACTCGTCGATGCATTCTTTCCATCTCTTAATTTTTGTGTTCCTGGATTGTACCTGGATGTTTCTGAATCTGTGTCTGCCGACATTTCCATATTCCCCTTTTAGTATGCTCGAAATGGGCTTAGCTATTGATGCAAAATCATTAATAAATCATCTGTAATAGCCAGCCAAGCCCATGAATGACGTTACTTCAAACACGTTTTTAGGCTCGGGAATTCCTTGATGGGGAATGATTCTTCCTGATTCTGACTTTTCTGGGTCTGTCGTAGTCCCATCGCTGGTGACTATAAACCCCAAAAAGTTTACTTTTTTTTTAAGCAGACCGATTTTTGCGCTGACACTCTCATATTGGCGTCGTGCAGGCTCTTTAGAACACAGCCCAATTGCCTCTGTGGGCATACAATTCGAGCATGAATTAATTTATTTCGGGCCATTCTATAGCTTTAGCTCCACATGAGCAATCCCTTCCAACGGTATAGGAACACTAGGACAAAGACAACCTCGGCCACAATTTATAGTAAGCTGTATAGTATATAATAGCTGAATGGTAAGCTAACCCATACCATTCAGTCCACGGACAAGCCTTTCACTTGCTTTCAAAACCAGATAACTCTTCCAACTAACCATTGACTTCACTTGCGAGGAGTGATTGCTGGAGGAGCTCGCGGACGTAATAGTTCCTAAAGGCGTAAACGCCATTCATTGCGATTTGCACACGCTAGCAGTGATACTGGACAAATTGATTCGAAAATTCCCTGCCACCAAATTTTGGCACTGCAAAATCCGAGGAACAGACATTTTTGCAATTGATGAGAGGCGGGGAACTCTCACTTTTGAGCACAACAGAGCTCACAGATCTGCCCAAGAGAACGTGAAGCAGGTACTCTCCGAGTACTACTTCCCGAAAGTGACCAAGCTAGCAAATGAAATGTCGCTTCTTGCAAGACTTGCGCCAAGGCTAAATACGACAGATATCCAAAGAAACATGAGTTTCGCGGAACACCAGTCCCATCTCAGGTAAGAGAAATGATGCACATAGACATCTTCTCCACGGATAAAAAGTATTTCCTTACGAGCATCGACAAATTCTCGAAATTTGCCGTCGTCCAACCAGTTCCCTCTAGAACTATAGAGGACCTCAAACCAGCGCTACTGCAGCTAATTTCGAAACCACTTCGGCGTTAGCATCTCAAATGCGCCGCCCCTCCACAGTGTCTCAAACGGACAAGTGGAACGCTTTCACAGCACTCTGGTAGAGCTTGCTAGATGCATTAAAATTTATAAAGGCAGTAGCGATACCGTAGAGCTGACCCTACTGGCTACGGCCAGATATAACAAATCTATCCATTCGTTCATCGACAAGAGGCCGGCCGACGTGGTTAAGACACAATCGAAGGAGCCACAATAGGAAGTACAGGATGAGATAAACTCTCCCAAGACAAGCTCCAGAACCGTTTTCCGCTTCCCGACAAAACAGAGTCTTCGAGGTTGGCGAAAAAGTCCTAGTGAAGTCCAACAGACGCCTAGGAAACGTTGATGCGGACATGGGGACCACAGTCCTCATTAAGGGGAGGGTGGTCCACAAAGACAACCTTAGGTAGGCCGGGCATAACTATATTATCGCTCGCATGATATTTTTTTATTGTCCTTTTTCCTAGCCACTTGGCATAAGTTTTTGCTTCCATTATTATTTTAATCACGCTTTGGTGGTGGGCTACCTCAATTCAACAAAATTTACAGCACATCCAAATTACAGGCTTTCAACCATATCCCTGATCTTCCTTTTGGTCGCAACATCGGCACGCGTCACGGACTATTCTAAAGCCAAATACATTCGCATCGTTGATGGCCGAATTTTAATATGGGAGGAATAGCGAATCTCTCGGAATATAGGAGCGTCATAGTAGAAACTAATGGAATGACTGCCATGTTCCCTCAGTCTCACATGCAGAAACTCCTAGTTGTTGATGTAGCCCATCTACGCGACCTGCTCGACTCGTTGAGCATCCATCATAGGGAAGCAAGAAGCTTAGACTTCCAAGAGACCGCGTTGAAAGTAATGGCGGGAACGCCGGACGCGGAAGCCTTCGAAAAAAATAAATTTTGAGAATTTCAAATATTAAATGCATACAATAGGCAGTTAATATCAACAATAAAGTACAAAAATTTAAATTAATAAAATTTCCGCTGCCGTCAACCAACTTCTGAGGTCAGCTAAAATGTCCCAAATTGATACAGATGCTTCTAACTCGAAATAGGATGATAGCAATGGAGCTGCAGGGTTTAATGCTGGCAGTAGCACTTGCCAAAGTTAATGTTATTAGCCCTAGCATCTTAGATCATGCAGACCTAGAAGGTATATGGATGGAAGAGGTCACCGAGACCGTGATTAGGTATTTTTTGTCCGTATCGTCCGTTAGCAGAGAATCGCGGCGTCTTGATTCCCAGCTAGCTGCAGGCAGCCATAGCTTTGAGTCCGTCAAGGAATTTATTTACCTTGGATCTGCAATAACTAGCACAAATGATGTCAGCCTGGAGATTAAGCGGAGAATCACACTTGCCAACAGGTGCTACTTTGGGCTCAGTAGGCACTTTAACAGTAGAGCCCTCTCTCGACAGGCAAAACTAACACTCTACAAGACGCTCATTCTTCCAGTACTCTTATATGGTGCGGAGTGCTGGACAGTGGTGCAAGCCGATGCAGCTGCTCTTGGAATGTTCGAGAGAAAAATTCTCCGCAAAATCTTTGGCCCAATCTGCGTTGGCGATGCTTATCGCATCAGATGGAACCACGAGCTGTATGAGCTGTACGGGGATGTTGATATAGTTAGCCGAGTCAAAATTCAAAGACTCCGCTGGCTGGGTCACATCGCACGTATGGAAGAAGACGCTCCGGCTCGTAAAGTATTTGATGCGGTAATCGTCGGGAAACGGAGGAGAGGACGACCCCGGATACGTTGGCAGGACCAGGTGATGGAAGCCCTGTCTGCATCTGGTGTTACCAACTGGCGAGGGCGTGCCCAGGACAGGGAAGCGTGGAGGCAGACTGTGCAACAGGCTGTGACCGGATAGGGTTGGGATGGCCAATAATAATAATAATATCGTCCGTTAAAATCTTACAATCCGATAATATTTTACACTTTATCATTAAGTTTCCAAAAATCAAGTCGGCCGGCAATAAGATCACCGTTTTTCCGGTGTCACATTACGACACCATACTCAGGCTGGAAGACAACATGATTACTGAATGCGTCGGTGACATCCACACGGTAGAAATCTGCTCCTCGACATCAGGGGCTACATTCTGCCGACTGGCGCGAAAAAGATCATGCGCTCAAGAGCTTCAAGCTGGAGGCAAGGCACATTGCGAGATCCAACAAAGCGATTTACATCCTATATAGTAATTATAAATGATCGCCCAGCTCGCGTGGATAATGTGTGGATAATGGCACCTGTGTCCTTATAAGGGGCACATATCCTGTCACCTTTGCAGAAAGTGCCATCGTCAATGAAACCCGATTGGTCAATCATGACACAGCCCAATGGAGGAATCCAGGAGTGGCCAGCTTGCCTTCCCTGAACGTCACTATGGAACGTAACGTTCTCAGTCTTCCTTACCTTCACCGGTTGAGTGAACGTAACCTGGAACACATCAAGGAGTTCGGGGAGGAGATTAACCACCATCGACTACATCAGTTGGCGTTCATAGCGGGAGCAATATGCTGCGTTTTAATTTGCATCGGCTTGACCTATCGGCGAGTCACTCAGGCCCGAAAGACCGCGGCCCAGTTGATGGAGATGATTGCCCAAATAGGGTCGGCCGAGGGCGGCCTCATTCCTGAAGGGGGAGTAGTTAACTGAAGTTAACCAAGCAGCCGCAATGTCCGATTATTTAAGAGCTCGATCTGGCCAAACTGCTGACATAGCGTCTGGCCGGAAGCCCATGCATAGCGGCAAACACTGCACATTTGCGTGGCTGCTATGAAATACTTTTTGTTAGCATTAAGATTCAGTTTTATTTCGAGTTTCACTGAATAAAGAAGTTTTCATTCCAAACTCCGGCATTGCCGTAATCGTAAATTCATTTTATTGAATTGGTCACCGCGCCTCAAGGGCCGTGATAACGGAGCAAGTGCTCCCATAATAATTCGTGTTACAAAAGGACTCTTCCTCGGCAACCGCCAGAGACCCAATCAACACTACTACCTACAAGGAGAAGTAACCCCTTCGGCAACCGCCAGGGACCCAATCAACACTATTACCTACAAAGAGAATCCATCCCCTCGGCAACTGTCAGAGATAACCTCGCCTGTGACGTCACCGATAATTAGGGATAATTAAATATAATTAAAGACACCTTGACCACCTCTTATTAATTAATTGGCGCCCAACGTAAAAAACCATGTAAGTGAGCACTTTTATTTACACAATACTTCTAAGTCTGCATGAATTTTTTTTCCTATTAAAAAAAAAAAAAAAAAGAAAGAAAGAAAGGCAAGAATAATGAAGTTTTGTGCCTTACGCTAGCAAAAAACTGCAGCCCCATAAAATTTTTAAATTCAATTAATCTTTATTAGTTGGCTGACGGTTTAGCATTAACTTTTTTTATCTGTCATAAAATTTATAAACCATTTGTTTTTGTGAACCTTTTATTGTCCCAATATTGTTTGCATTTCTGTTTTTTTTGTGAATAAATAAATGAATATTTCTATATAACACAAAAAGTGCGGAATAAAAATTCTTAACCAAAACCAAAAAATCGCTGGCAGAAAATTTTAAATTGCAATCGGAAATAATTTATATAATTGCGTGTATTTAATTTAGCTTTTATATGTCTTTTTGTTACACAAGAATACTTGTTATTAGCCGCGCAGTTTTGGTTATTTATTTTTCTTTTCCGTTTTGTTTCCCCACTCCACTTTCGAGAACACGATACGGCCGCACATGCAGTGTGTGGCACTTTGTAGTTTTTATTTTTTATTTCTTGTTTATCAGAAGCGGAGGCTCAGTCCCCGCGCACCCCTCACCTTACCGCTACTTGACACAGCAGTAGCGCAACTTGACGAGCCCGCACACATAACTAAAGCGGCAGCTCAGCCCCCGCGGCCCCTTCAACTGCCCAATCGCCTCTATCGGTACATAATTCATACATAAATATTTTTTCTTTCGGGCAACTCTATAGCCGCGGCTCCACATGAGCAATCCGTTTCAACAATATAGAAACATAAGACAACTCTCTAGTACTTCTGAGTCGGAGACCGAAGAGCCGGCCAGTTTTTCCACCCCTAAAAGCGCTAACGCTAGCGCTCCCAGACTCGCGAACATGGCCTTCAACAATACAGGCGGCCGTCCAACATGCTGTTCAAGAAGCCAATGTCGAACACCAGCGTAGAGAAAATGAAATGCGTCTGGCCCTTCAAGAGGCCAATACTGAAAACCAGGCAATACGCCTGGCAATACACCGTCTAACCGAACGGGTCGACGCAAAAGAAATCGCCCCCGCCCAAGCGGCGGCTCCCCAAATAAAAAAATATGAACCTATAGAGATTAGGAATGACGTCAGGTGTGACGAGCCCCTAGACGCCGTCAAGTCCCTGCCCGAATTTACGGGAGCACAGGACGCATATGTCTCCTGGAGACAAGCGGCAGTAGCCGCATATTATATTTTCAGAAATTACGAAAACAGCTCGCGCCATTATCAGGCGGTTATTATTATTAGGAACAAAATAAGGGGCCCTGCCGATGCCGTACTGTCTTCGTTTGGCACTGTACTAAATTTCGACGCGATTATAAATCGACTCGATTTTACGTACAGTGATAAGCGGCAGATGCACGTTATCGAGCAAGAAATGGGTACTCTTAGGCAAGGAAATATGACCCTTCTACAATACTACGATGAGGTCGAGAAAAAACTCACCTTACTCACAAACAAGGCGACTATGTCGTACGAAGCCTCGGCGGCAAAGGTCTTATGCGACAAATTCCGGGATGACGCACTCCGAGTATTTATCTCGGGGCTTAAGCGCAGCCTCACGGACGTCCTCTTTTCGGCAAAGCCGAAAGATATGCCTTCAGCACTCGCTTTGGCGCAAGAAGTGGAATCTAATCACGAAAGCTTCTGCGCAGGCAAATGCACAAACAAACGTTGGAAAAAATCCGTACTACGTCAAACAACACAAGGCGCAAGTACACTCTGCCCCACACAGTGGAGGCGCTCCTGAACCCATGGACATCGACCCATCGCTGTCCAAGATGCTTAGGCCATCCCAGGCCCCGGCGTACCAAAACAGGAAGCCGACTGAGTCCGATCGATCTGCCCCACACAAAAGGCAGAGGGTTAATCACGTCGCGCAGGGCACGAGCGAAACCGGGAAGAAATATACCGCCGCAGCTTCAAGCGCGGCTCAGGAAATTGACGACGACGCCATTAAAGATTACGATTCGGACGTCATAAATTTTTTAGGGGAAAGTCCCTGCTACCCGTCATCAGACGAAGAGTAGCAGGTGTAGAAATGAAACTCTTAATAGACACGGGCGCGTCAAAAAATTTCATCCGTCCATACGAAGGGTTGAAAGGCGTCCGCCCAGTAGATTCGCCATTCTCGGTGCATTCCATCCATGGCGTTACCACAATAACAAAAAAATGCTTTGTATCCCTGTTTAACTTGAAAGCCACGTTCTTCATCCTACCAGATTTGTCCTCCTTTGATGCCATCATCGGACTTGACCTGCTAAAACAAGCAGGGGCATCACTTAACCTAGCTTCCGGTCACCTCAGATGGGGCACCGAGACGGAAAAGCTAGAGTTCCAATCATGTCCCAGTGTAAATATCACTGAGGTGGACTGCTCCAGCGCACCACCTTTGGTCAGAAGAGCATTTTCAAAAATGCTAAGCGACAGGAAAAACGCCTTCGCAAGCCCAAATGAGGCGTTACCTTATAACACGTCCGTGGTAGCCACCATCAGGACAGTTGATGAGGAGCCCATTTATGCCAGACCCTATCCGTATCCGATGGGAGCGGCAGATTTCGTCAATGACGAAATCCAGGACCTACTAAAAAACGGCATAATCCAGAAGTCGAGATCCCCCTACAATAACCCAATATGGGTAGTAGACAAAAAGGGCACCGACGAATCTGGAAACCGTAAAATGCTAGTATTAGTATTATATTAGTATTAGGCTAGTATTAGACTTTCGAAAATTAAACGAGAGGACAATACCGGATCTCTACCCTATGCCAATTATCCCAATTATACTAGGGAATTTAGGCAAAGCCAAATACTTCACAACGCTCGATTTGAAGTCTGGCTACCACCAAATTATTCTGGCAGAACGTGACCGTGAGAAAACTTCCTTTTCCGTAAACGGGGGAAAATACGAGTTCCGCCGACTGCCATTCGGGTTAAGAAATGCTGCCAGCATCTTCCAAAGAGCCATCGACGACGTACTGCGAGAACAGATTGGCAAATTTTGCTACGTCTATGTCGATGATGTTATCGTCTTCTCAGAGGACGAAAACGCCCACATACGACACGTGAACTGGGTTCTAAAGAGCCTACACGACGCTAACATGAGAGTGTCAGCGCAGAAATCAGTCTTCTTCAAAGAAAGCGTAAAATTTTTGGGGTTTGTAGTCACCAACGAGGGGACCACGACAGACCCGGAAAAGGTCAGGGCCATTAAAGAATTCCCTGAGCCCAAGAACGTTTTCGAAGTAAGATCATTCATGGGCTTGGCTGGCTATTATAGGTGCTTTATTAAAGATTTTGCATCAATAGCTTAATCCATTTCGAGCATTATAAAAGGGGAGCTCGGAAATGTCAGCAGACACAGATCCAGGAGCATCCAGGTACAGTTTACCGAGCCGCAACGGCAAGCTTTTGAAAAGCTTTTGAAAAAAGTAACATCCTGGCCTCTGAGGATGTCATCCTCGGGTACTCCGATTATAAAAAGGCGTTTGATCTAACGACAGACGCCTCAGCGCATGGCATTGGCGCGGTGCTTTCACAAGAGGGGCGTCCCATCACTATGATCTCTAGGACCTTAAAGGACAGAGAAATTAACTACGCTACCAACGAAAGGGAGCTGTTAGCCATAGTTTGGGCGCTAGAGAACCTGCGCCACTACCTTTATGGGGTCAAAGATTTACAAATCTACACTGACCACCAACCGCTGACTTACGCGGTATCGGATTCCAATCCGAATACAAAAATTAAAAGATGGAAAGAACGCATCGACGAGTGTGGTGCCAAAGTCCATTACATGCCTGGCAAGGCCAACCTAGTTGCGGATGCCCTCTCGAGGCAACAACTAAACGTTGTAGAAGAAGAAGAGGCATTCTCAAGCGCGGCCACAATTCACAGTGAGCTGTCGCTAACCCACACAATCCTATCCACGGACAAGCCCCTCAATTGCTTTCAAAACCAGATAATCCTGGAGGAAGCACGCTCTCCGTCAAAGCGGAGCTTCGTTCTCTTTGGAAACAAGAGACGGCATAATATTGACTTCACTTGCGAGGAGTCATTGCTGGAGGAGCTCGCAAACATAATAGTTCCTAAAGGCGTAAACGCCATTCATTGCGATCTTCATACGCTAGCAGTGATACAGGACAAACTAATTCGACAATTGCCTGCCACTAAATTCTGGCACTGCAAAAACCGAGTAACGGACATTTTTGCAGTTGATGAAAGGCGGGAAATTCTTACTGTCGAGCACAACAGAGCTCACAGATCTGTCCAAGAGAACGTGAAGCAGGTACTCTCCGAGTACTACTTCCCGAAAATGGCCAAACTAGCGAACGAAATAGTCATTTCGTGCAAGACTTGCGCCAAGGCAAAATACGACAGACATCCGAAGAAACAACAGCTTGGCGAAACTCCAATCCCATCTCAAGTAGGAGAAATGCTGCACATAGACATCTTCTCCACGGATAAAAAGTATTTCCTTACGTGCATCGACAAATTCTCGAAATTTGCCGTAGTTCAACCAATTCCCTCTAGAACCATAGAGGATCTCAAACCAGCGCTACTACAGCTGATGAATATTTTCCCCAGGGCCAAGGTCGTATATTGCGACAACGAACCATCGTTGAACTCGCACACTATCGTGACCATGCTGGAAAACCATTTCGGCGTTTGCATCTCAAATGCTCCGCCCCTACACAGTGTCTCCAATGGACAAGTGGAGCGCTTCCACAGCACTTTGGTAGAGCTTGCTAGATGCCTTAAGATCAATAAAGGCATCAGCGATACCGTAGAACTGATACTTCTGGCCACGACCAGATATAACAAATCCATACACTCGGTCATCGACAAGAGGCCGGCTGACGTGATGCAAGCACAATCAGATGAGCCACAATATGAAATACAAGATAAAATTAAACTCGCCCAAGACAAGCTCCGGGACAGGGAAAACACTTCCCGCCAAAATAGAGTATTCGAATAGAGATCAACCACCATCAATTATATCAGATGGTGTTCAATATGCTGCGCTTTGATTTGCATCGGCTTGACCTATCGGCGAGTCTTTTAGGCGCGAAGAACAGCGGCCCAGCTAAAGAAGATGATTGCCCAAATAGGGTCGGCGAGGGCGGCCTTATTCTTGAAGGGGGAGTAGTTAACTTGTAACCGCTCGGTGATCCCATGAGTAAGTGTTTTGGGGCTAAGGCCTCTTTCTTGATAAGGGGGGCTAAGGCCTTTTCTCTTTCTCGAAGCGCCATAAAGTTTTTTAGGCACATCATGCACGAACTAACGTCGAGCTAGTGGGTATACTTCTATGTTCACAGCTCTTAAAGTTTAACACGTGATCAGAACTCCCCAACGCTTTTACTTGTGCCTTCCAATGTTGACGAGGATCGGGCCAAAGAAGTCTATTCCCGTATACGTAAACGGTCTCTCAAAGGAAGGGAGTCTGGCAGCTGGTAGAGCGGCCATTTTTGGGTGTCCAGGTAAGGCGAATGTGGTTTTGCATTTTTGGCAACTCTTTCGGACTTTCTTAAAAAGGACTCGTAGACGTGGAATGTAGAAATCGCTTTGTATCAAATTAATCGTTGTCTCATGGAGCATGTGATGAGATTTTTCAAAATATTCCATGGCGATCAAGAAGGTAATCCGTGATTTTTTGAGCAGTACGATGGCATCATCTACTGGGTTCAATTGATTCATTCTGCCTTGCACACGGATGACGCCTGATGCGTCCAAATAGACGTTTAGGGCGATAAGCGGGCTGGATTTATTAATGCTTGATCCGGATTTTAAGGAGGTGATCTCGGTAGCATACAATTCGAACTGAGCGTGTTTATATATCTCTTACTTCACTGAGCGAACGATGTCGGGGTTGAGACGTTTAGAAAAAGGCTTGCCAGTATTTAGCACGTAGCTTCTTGATATATAGGAGGAAATTGGCCACAGCTCTGTATTGGCGTTTTGAGTTCAAAAAATAATAAACAGCAAATTCGAAATGCTTTAGATTGGTTGTTAGGAGTACATGCAGCGGGGCAACCTTGCATTTGGCGGCTACTAATACTGTATTGACGTTGTTCTTCTTTTTAATACGAAGATATGAAACTGCATAACGTCTTCAAAGCTATGTAGATCAATTTGCTCCACATCTGGTACCAAGCTGAGTAGTGACGGGGAAATACCAATTTAGTGGCTTGTAGAAAAACGGGTTTCCATTGAATCTAAAACTGAAGTAGCTCTTCACAAAGTTGCTCATCCCAGTCAATGCCTAATTTCCACACTTTTTGAAGTAGCATCTTTAGGTCGATTGTGTAGCAAGAGAGTAGGCCCAGTGGATCAAAAACAGACATGAGTACCTGCAGGATTTCTCGCTTGGTTGGTAAGGCGTCTCCGTTCAGGACATCTCTTTTAAGTAAGTGCGAACCTATATATATACTTGAAAATGTCGTGTTTTGGATCCCAATACATACTGAGAACCTTTTCGGGTCCACAAAGTTCTTTTGAATTATGGATGTTTAATTGGCGCCCTCCAAAATGATGTAAAATCGTGCTAGAGTTTGAGATCCAATTTCTTATTGTGAATCCTCCATTCGCATGAATATCTTTGACTGCAGATGCCACTGTTACCGCCTCGGAGTCATCATTATAACGGTCGATGAGATCGTCTATATAGTGTGCCTTGGTTATGGACTCGTATGCTCGTGGATTTGTATCTTTAAATACATCTGCGTTCTTGTCGCGTACATAATGAGCAATACAAGGTGCTATCGAACGCGTGAAGAAGGTCCTTGGAGTTTTTTTGTCGTTATGAAACCATAACAACCTTTGAACTCGAATATCGCTATCTTGTATGATTATTTGATGGAACAAATCTGCAATGTCGGCGCAAACAACAATGCGGCACATTCTACATGCCATAAGAAATTCTCTGATCGGATTAAGGTAGTTGGGTCCATTTAAAATAAAATCTTTAAGAGATTTTCCATGACTCTTTGCAGCTGCGTCCCAAACCAAATGTACTTTATTAGGTTTGTTGGGATTTGAGGCGATGCAAATTGGGAGATACCATAGACGATTCACCTTCTTGTTTATATCTGCAGGTTCTAGTTCGATTCACAAAAATTCAGGATTTCTCTTGATTTTTGACCGCAGGCATTTCAGACGTCTTAAAGCGGTTAAAAAGCTTTCTGGGAGCGTGGCGTGATATTCAAAGAGAATATCAATCAATACATTTGCCTTTGTGGATGAAGGCTCATCAGTAACTCTCATCGAAAGCGGACTCCTGAAGAATCTAAAAATTGACACAACAAATGAGCCGCTATGCCTACAGTAGACCGCCAGCACCACCTGATGAGCCTTCATCCAGAAAGGCAAATGAATTGATGAAAATTCTCTTTCCATACAGAGTGATTGGCAGAATTCAGAAGTATTTTTTTTCCATATTGCCTTCTTCATGATAAGCACTAACGAGCTCTGTTTGAGGTGGATCTCTGTGAAGTAACGATGATGCTTGGACTGGCAGTTGTCGACTCCGCAGTCGCGCCTGGAGGAACATTTACGGCGATGGGCCTTCAAACATCTGTAGCAAACCCGTGAGTCATTTATAATTCCCTGTCTTTCCGGAACAGTTAGCAGCTTAAAGTT
The DNA here is from genome assembly GCA_035045925.1 of Drosophila atripex. Lineage (NCBI taxonomy): Eukaryota > Metazoa > Arthropoda > Insecta > Diptera > Drosophilidae > Drosophila > Drosophila atripex. Next base: position 380,900 of record JAWNOP010000038.1, read on the forward strand.
TTCGGGCCGTGGTGTGTTCGTGGGTCTCCAGCTTATCTTTGTGCACGTTGATTTTACGGATCCTGTCTTTCAGTCGATCGATGATTTGCTCAGGTCGTCCAAATAATGTTTTTAGCGTACTGATACCTTCTGGAACCAGCATTGGTATCAGCAAGCTGTATCACGCACCATCTCGTACGCTTTTCCTTTTAAGCATTTTCGAAGCCGCAGCATGTGTTCTGCGTTCGAAAAGCCGGCTATTGCGCAACTGTTTTCGTGCATACTTATGAACATGGGCCATTTCTCTGGATTACCGCTAAATGGGGGAAGATCCGCTAGCAAGACTTGCGGCTAGTTGTGCTGTAATTGGTCCAATCTCTGGGAATGGGATTGTATTTACTCCCTGTTACTGGGCAAGAAAGGTTTACTTTTGTTGGATGTACTTTCTCTCAGCTTCACGCGTCTCTTCAAGCATAAGATTACTGTTTCTCGGGACGCTTGTCGACTCAGCTATCTTGAAGGCTAGTTGCTTATTTGGTTGACAGGTTTATGTGGTTGACAGGCGTCAAACTGTACCTGGACGGTGTGGGTAGATTTTGAATTATTAATGGATGGAACTTGTAGAGGGGCTCAAAACCACAGACCCTGTGTATACTAGTGCCACCTAGTGGGCGGTACGTACGGTAAATTGGCAACATTAGGCGTAAGTGATAAAGCAGGACTGCACTTGCCTTAGCGTTTTGAGAGTATCTGAAGTCTAGCCCTGGCAGTAAGCCATTTTGTAGCAACTGAGCTCGAAAATCTCGTGCTTCCTGTTGCGAGAATGGATATAATAAGATAAGAATCATCCATCCAAATCCTAGATTAGAGCCGAAAGAGGCGAGCATAGGAATGCTAATTTCTGCCCCAAGAGGGCAGCTGAATCCATCATACCGACCCTGAAAATCTGGCAGCGAAGAGCAAAGGAACCCCAACAGTCGACATTATGAGCGCCCAAAAGCTCAACAATTAGTTTGCGGCTATTTTCTTAGTGTCATACGATCGTCCGATACAGAGAAAAGAGTAGTCGAAAAATCGGGTCTGGTTCAGTTTGCGCGTTGCTGATAGTCATCTATGACTTCCGAGTGAAAATCTCCTAGACAAATTTAATAATTTAAGGTGCCTCGTGATGATGGCTAGGGTGTCAACCACGAATGCTCTAAAATTTTAATTAAACTACATGAAGTAAAATAAACAAAGTTAAAATCGGTACAAAGTTAAAATCAATCAGATAAGGTTAAAATACAAGCTAAAATTAAGTAAAAAATACACACATGTTAAAAAAAAGGGGGAAAAAAAATTAAGTGAGATGTGAATTAGAAAAAGGTTAATATTAGAAACGAGCAAGTTCAAATATAAGAAGGCGAATTTAAATAAGATCTCCTAAAAGTCAAATTCTGTTTGGTCTCGATGTGGTTGTATGTGCTGAAAAGTAGTTTTTTTTTCAGTTACTGAGCGCTTTCGGTATCAGGAAAAAAAAGAGCTCCGTTTTAATATTACTTCCTTGAATAAAGTTATTGTATGATTATTTTACAATCAAATCCGCTCTCTGCACTACAAACAAGGACAGTACCGTGGCGAAATGTGGAATCTGCAGAGGCAATCATACGGCAAACTATAGAGGATGCATGGTGTACAAGGATTTGAAGAGTCGCATGCGTCAAGCAACCGCAACGCGCATACGAAATCCACAGAATGTGTAAATTGCGTCAAAAGCTACGCAAGATGTCTTCTTCGCCAGAGCTGTGAGGTCCTCATTCCGTCACCAACACCATCAACGTCTTCTCCTATGCCAATGCTCCACGATCTGGAATGGAAAATCCCATTCAGCCTAACTCACAAAGCGCTCAATAGGCCCCAGAACAGCCACTTAGCAAAACGGAAACGACCATGCAAACCGTTGTTCAAAACCAGAGCATGGTAATACAGCTGCTCGTATCACAACAGTCTAAATAATCTATTCAGACTCTACAAATATCAATGTGGAACGCCAATGGTGTCTCACGGCATAAACTAGAATTGTCACAATTCTTGACCGAAAACCATATTGAGGTTATGCTACTAGTAAAAACGCGTCTTACAAGCAACTACAACTTTAAAATAAGAGGCAATACAATCTACCGTACAGATCCAGATGGAAAAGCCCACGGCGGAACTGGAGTTCTAATCAGAGATCGCACTAAACACCATTTTCTTACAAGGCTTGCAACAAATTTTATGCAGGCCACATCGATACAAATTCAGTCAAGTAATGGAAGCCTTTCAATCGCTGCCGTCTACTGCCCTCCTCGTTTCTCAATCTCGGAAGGACAATTTATGGACTTTTACAATTCACTTGGTGATCGTTTTACAGCCGCAGGAGACTACAACGTCAAACATACGCACTAGGGATCACATCTAGAGGCTCCCAAAGAAAGGAAATTGTAAAATGCAATTATAAATGTGAGAAATAAACTGGACTATGTTTCCCTTGGAAGCCCAACATACTGGCCAATTCAAGCTCCCAGACCTTATTGATTTTGCAGTGAGAAAAAACATAGCTCGCAATCTAATAAGTGCAAAAGCGGTCTGGGACTTATCATCAGACCACTCGCATGTGCTTTTAACGCTTCTTCAAAGCCCAGAAATAAACGAACATCCCTTCAGCCTGATGTCGCCAAAAACGAACTGACTTAAATACAAAAAGGAAATGAGTGCTCACATATAACTCGCCCCGGAGCTCAACATTCAATCGGACATCGACTACACTACGAAAGCCCTGGATGAAATACTCGTTGAGGCAGCTTAAATCTCTAACCCCTCAAGGGAAGGATGTAGACCAAAACAAATACTACAAATCCAATCAGCAAATTGAACAGCTCGTGCGAGAAAAGAGGCGCACGCGACGTGATTGTGACAAAAAATCTGATCACCAGCTTCAAAGCAACGCCTTAAGAAAGCAACCCCATCACTCGACCAGGCTCTTCACCAACAGAAAAAAAATGCACAGCTGAGGTACATCCAGAATCTTTCGCCAACAAGCGCAAAATATCCCTAGTGGTGGGCCTACCCAAATCTTAGCGCCCCAATTCTAACGACTAACCCGATAAGAAACTCTTCGGAATGCTGGGCTCGCAACGACAAAGACTCTGCTGAAATATTCGCAGCACATCTCCAAAGTGTCTTCCAGCCAATCCCAGCCTCAAATTCATTCCTCCTGCCAGTAATTCAGCCAGAGGCTACCTCTCAGCCAACTGCTTTATTCCGGCCGAACGAAATCGAAAAAGTCATAAGAGGGCAAAAAAACGCTACCTACTGACGCCTGGTGACCTATAAAAGTCTGGTGACCTACCTACTACAAAGATGCCAATCGAACTTCCAAAATGCGCTATAGAAGTCGTCTGCAAACTATTTGGGAAATAGCCAAAATTAATGATTATTAAATCATTCTTTTTGGCTATTTCCCATAAAAGTGGAAGAAATCTATCATTATAATGATACCGAAGCCTGGAAAAGACCACACAATTCCTTCATTGTACAGACTCATCTGGAAGCTTGCAATCTCGGCACACCAATTTGGAAATCGGAGACACCACGGGACCATTGTCTTACGTATCATAAGCTTTCGACCAAGTATGGCTTAATGGACTCATGCACAAAATTAAAACGTATATGCTAACATACACCGACAAGCTACTGGAATCATACCTCTACAATAGGGTATTCTCAGTGAGATGCAAAGCAGCACATAATTACATGTGTTTTGCTTATCTATGTGGTAATTTTAATGAAAGTATGCACAGTAAGGTCAATTTTAAGGAAAGAGAGTGCTTAGTACCATGTACTTCTGATTCTGCTGACTCCGATGGCTAAATGTTGGGGTTCTGCTGAGCTCGCTCCGGACAGTTGGTCATTCTTACCACTGATATTGCTAATTTCGGATTCTGGCCCGATTCCGGTGATATCTGGCGCCGTCTATTGGAACTGGGTTAATGGGTCTCGGCACTAGGTGCCAACACATTTTATTGGACAACTTCTCATTTACACTGAGAAAAAGAATGAGAGCTCAAAAAAGAATGAAAACATGATAAAAGGAAACATCAAAATCTATACATGAAAAAAGAAACTACACCGGAAAAGATCTTAAAAATTTCACCCAAGCAGTCAATGAAAAATATTTACTTTCATAGTAAATGTTTTTTAAAGTTACTCGCTGGGTGGAAAGTGTGGTAAAAAAATTGTCACCTAAAAGAGCAGAACCGTTTAAATTTTATTTATGTCTTTTGGATTATGATAGATGCTTTGGAAATTTTTTAACATACCACTTTATTAATATAATGTTGCTTCAAAGGAATTTATCCTATACATGGAATAAGCATACGACCAAAAAGCTTTTTACAATTTTATTTGCTACATATATATATTTCACTTTTTCCAAATGGCTTATTCACTCACCTGGAAACCATCGTAAGTCCATGAGCCAAACTTCATTTCGCATCGTTGATCATCAAAAGGAAACCATGTGATATCAATTTTACACGTTGATTTAAATATTCCCGGGGGTACATACAGGCAGCTTCCATTATTTCGTACGACAACATTGGTTGCATAAGTACCGTCAAACCCTTCATCGGCACTGAAAAACATTTAAATACATTTTTATTTAAAAACAAGAGAGAAAAGCTAACATCAACCAGAGCCGAAGTTGATATACGCTTGCAGTTAAAAGGCAGCTTGTATTATTAAATATATATCTGATCGAATATAGTGGGCCGATCCTCTTAAGAATTCCACTATCAAATAAATTTTCTAATAAATATATTTCCGATCGTTCAGTTATATGGCGGCTAGATCGGAAAAGTTTGCAAAGGCGATTAGTTTGCGTAAAAACAAACAGACGGTCCGGCGGACAGACCGACATGCTTCTGCAAGAGGTGATCCTACTCCATATTATATACTTCATAGTTTTGGAGATGTGTATTTACAGCGTTTTAAGCTAATTTAACAAAAATTAATACATTTTTCTATTTTTATACCCTTTCAGAAGGTATTATAATTTTGGTCAAAAGTGTGCAAGGCATTGATGGAGACATCTCCGACCCCATTAAGTATCCGATCTGTCAAGTTTCATAAGGCGATTCAGCCGCGATGATGATCCGATATGGTATCCAGCTTATATTAGCTGCTACTTAACTTCAGGTACAAGGGTGGTCCGATAAGTACTTCGCCTCCAAAAAAAAATAGAAAATTTTGGAAAAGTGGCTATTTATTTCTCAACATAATCTTATTTAAGCTCTATTTATTTGACCCAGCGATGCTCCAACTTTTTTAATCCATCTGAAAAATACGTTTTCTGGAGGTCTGCAAAATAAGCCTCTGTGGCGGCGATGACTTTTTTAAGTTTGGAAACAAAAAGAAGTCTCAAGGGGCAAAATCTGGAGAATACGATGAATGGGGTAGCAGTTCGTAGCCCAATTCGACCAATATGGGCGTAGCGACGAGGAAAATGTGAGCCGGTGTATTGTCATGATGGAAGATAGTCAATGTAGATCACACCTTGTGAATCCCAAAATTCGGTGTCTATCACCTCGCCTTTTTCGGAGCAGGTTTGCTGGGTGATTTCCACTGTTTCGACTATTCCTAGGTCTCTGGATCCATGTTTCGTCAAAGGTAACACAACGACACAGAAACTCCTTCGGATTGCGCTTTAACAGCATCAAAGACTCCTCTAAAGTGGTCCAACGGTTGCGTTTGTTGTCCGGAGTAAGCAAGACCCCGTGTCTTTTGAGATTCTTAATGTCTCAGCTATCTCGCGTATCTTTAATCGGCGGTCTGCCAATCGTGGATTTTTGTCACGTTTCCCTCAGTGGTAGCCATTTTCGGGCCACCTGGGCGTGGCTCATCAAAAACCGACATGCGGCTTCGTTGAAACTTCGTTGAAAGTCACCGTACACAACATCCAAGCGCTTTTTGATATCGCTGCGCGATTTCCTTTCCAAAAACAAAAAGGATCAAATCACAGACCGATATTGCTCTTTCTCCATTTTTCTAAAATCCACGGACACGCCCGATTCCAAACGCAGTCAAAACAAAACTACGAGCCCGATTCGGCTGACGCCATCCATCGGGCGGTAAGGCTATGTACTTATTGGACTGCCCTCGTTTATGAACATCGGCTCCGGCCGAAGTTACCTTTGTTTTCTTGTTGAATCGATTAAAATTGATTTAATAACAAATTTCTCATAAAGACCGTCCCACTATATTCTATCCAATATACAGTGCCGACGTTAAACAACGCGAGGCCCTGGAGCGTCATTTTACGCGAGGCCTCAGCTCAAGGTTTCACCTCAAGTAAAATTTGGGAATAAAGTATGTAGTAATGATACGAATTCTTTTAATAATGTTATTATTTTAATAGCGCTTTTATGGTATTTTTCTATGCGCTTTATAAGCGCGAGGTCATAGGCGGTGGCCAAGGTTTGCCGCACATAAATCCAGTTCTGCCGATATATATCTTATAATACCACTTAACTTTTATGCCACATAACTTTTAAAGTGACATACGAGGAATTGTTAGTCTAGTCGAAACAAGAAAGGAAAGCTAACTTCGGAGGGAGCCGAAGTTGATATACCCTTGCAGTTGAGTGGCAGTCCGCTAGATGGCGACATGCATCTTATATTATTAGATATATATCGGATCGTATATAGTCGTCTGATCCTTATGAAATTTGGCACCAGAAATATCAAATTTGACCGGATTATTTTACCCAAAGTAGAATCCATAGAAAATCCCATTCTTCTAACTAAAAAAACAACGAAGTTATTGCATTCCCGATCAATCAGTTATATGGCAGCTATAAGATAGAGTCGACCGATCCCGACCGTTCCGACTTATATACTGCAAAGGAAAGAAGGGTGTGTGTAAAGTTTGAAGACGAAACCTTTAAAGTGAGAGACTAGTTTGCGTAAAAACAGACAGACGGACATCGTCACATCGACTCAAGAGGCCATCCTGATCAATAATATATATACTTTATAGGGTCGAAGATGTCTCCTTCACTGCGTTGCACACTTTTGACCAAAATTATAATACCCTCTGCAAGGGTATACAAATCTAAACTGCAACGTAATTGCATCAACATTAATTATTGCAATCAGTATTAAAAGTTCCACAGAAACGCCGTTGTTGTTATTATAAAGATGCATGTCTGGAGCTGAAGCTATTAGATCTGTCACTTCAAGCAGGGAGAGGATGGTGCCGAGACGAGCGGAGGTGACGTGTCCGGAAATGGACGTCCTGCATCAGAAGGTCAAGGCTGCGATGTGGACCGACGACTCAACCATTCTGACCCTTGAGTCAATGGAGAAGCGTGTGCGCGATCGATTAACTACGCTGCAGGAGGAATTAAATTATAGCGAGATCGGAAGCGATTGATACTGGAAATTTTCTCAGCATCCAGAAGGACGTGGCCAAGCGTTCCATGAGAGTTGTTGCGCACTTTACGCTTTTGCATGGTACCAGTAGTGCTGATATTTCACCTACTCCATACAGGCCTACGCCCTCATTGCTCCCGATGCCAACGTTAAGCGGCGGCTATGCCGAGGGTCCGGATTTCTGCGCCCTTTTTTAAGACGACAATTGACAGTCATCCGCACTTGACCAGGATGGAGAAGCTCAGGTGGCTCATTTCATGCATGCGGGGCTCCGCCTTGGAGACTGTGAGAGCCCTGGAGATTACAAACGGAAATTATGATGTTGCCCTTGATCTGTTGCTTAACCGTTTTAGTAATCAACGATTAATATTTCAGGTTCATATCAACGAGATCCTGTAGATAAGGGTTGTGGAGCCGGGATCCGTGGCAACTCTTCGATTCAATGGTCACATGCGGTCAACTCATGAGGGCGAGTTGCGAGACATCGGCCGAAATTCAATGGTGCCTCCTCATACAGATCGTCTTCCTAAAGCTGGACCCTGCCACAAAGGCGAAATGGGAAGACTCTTTAGCAGAAAGCAGGGATGACATCCTGCCAATGTGGGAATCTATGGCTCGGTTCTTGGAACAAAGGTGCCGTACCCTTGTGACTGTGGATTTGGCCTTAGCGCCGCATTTGTCAGCGAATCAGGCGGTCCGACGTAGGCCATTTAATAATCGATCGTACATGCTCCTAAATGATCCGCCTTCTTAGTGTGCCCTGTGCGGCAAGGATCCTCGCTTTATTACGAGAGGACCGATACGACCAGGTTCGGCGTCTTGCCCTTTGCTATGTGTGCCTCAAGTCTGAGCACTTAGCTCGCGGAGTCATCAGTTAATCTCATCACATCACGCCTGGCCAGCCAACATCAGCTTCATCGGTCCAAATGCTCTTTAGCAGTGACAGGCCTTGGAGACGCAGACTTAACCACGGATGGAGCATTGGTTAATTTTTGCCTAAGGTCGCGCCTATCTACGTTTTCTGTTTACATTGAGGCGGTTGTGGCGTCTCACATCGTAGTAAAGATTTTCAAGCTCGACACTGTGACTTATGGCACAATGCCAGCGTCTTTTCTATCCACTCAATGCACCAGCTGGCTAAAAATGTACCTAACGAAGACCGAAGCGGTTGAGATAATAGCCCAGTCTTCGAGCCTGTTGAAAAAGGGTCAGTTTCAATTAAGGAAATGGTGCTCTAACATCCCAGAGGTTTTGGAAAGACTGCCCAAAGGTGATAGGGAATCATACTTAATATTGGACGATGGCAGTCCGTTCACAAAAACTCTTGTATTAGCATGGGATCCTTCTTCTGACCTTCTGTTGTTTTCTTTTGAAGCCCACCGCCAAACCAACCAGGAGATCTATCCTATCGTCCGTCGCTTAATTTTATGACCCGATGGTCATGGTAGGTCCTGTTGTTACCAGGGCAAAGATCTTATTACAAAAGCTGTGCAGAGAAAATTTTGGCATGGGATGAAAGCCTTTCCTTATCCCTTCTCTCGGAGTGGTTGCAATTCTTTTCCAGTTTTGATCAAACTCAGCAAATTCCGCATATTGTCATTTCCTGCCAAGAAAGGTTGAACGTACTCGAATTCTGCGACGCTAGCTTGGATGCGTATGGAGCTTGCGTATATGTCTTGTCAGGGTCTGATTATCGTCTGTTACGCCCATAAAGACTCCGACAGTGGCTGAAGTTGCTGACCTTGGAACATATAATGGAGAATACTATTATTGGTGTGACACCTCGGTTTGCCCTATCCTGGATTCAAGACGAACCTGCCCTATTTACCGTGTTTGTTTCTTATTGAGTCTCTTCTATACAGAAACTCACAAAGGCAATAAAATGGTGTTACGTTCCTACTGCTTTCAATCCGGAAGATCTAGTGTCCATACTCTTACCACTGAGCTATTGAATTCCCAGCTTTGGTCCAATGGCCCTCCATTTCTTCGTGGCTCCACCGACAGACAGGACAGACAGACAGGACAGACAGACAGGACAGACAGACAGGACAGACAGACAGGACAGACAGACAGGACAGACAGGACAGACAGGACAGACAGGACAGACAGACAGGACAGACAGACAGGACAGACAGACAGGACAGACAGACAAGACAGACAGACAGGACAGACAGACAGGACAGACAGACAGGACAGACAGACAGGACAGACAGACAGGACAGACAGACAGGACAGACAGACAGGACAGACAGACAGGACAGACAGACAGGACAGACAGACAGGACAGACAGACAGGACAGACAGACAGACAGGACAGACAGGAGAGACAGGACAGACAGGACAGACAGGACAGACAGGACAGACAGACAGAACAGACAGACAGGACAGACAGACAGGACAGACAGGACAGACAGGACAGACAGGACAGACAGGACAGACAGGACAGACAGGACAGACAGACAGGGCAGACAGACAGGACAGACAGGACAGACAGACAGGACAGACAGACAGGACAGACAGACAGGACAGACAGACAGGACAGACAGACAGGACAGACAGACAGGACAGACAGACAGGACAGACAGACAGGGACAGACAGACAGGACAGACAGACAGGACAGACAGACAGGACAGACAGACAGGACAGACAGACAGGACAGACAGACAGGACAGACAGACAGGACAGACAGACAGGACAGACAGACAGACAGACAGACAGACAGACAGACAGACAGACAGACAGGACAGACAGGAAAGACAGACAGGACAGACAGACAGGACAGACAGACAGGACAGACAGACAGGACAGACAGACAGGACAGACAGACAGGACAGACAGACAGACAGACAGGACAGACAGGACAGACAGGACAGACAGACAGGACAGACAGACAGGACAGACAGACAGGACAGACAGACAGGACAGACAGACAGGACAGACAGGACAGACAGGACAGACAGGACAGACAGGACAGACAGGACAGACAGGACAGACAGACAGGACAGACAGACAGGACAGACAGACAGGACAGACAGACAGGACAGACAGACAGGACAGACAGACAGGACAGACAGACAGGACAGACAGACAGGACAGACAGACAGGACAGACAGACAGGACAGACAGACAGGACAGACAGGAAAGACAGGACAGACAGACAGGACAGACAGATAGGACAGACAGACAGGACAGACAGACAGGACAGACAGACAGGACAGACAGACAGGACAGTCAGACAGGACAGACAGACAGGACAGACAGACAGGACAGACAGACAGGACAGGACAGACAGGACAGACAGGACAGACAGACAGGACAGACAGACAGGACAGACAGACAGGACAGACAGACAGGACAGACAGACAGGACAGACAGACAGGACAGAAAGACAGGACAGACAGACAGGATAGACAGACAGGACAGACAGACAGGACAGACAGGACAGACAGGACAGACAGGACAGACAGGACAGACAGACAGGACAGACAGACAGGACAGACAGACAGGACAGACAGACAAGACAGACAGACAGACAGGACAGACAGACAGGACAGACAGACAGGACAGACAGACAGGACAGACAGACAGGACAGACAGACAGGACAGACAGACAGGACAGACAGAGCAGGACAGACAGACAGGACAGACAGACAGGACAGACAGACAGGACAGACAGACAGGACAGACGGAGCAGGACAGACAGACAGACAGGACAGACAGGAGAGACAGGACAGACAGGACAGGAGCAGGACAGACAGGACAGACAGACAGAACAGACAGACAGGACAGACGGAGCAGGACAGACCCAGGACAGACAGGACAGACAGGACAGGACAGGGTAGACAGGACAGACAGGACAGACAGACAGAGGGCAGACAGACAGGACAGACAGGACAGACAGACAGGACAGACAGACAGGACAGACAGACAGGACAGACAGACAGGACAGACAGACAGGACAGACAGACAGGACAGACAGACAGGACAGACAGACAGGACAGACAGACAGGACAGACGGACAGGACAGACAGACAGGACAGACAGACAGGACAGACAGACAGGACAGACAGACAGGACAGACAGACAGGACAGACAGACAGGACAGACAGACAGACAGACAGACAGACAGACAGACAGACAGACAGGACAGACAGGAAAGACAGACAGGACAGACAGACAGGACAGACAGACAGGACAGACAGACAGGACAGACAGACAGGACAGACAGACAGGACAGACAGACAGACAGACAGGACAGGACAGGACAGACAGGACAGACAGACAGGACAGACAGACAGGACAGACAGACAGGACAGACAGACAGGACAGACAGACAGGACAGACAGGACAGACAGACAGACAGGACAGACAGGACAGACAGACAGGACAGACAGACAGGACAGACAGACAGGACAGACAGACAGGACAGACAGACAGGACAGACAGACAGGACAGACAGACAGGACAGACAGACAGGACAGACAGACAGGACAGACAGACAGGACAGACAGACAGGACAGACAGACAGGACAGACAGACAGGACAGACAGGAAAGACAGGACAGACAGACAGGACAGACAGATAGGACAGACAGACAGGACAGACAGACAGGACAGACAGACAGGACAGACAGACAGGACAGTCAGACAGGACAGACAGACAGGACAGACAGACAGGACAGACAGGACAGACAGGACAGACAGGACAGACAGAAGACAGACAGGACAGACAGACAGGACAGACAGACAGGACAGACAGACAGGACAGACAGACAGGACAGACAGACAGGACAGAAAGACAGGACAGACAGACAGGATAGACAGACAGGACAGACAGACAGGACAGACAGACAGACAGGACAGACAGGACAGACAGGACAGACAGGACAGACAAGACAGACAGACAGGACAGGACAGACAGGACAGACAGGACTGGACAGACAGACAGGACAGACAGACAGGACAGACAGACAGGACAGACAGACAGGACAGGCAGACAGGACAGACAGGACAGACAGGACAGACAGACAGGACAGACAGACAGGACAGACAGACAGGACAGACAGACAGGACAGACAGGACAGACAGACAGGACAGACGGAGCAGGACAGACAGACAGGACAGACAGACAGGACAGACAGACAGGACAGACAGACAGGACAGACAGACAGACAGGACAGACAGACAGGACAGACAGACAGGACAGACAGACAGGACAGACAGACAGGACAGACAGACGGGACAGACAGACAGGACAGACAGACAGGACAGACAGACAGGACAGACAGGACAGACAGGACAGACAGGACAGACAGACAGGACAGACAGACAGGACAGACAGACATGACAGAAAGACAGGACAGACAGACAGGACAGACAGACAGGACAGACAGACAGGACAGACAGACAGGACAGACAGACAGGACAGACAGACAGGACAGACAGACAGGACAGTCAGACAGGACAGACAGACAGGACAGACAGACAGGACAGACAGGACAGACAGGACAGACAGGACAGACAGGACAGACAGGACAGACAGGACAGACAGACATGACAGGACAGACAGGACAGACAGACAGGACAGACAGACAGGACAGACAGACAGGACAGACAGACAGGACAGACAGACAGGATAGACAGACAGGACAGACAGACAGGACAGACAGGACAGACAGGACAGACAGACAGGACAGACAGACGGGACAGACAGACAGGACAGACAGACAGGACAGACAGACAGGACAGACAGACAGGACAGACAGACAGGACAGACAGACAGGACAGACAGACAGGACAGACAGACAGGACAGACAGACAGGACAGACAGACAGGACAGACAGACAGGACAGACAGACAGGACAGACAGACAGGACAGACAGACAGGACAGACAGACAGGACAGACAGACAGGACAGACAGACAGGACAGACAGACAGGACAGACAGACAGGACAGACAGACAGGACAGACAGACAGGACAGACAGACAGGACAGACAGACAGGACAGACAGACAGGACAGACAGACAGGACAGACAGACAGGACAGACAGACAGGACAGACAGACAGGACAGACAGACAGGACAGACAGACATGACAGACAGGACAGACAGGAGGGAAAGACAGGGAAAGACAGACAGGACAGACAGACAGGACAGACAGACAGGACAGACAGACAGGACAGACAGACAGACAGGACAGACAGACAGGACAGACAGACAGGACAGACAGGACAGACAGGACAGACAGACAGGACAGACAGACAGGACAGACAGACAGGACAGACAGACAGGACAGACAGACAGGACAGACAGACAGGACAGACAGACAGGACAGACAGACAGGATAGACAGACAGGACAGACAGACAGGACAGACAGACAGGACAGACAGACAGGAGAGACAAGACAGGACAGACAGACAGGACAGACAGGACAGACAGACAGAACAGACAGACAGGACAGACAGACAGGACAGACAGACAGGACAGACAGACAGGACAGACAGACAGGACAGACAGACAGGACAGACAGACAGGACAGACAGACAGACAGGACAGACAGACAGGACAGACAGGGACAGACAGGACAGACAGGACAGACAGGACAGACAGACAGACAGACAGACAGGACAGACAGACAGGACAGACAGACAGGACAGACAGACAGGACAGACAGACAGGACAGACAGACAGGACAGACAGACAGGACAGACAGACAGGACAGACAGACAGGACAGACAGACAGGACAGACAGACAGGACAGACAGACAGACAGACAGAGACAGACAGAGACAGACAGACAGACAGACAGACAGGAAAGACAGACAGGACAGACAGACAGACAGACAGACAGGACAGACAGACAGGACAGACAGACAGGACAGACAGGACAGACAGGACAGACAGGACAGACAGACAGGGACAGACAGAGACAGACAGGACAGACAGGACAGACAGACAGACAGAACAGACAGAGACAGACAGGACAGACAGACAGACAGGACAGACAGACAGACAGGACAGACAGAAGACAGACAGACAGACAGACAGACAGACAGGACAGACAGACAGGACAGACAGACAGGACATACAGACAGGACAGACAGACAGGACAGACAGACAGGACAGACAGACAGGACAGACAGACAGGACAGACAGGACAGGACAGGACAGACAGGACAGACAGGACAGACAGACAGACAGACAGACAGACAGGACAGACAGACAGGACAGACAGACAGGACAGACAGACAGGACAGACAGACAGGACAGACAGACAGGACAGACAGGGCAGACAGGACAGACAGGACAGACAGACAGGACAGACAGACAGGACAGACAGACAGGACAGACAGACAGGACAGACAGACAGACAAACAGACAGACAGGACAGACAGACAGGACAGACAGACAGGACAGACAGACAGGACAGACAGACAGGACAGACAGACAGACAGACAGACAGGACAGACAGACAGGACAGACAGACAAGACAGACAGACAGGACAGACAGACAGGACAGACAGACAGGACAGACAGACAGGACAGACAGACAGGACAGACAGACAGGGACAGACAGACAGGACAGACAGACAGGACAGACAGATGGACAGACAGACAGGACAGACAGACAGGACAGACAGACAGGACAGACAGACAGGACAGACAGACAGGACAGACAGACAGGACAGACAGACAGGACAGACAGACAGGACAGACAGACAGGACAGACAGACTGGACAGACAGACAGGACAGACAGACAGGACAGACAGACAGGACAGACAGACAGGACAGACAGACAGGACAGACAGACAGGACAGACAGACAGGACAGACAGACAGGACAGACAGACAGGACAGACAGGACAGACAGGACAGACAGGACAGACAGGACAGACAGACAGACAGGACAGACAGACAGGACAGGACAGACAGGACAGACAGACAGGACAGACAGACAGGACAGAAGGCAGACAGGACAGACAGACAGACAGGACAGACAGAGACAGACAAGACAGACAGACAGGACAGACAGACAGGACAGACAGACAGGACAGACAGACAGGACAGACAGACAGACAGACAGACAGACAGACAGACAGAAGACAGACAGACAGACAGGACAGACAGGACAGACAGGACAGACAGACAGGACAGACAGACAGGACAGACAGACAGGACAGAAGACAGGACAGACAGACAGGACAGACAGACAAGACAGGACAGACAGGACAGACAGGAGAGAGGACAGACAGACAGGACAGACAGACAGGACAGACAGACAGGACAGACAGACAGGACAGACAGACAGGACAGACAGACAGGACAGACAGACAGGACAGACAGACAGGACAGACAGACAGGACAGACAGACAGGACAGACAGACAGGACAGACAGACAGGACAGACAGACAGGACAGACAGACAGGACAGACAGACAGGACAGACAGACAGGACAGACAGACAGGACAGACAGACAGGACAGACAGACAGGACAGACAGACAGAGACAGACAGGACAGACAGACAGGACAGACAGACAGGACAGACAGACAGGACAGACAGACAGGACAGAAAAAAACAGGACAGACAGACAGGACAGATAGACAAGACAGACACAGACAGGACAGGGACAGACAGGACAGACAGACAGGACAGACAGACAGGACAGACGGACAGGACAGACAGACAGGACAGACAGACAGGACAGGACAGACAGGACAGACAGGACAGACAGGACAGACAGGCAGGACAGACAGACAGGACAGACAGACAGGACAGACAGACAGGACAGACAGACAGGACAGACAGACAGGACAGACAGACAGGACAGGCAGACAGACAGGACAGACAGACAGAGACAGACAGACAGGACAGACAGACAGGACAGACAGACAGGACAGACAGACAGGACAGACAGACAGGACAGACAGACAGGACAGACAGACAGGACAGACAGATAGGACAGACAGACAGGACAGACAGGACAGGACAGACAGACAGGACAGACAGACAGGACAGACAGACAGGACAGACAGACAGGACAGACAGACAGGACAGACAGACAGGACAGACAGACAGGACAGACAGACAGGACAGACAGACAGGACAGACAGACAGGACAGACAGACAGGACAGACAGACAGGACAGACAGACAGGACAGACAGACAGGACAGACAGACAGAAGACAGACAGACAGGACAGACAGACAGGACAGACAGACAGGACAGACAGACAGGACAGACAGACAGGACAGACAGACAGGACAGACAGACAGGACAGACAGACAGGACAGACAGACAGGACAGACAGGACAGACAGACAGGACAGACAGACAGGACAGACAGACAGGACAGACAGACAGGGACAGACAGGACAGACAGACAGGACAGACAGACAGGACAGACAGACAGGACAGACAGACAAGACATCCAGACAGGACAGACAGACAGAACAGACAGACAAGACAGACAGACAGGACAGACAGACAGGACAGACAGACAGGACAGACAGACAGGACAGACAGACAGGACAGACAGACAGGACAGACAGACAGGACAGACAGCCAGGACAGACAGGACAGGAGCAGGACAGAGCAGGACAGACAGACAGGACAGACTGAGCCAGGACAGACAGGACAGACAGGACAGACAGACAGGACAGACAGACAGGACAGACAGACAGACAGACAGACAGACAGACAGGACAGGACAGGACAGGACAGGACAGACAGGACAGACAGACAGGACAGACAGACAGGACAGACAGACAGGACAGACAGACAGACAGACAGGACAGACAGGACAGACAGACAGGACAGACAGACAGAAATGACAGACAGGACAGACAGACAGGACAGACAGACAGGACAGAGAGACAGGACAGACAGACAGAATTGACAGACAGGACAGACAAACAGGACAGCAGACAGGACAGACAGACAGGACAGCAGACAGGACAGGACAGACAGGACAGACAGGACAGGGACAGACAGGACAGACAGGACAGACAGGACAGACAGACACGACAAACAGACACGACAAACAGACAGGACAGACACATCTGACAGACAGACAGGACAGACAGACAGGACAGACAGACAGGACAGACAGGACAGACAGGACAGACAGGACAGACAGGACAGACAGGACAGACAGGACAGACAGACAGACAGACAGACAGGACAGACAGACAGACAGGACAGACAGGACAGCAGACAGACAGGACAGCAGACAGACAGGACAGACAGACAGGACAGACAGACAGGACAGACAGACAGGACAGACAGACAGGACAGACAGACAGGGACAGACAGACAGGACAGACAGACAGGACATGACAGACAGGACAGACAGACAGGACAGACAGACAGGACAGACAGACAGGACAGACACACCCGACAGACAGACAGGACAGACAGACAGGACAGACAGACAGGACAGACAGACAGGACAGACAGACAGGACAGACAGACACGACAGACAGACAGGACAGACAGACAGGACAGACAGACAGGACAGACAGACAGGGACAGACAGACAGGACAGACAGACACAGGGGACAGACAGACAGGACAGACAGACAGGACAGACACGACAGGACACGACAGACACGACAGACAGACACGACAGACAGACAGGACAGACAGACAGGACAGACAGACATGACAGACAGACAGGACAGACAGACAGGACAGACAGGACAGGACAGACAGACAGGACAGGCGGGGCGGGCGGGCGGGGCGCTTGTGCGCGCGCGCGCGCGCGCGCGCGCGCGCGCGCGCGCGCGCGCGCGCCCGCGCGCGCGCGCGCGCGCGCGCGCGCGCGCGCGCGCGCGCGCGCGC